>JAYKAV010000051.1:101639-139640 GCA_035582835.1 Phoebastria nigripes | reverse complement strand
GGGGGGAGCGCCTTTAAAAAGCTGTCTGCCCCTGTGATTTTCAGCTCTTTGAAAAAGCAAGAAAGAACAGAAAAGCACCCCTGGTGTGTGGTTAAGATAACTACAAAGGAACTATTCTTACCAGGTTCCTTCAGTAAAATGAAGGGTGCTTTGATTGCATTTTTTGGCCTTGCTAATCTGACAGATATTGATGGATAATTTGGAACAGCCAAAATCTTTGTTCTAAAAACATTGACTCATACATGTTACATCCAGATGTTTTACCAGGTTCTTAACAGATATCAAAGCTTTCTTTAAATAATTGGAAATTGCATTTTATACAGTTAAGCGTGCATGTATGCAGGGGAAGGAAAAGATAGAAGGAGAGGAGCTCCATTAAGAGCAGATTAAAAAGGCATATTTATGCCCCCCAACATGGACACTCTAAATACAAAAAAGCCCAACACTTTGTTTCTGCCCAATCAAGTTTGAAAATTAATAGCACCAAGATTCTTAATGAGCAATTGGGCCTTGCAGGCTGGTCCCTCCAACAGGCACAGGAGCTTGTGTGTAAACACTCCAGTGCTGACTTCCCCACCACCCTCTGCCTCACGGCCAGGGCAGCAGGGCAGCGGCAGCCCAGCCTGCCGGAACCAGCCAGCCCCCAACTGGTTGCCCAGGCGGAGACATCCCCATKACTTCTGACAGCCGACCCTTCATCTCTTCCAGAGGTAAAGGGCTCCAGTGTCCCCCCCACTGGGATTCAAGAAAGGAAGAAATCTTTCGTCTGAGAGTACGTGGGGGAGGGACCCCCACCCTATAAGTAAGTAGTTTTTATGAGTAGAGGACCATGCATGAAAGCAAGCAATGCATGCACCACGGCTCTCGGCAGCGCTCTTCTCCCTGACAGTGCCTGAACCACTACCACTGGAGAGCAGTTGAACAGGTAAGGTGCACGACAGTCTACAAAGAAAAAGAGCTGACTGCATGTGGGAAATAAAGACACGCAGACAAATCAGATGCAGAAGAACAAGAAGAGGTAGCAGGTTGCAGCGTGGGTTTGGGGAATGCGATGCTGTGCAACTCACAGAATTTCTAAGTCACTCGAAATTGTTGCCCCAGTCTGATTCTCACCAGCTCCTGATGGATGAAGCTTTATGTACTGGCTATTCTGCTTTATGGTCACTGCTGGATAAACTCAATAAGGAATGTATTCATCCCTTTATAAGGTAAATAGGAAATCAGTATATATACCACTTCATCCCAAGATGAGCAATATTCTTCAACTTGATAAGCCTTTTAGTAGAGAATCCTCCTAGCAGAAAAACAAACAAACAAATTGCAATGCATATGAAATGTGACAAGTATCAAGCATAGACAGAATTTGTGATCTGCCAGGAGTCAGGGCTGAAGATCTGCTGCTGAAGTGCTGCTCTTCCATCCCAAGCATGTCAGTGGAATCAGTCAGTCACTGACAGAAGCAGGTATTAGGTATTGCAACAGAGGAAAAGGATCTCCTGGGCAAGTAGGGTCAGGCCATTCCTCTGTGCCTGTTTGCAATAATGTAAAGGGTTTGTTAAACATTAAGATCAGGAAACTTCCAAAGTCAGTTTTAGACAGTTCACTGGTGAGAAAGCTACTCAACCAAAATGCTGACTGCTCTTCTAGTTCAGACTAGTGTAGTCTGGAAACAAAAAAAGGCATTAGAATAACCAGTGCCAGCCTTACCACGGCTGGTAGTGGCCCAAAGCACATCTGGTGGTTATTTAACAAGTAAGGGTAATGGAGTCCCAGCCTCACTCGCAGCACAAAGGCAGCCACAGCAACACAGTAGCTGGGATCTCAACACACAGAAGTCCGTACTGCAACTTACATGAAAATTAAATTCCCCTTTCAATCTCAGAGGTGTTTTCCATGTTACATAGAACATAATCATGCAGTCTCACAAGACTTGCTTTTGGGAATCCAAATACAGCAGCACAAGCCTCCTTCCCACACCATGGATTCCCATCCCTCAAAAGTTTCATGCTATGCCAAAGGAGAGCTAGTAACAGCCTACCCCCAGCACCCACTGTCAGCGGCCACACAAAGTGAAGCAACCTTTCCTCCTGAGACTGGGCTCACATAGGTGGGAATGCAAGATCCAGGAGCGTCTTCATTAATGATGTTAAGTGCAGCACAGGAACCGAGGTCCCTCTGGGCTGATTAGCCAGCAGAGCTGAAATACTCTGGAGTTGTTCAGAGAAGTTTCAATCATTTACATAAAAGCAAAGATGACAGCTGTGCCTGTAAAGACAGATTCTGAAAAAAAGGAACTAGTAGAAAAATGTACTCTTTAAAAGACCTTTATTTTGGTTGCACGGTTACAATTCTGAAGTCCATTTATGCTTACAGTTAGATTGTTCCCAAATAATATTTCATAGCTCACCACGTAAACAGTGCATTCTCTATCAGTTTAGTGTACAAGAACTTTATAAAATACAGATTAAGTGACTTTTTCATCTGTATGCTTTTCAGATTAGTTCACCAAGATCAATTAAAAAGGCAAATAGATTAATTGGCAAAAAAGTGTTGTTACATTTTTAATACATTAGTACAAAATGGCACAAAAGGAAAAAGGTCATTTTAAAGGCTATAAGCATCAAACGTCTTAAACAGTTTGAATCAGTTCAACCGATTCCAACTTAATTTCAAATACCACTGTTGAACTTGGAATTGAACTTGTAATCTTCTTTTCTTCAGCTGTATGAAAGACCCCACATACAACTTTGGATTTGTTCATGGAAACCGAATCACAGCAGTTTCAGAACAGTGACATTCAAGTGCAGTTAGAAAGTTGGGAATTTCTATTCTTCCCAGTAAATCTAACAATTCACAGACTAGAGCTTATTTTCATCTAGCCAAGCTCATTGATGCGCACTTCAGATGCAAAGATACCAGACGTGTGCACATAAAACACAGTATTTCTTAATGCAAGAACTAAAACAAAAAATCCACATAATTACATCATCCACCCTACCTACCTTTGCAGGAGGCTTCCAGGCATAACCATACTCAACACCAGATACAGAGATATATGAAGCATCTAGAAGACTTCAGGCAAACTGAAGGCTTAATTCAAAGGCTTCAGTTATAAAAGAGAGATCACACCAACTTCAGCAACCTACATTTTATTTTTGAACCACCCATATCAAATGGGCAGGTGGGTGGAATGGAAAGGAAAGACAGAAAGACATTTCTAACTTAAAAAAAAAAAAAATTCTGAGATGTGAATTCATTGCCTCAAGCAACAATTCAGGAGTTTGTTTTGGCAGCAACATTTAGCAATATCCCAAAAGATAATTACCTGCCCCGTCAAAACAAATTATCAGGATTTTGATTAGCCCCCTAAACCTTAAAAGGTTTTTATGTTTAAGTTAACGGAACAGTTTATGACCTTGACTGTTTTTTTCTGGTAAGACAGCACCCCATCCAAGAGGGCAGGCGGTTATACTGATGGTAGTACTGAGAATGTTACTTCTCAGGTTAAAACAAAAAGTCTTATAAAAAAAGTAAGTGTGATGAAGTACAGAACCATTATTTTACTCAGCTTCACAATGAGCAAACCATGACTAGGAATTTCCTTTCATAATTTAAATATCAATTACAACACTTTCTCCAGAGACTTATCTTGCAGATAACCATATGATGATTCCAAGAAGCAATACTCCAACTGAAAGTACAATAATGAGGATGCACATCTTCTTTCGGGACCTTTGCTGCCGATAGAGAAAAAACCGAGTTGATTGAAAACTGCACCACCACATCAGAAGAGTACTCAAATGCTTTTATGGTCCTACTGCTTGTGCAATCTAACTAAATTGTGTCCTTAGTAACAACAAGTCATATAAAGTTGTTCAAGAAAAAAAAAAAAAAGAGCTAAGTTATCCACGACTTACTTTTATGGCTATATTATTCAACAGAATGATTTCAGTGGTATTTTCTGGCATACATAATAAACTAATGAAAGAGAATGCAGTAACATAATGAATGGATGTAGTTAGGACACCGGGGGAAGGAAAACATGAGAGAGCAGGTGACCACATACAGAGGAAAATGGACAATCAATCTGCACAGTAGAGGAGGTAGAAATGGTCTGCTAGAAAAAAATGTTTAAAGACTATAAATGTATATACAGATGGGGACAAAGGACTGCAATTTTAGACTTCTGGAAGATTGACTTTGTATCTATTCACAGAGTTATTTTAAAGTTCTTTTTGTCAAGTTTCTCAGGCATAACTTGTTCTTAAAAAAAAAAAAAGAAAAGGGGGCGGGGGGGGGGAAGAAACCTGACTAGAGACCCAGTTATATAGATACTACAATAAAGTGTAAGTTATGAGCATGTCCAGAACTTTCACATCTCCCATACAGGTCTGTAACTTGAGATACCAGAGCACCCAAGACTAGCAGCAGTCTGTCATCCTTTATCTGAAGGATATGGAATCTGAAGGTTTCCTTCACAGCAGGAAAGGAAATTACCAGTGGGTAATTTCACAGGCTTTTGCTGATAGCCAAGGGACAATAACACTCAAATCTCAGGATTCTAGGCCACAGCTCCAGAAGCAATGCCACACTTTGCTTTATTTGGCAGAGGTTCTTCTGCCTGGGTGTTTTTGGTTTTCCCCGCCCCTGCAGAACGACATCTGTGTCGGTTCTTCACTGGAGCTGCCAGTTCTCTGCCCAGTACCACCCACACTACCAAGTTTCTTGTCTTAACTATTCTCTTCTTCTAGTTTTACTATCTCACTGTCACTTCTCTTCTCCCATTGTCAGGCTAAGAGTTCTTCATCATTTTACTTGCTAGAACTCAATCCGTTTGCTAGTTATCTTCCTTTTTATTTAATATGTGGCCAGATTCTCTCCTTACACTCCCAGTCTCTTCCTTTTTCACCCTGGAGACCACCTCTTGCCAACACTACATTAAAGTTAAAACGTTTTCCCTTAACGCTACTTAAGCAAGCTAGTGGACTAAAGACATGGAGATCTTATCTCCTCATACACTTGATCATCATTTCTATGACTGCTGCAGCAGCAGTGGTAAAGGGGGAAAGAAAGAAGAGGAGCCTGGCTTTACCCAAACACCTCTGCTGTGTGAATGCACCCCACGTGGCAGATGGGTGGTGCATACCTTGTCCAACCACAAACAGGAGTTGTGAGGGTACCAACCATGTGCAGCCTCATCCCCCCCAGTATGCCTGGGCCTCTAACACTTCTTTGAGGGGGTCAGGGCATACAGATATAATAGTTGCTGAAATTAAAATAAGTCTGCTGAAAGTGGAAATGATTTTTCAGTGTCTTGGAACAAGGATGAGTTTTCAAGCAAAGGAAAGTTCAAATCCGAAGCAAACTACACAATCCTTTCAAACACAGGCCAACTCTGCAGAGTAGTTGGTCTCTGCTGCAAGACCCCCTGAACAGAAGCTTGTCAAAAGTCTCGTTAACCTTCCTTTGAGATCAGAAGATATTCATCCTTTCCTCCTCAAGATAAAGCATGAAGTTTTTCATTTAAAATTTCAACCAGAAAACTAACACCTTCCACAGAAAATTTTGGCTACTACTATTTTTTTTCCTGAACTCTGTCAGTATCAAAATAGGAGTCATCAACCATACTTAATGGGTCAATTAGTGCCACCTAGAATACAGTTCAAGCATGCATCTACCCCTTCCCCTCTCCCACTTCTGAAATCAGCAGGCAATCCTTTAGATATTTTGTCATTGATTTACTGTCCTGGATACTACTAACACACATAAGAGGATAAAAAACAAAACAAAACAAAAAAAAGAAGTCTTAAGGACTAACTCTGACTACAGAGGGAAGATTTATTACTAATAAGATTATTTCTAATAAGTTCCAAAATGTTACAAAGAAGTGGCATTTAAAGGTATTTAAAAGGCTTTTCAAAAAAGTTTGAGAGTTTGAAATACATTTTTAGCATCAGGGTAGCAATTAACAGAAGCTGGATATATACAGCTTTGAGAAGATTTTGGACAGCAAAAATTGATGCTAGCTGGCAGCACCTTCAAAAGACTTCCCTGCCTATCTTCCCTACTCCTCCCAGTGATCTTTAGAGATTCACTCTCTGCACACAGGAACCTTTTACTTCTTGAGCTGTAAAAGGAGGGGTTTGTTTGTTTTTAAATAAACATGCAACTCCAGGTGCTCTGAAACAGCCTGGCAAATTTTACAGGAAACCCAAAGTTTTCAGAGGTCACTGACTTTTGTTTTATAGTGACTTAGAAATACCATCGTAGTCTAACATAAACCTTTAAGTAAGTCTCCAAGCCTTGAGGAAACTGATAAGCAAAATCTGAACTGCATAAGTAAGTGGAAGTCAGGACTACTGAGAAAGAACAGTTACACACAACTGGCAGTCAGCATTGACATTACCTGATAGTTTGCTGCTCTTGACAGCTGCTGGTTTGCTTGCTGCACATGTACATCTGCATTTTCCACATTGGCTTCTATGCTGTCTTTATTTTAAAAGGAAAGATTTCAAACTTTGGTTAGTCATAAGGTTTGGAATGCTGAAGTACACTTGAGAGCATATGTAACAGCTGCCCCTCAACTGCTGGTGTCTTCATCAATACCCAAAGTTTTATACCTTGCATTATGGAAGTTTGACCCATCCTATACTTACGCCTGAGTTCATTTCCAAACCACCCAGGCAATGAGTGGCTGAATTCATGTCAGTAACAGCTCCCCTGCTCTAGAAGCAGGGCTGAGCTGTAGAAACTGACTGGGCTAGAAACTTTCAGTACTTTTCTGTCCTCCAACTTGCTACTGACTGCCCTCTGCTCAGATTAAAAAAGCCCTAAGGCCTATGAAATCAGAGGAAACAGACACACAAAACACCCCAAGACGCATGACTCCAGTTTGGTATTCTATCATACTGACACATATTTGTTTTTTCGTGGAAAAATATGACGGGATCTTGAACAGATTATGGGCTAAGTGACAGAAAAAGCCTGGCAAATGTATGCTGGACACAGACAACAGCGTGGTTTAACAGCAGACCCAGAAAATGTATTTTCCAAACACATTTCATTAAAAAAATAAGCCTGTCTGCATGGAGGGTAAAGCAGGAACCTTTGCTGAATCTGCACACTTATATCACTAGTCAATACAGTGAAATTCCCCACATGAACTCCAATTTTAGGTACAAACAGTTCCAAAATCTACTTTTAAACACATTTTATACACATTAAAAAATACATAATTTTTTAAAATTACACTTTAAGCACACTTTCTTAATGTATTCCCAGTCACCTCAGCCAGTCTACCCATTATCAGGTTGCACCTGATTTGCTTTAGCATTGATACTGTCATTACAGGAATTTTTCCAGCAAAAGGAAGTTCTACATTGCTGCAGAGAGACAGAATAAAAAATTTTCAGAGAAAAATTGAGTTGGACTTACCTATCACATCACCTTGCTCATGAATCATCATTCCCAAATCTTTAAAAATTTCATTGATGTCCATAATATCTGCCTGCAAGAAAAAAAACARCACATTAATTGACATAACATATTCTAGGATCTCTGTGCATTTAGATACAAATACTGCTCCTTCTCCTCCCAAGTACACATCCATGACTCTTTACGCTATAGGATAAAAAAAAACTCACCTTAATATGTTTATTTGGAAGGCTTTTTTTGTATTATGGGAGCAAGTTTATTATAATCAAACTAACTGAAGACAAGTACGTGCACAAAGTACACTTCATGTCACATCATAAACAGGATGTCTCATTGCTGAGGGCTTGTCTACACACATACTTGTATTAGTTTAACTGAAGGGGCAGGCTCATGCCAACTTTGCTTAAAAGCTATCCCTTTAACCCAAACGAATAAAAGCATTTTGCATTAGTTTTAGTACATCTATTAAATTAAACACACAAAAATATCACAAGCAGCATGGTTTACAGAAATTAACTTATTATATGCCAGGCTGCTGCACCTATATTACATTATCCTATTACCGTCTGGTTATGATGAAGTGATAGATGTCACGTTACCACTGTGCATATGATCTCTTCTCAACTAATGACTGATACATGTTTAGTTCAATTCACTGTATGTTAACGTATGGGTGGCAAGGGAGAAGTTATTGCAAAATTTGTACTTAGAATTGATTTTGCCACATGCATCAGCAAGATCTCCTGACAAACCCCAGTTCCAGCATCTTTCTTGTTGATGGTAGAGAGGTGGATTCCAGACTGTCTGGAAAAATTCATTTTGTCTTCACAGAAGTCTCTTGATGTCAGTATTTCAATCACGGGACAATTTTTTGTGTACTTTACATCTTGTTTTTAAATGCTTTTAACTTTTTGACAAGCCCTTAATTACAGAAGTTTGAATGAAACATAGCATCTCAGTATTTCCAGAAGAAGTGTTTAAAAAAGCCGCTTACAAAATGAAGGTGCTGAACAATACAGTGGGAATACATGGGAGGAAAGGTATGAATTTGCTTCTTTTACAGTCACAGTTAAAAAAGGCTACATAATATGGCCACTATGTTGGAAAAAAAGGATATATATTTTTTCATGCAATCACATGAGCACTCTCTTATTCCATAGCTGAACCACTGAAGTTAAACACAGTATCGAAACATGGCTTTCATACAGTAGATTTCTAATGCATGTTTCACATACCATCTAAAGGCAATATTTGTAGTTTTGAAGGAAAAAACCCACACCCACAAACAAACCCTAACCCCTCAAGATTAATGTCTGCAATTAAGGCTCATGCCACTATAAAATGTTTTTTCCCTGGAAACATTAAAAGCATATTCTGCTGTAAAACCACTTGTACATACCTCAAGCTGCCTAATGGAAGATTCCCTCTCCTCAATAAGACGGAGGTCATCTTCTGTAATTTCTTCATCTTGCACTTGTGCTTGCGGTTGACTATCAAAAAAAAAAAAAAAAAACACCCAGAATTGAACAGGCACGATGAGAAATAACTCAGAAAAATAAAACGACAGTTAAATACATAGCACATACCTTACATTATCAGTTAACAACATGCACATTTCTAGCCTTGTCCGTCTAGCTAACAGGGAAGGTCTAACAATCACACCTTTAGTATAGGAAGCTGCTGCTGTAGCAGTTGCACACAGCATTGAGTTAGCTGATTGGAAATTCCAACTACGAATACAAGGGTGAAGTTTCTTCTGAACTGTAACCTGCAGAGTTTATGTCTGAGACAAAAGCAAGCTAGCCAACAAAACAGAATCTGAGACTGAGAAGCAGTTCTTGGAGAGTATGAAAGCAATGGGACATCCCAGTAAATATTGGACCGCCTTATCACAGCTTAACAGTTTTACTCTATTCACAGGTTGGACAGTGCTTATCTACGTTTGGGTCTCACAAAGCCCAGATATGGACTTGGGGCAGCTTAAGGAGATGACTGAAGCCAAAGCGTGGGGAAAAAAGGGGGAGATGATGCGAACTGCTCCTTTTTCTTCCCACCTATCCCACCAAAAAGACTCTTCTCTACACTTGCCCTATGGAAGAAAACCTGACTGAACAACCTATCCCAACTCCCTCCAAGAAAAGGCAATTGATCAGAAAAAAAGTTAAAAAGAAAACCCAAAAATACCAGCAACTGGCTTCCCTGCAGACCATTTATTATTCTGAGCTAGGTTAAGACTTACTAACAAATTCAGCCTACCTGTCCCAAGAGACAAGTGTTCCTTCCTTGTAGCTATCTTCAGGAGCACCACCCTACATGATCAGTGTTTAAAAAAAAAAAAAATAAAAACATTATGGCCCTGAAAGGAACACTGTCAGCATTTCTATAATTAGTCAATATTACAAGGTTTATAGTAAGTCAACTTCAAACTGAAACATGATTTAACATGTTCTCATCCCCATTTTGCTTTATGCATGTATAAAGCTGAAATACAAGCAAAAACATTCAGCTCAGTAACTGCCTGCTAAAATTTACAAGTACAGCAATGTGTATTTGGCACAGAGTAAAAAGGCAAAATTGATACATTAACAAGGAAAAGCTCAAGCTCTCAAGCTCCTCAGCATTTCTTCACTTTAATACTGCATAGAAATCTGGCAAGTGATTCTTCTGTGTAGGAAAAATCTGTTGATATCTAAAGGTCCAGCAAAAGCATTTCAAAATCTACTAAAAATTGCTCTTGCAAGATTACGGCATGAACCCAGGGGCAGTTCATGCCTTTGTGTGACAAAGGCAAGGGAAGAGTAACAGTTTTCAGTGGGGATTCATTACAACTTAATTCAGCCTTTACTATAAAATGAACTGCATTATTCAGCTGTGCATAAAAGTGAGCAAAGAAAGCTTATAATTACATACTTATAATCACATCGCACATGTTCTGCAGTATTTGGAGTTAGATATGAGCTTTTGTAAGTAGCATTACAGAGGCAAGTTTGACATCGAACACCACCACCACCATTGTAATCAGAGTATAATGGCTCATTTTCCGATACTTACAGATACCCTTGAGCTGGCTCTTACTCTGGCTACAAAGTCTTTTTCTTTCTCAGCAGCTTGCCTTTGGAGTCGTTGGAAATTTGTTAGTGCTGTGGTGAACTCCCCCACAAGACGGTCTTTCTGTATTTTTCTTTGACGCTATAGGAGAAAAAGTTTTACCCAGTCAAATGAGCTCAGGCTTTTCAAGGCTCTGCCATTTCCAGGCTGCTCAATGCTAAAGCATATATTCTTTTTTTCTAAATAGGTGTAAGGGAAGGCTGTCTACAACACCATTTGCAACTGCACGGACAAACTTTCCTGCCCTCTAGGATCACATAACTCTGTCACAATTTAAGGCATTTAAAGAGGAAACCAATGTATTTCGTTTCATTTAACAGCTGGAAATGAGAAATGGGCAGGGACAAGAAAGCTTCTACCTTCCTTATTATCTGTTGATTATAAAACTTACTGTTTAAGTATGAAATACTTTGACGCCGTGGATGCTAAAATATGCAAAGGTGACTGAATGGGGGGGAAGGGTGCAGAAAAGATAGAACAGGGCACTTCACATGTATTTTACATAAATGCTGGAAATACCTATTGAGCTGCATCCAGAAGTGGGTTCACATCCTCTTTTTTTTTTTCAAAAAAGATGTAGGGGAGGGAAGAGGAATACTGGGCACTCAGGAGAGCCTCCAGCATATTTCCTTAAATGTATACATTACATCAACCCTTCCTTCCAAATTTCTGAGAGGCTATAATTTGCCATTCACCAATCTGTTATTTATGCATTTCATTGGCAGGTAGCTTTGATGAAGATGCTCATGATAAAAGGAGTAAAATTAAACAGTAGAACATCTCACTGCCAACTTTTCAGCTCCAAGATAAAGAAACAGAGAAACCATAAACCTCCCCTGCCAAACATACTCTGCCTGAACTAGAGGTTATATACCAAGACCAAGTTTTAACACCTCTATTAGAAGTTTACAACTTGACAGGATGAGCACACATGGATCATGGCCTGCCATTTGACAATTCATTTTCCTAAAGGCTCCTTGGTAACCAGCCACAGACCAGGCAAGTTGTTTGAGTGACAATAACCTGAATTCATGTTTTCTGGGATCCTGTTGCTCTTCCTTTATTTAAGCAACAGATTTCGCTAGGATAAGAAACCATAGGATGGCAGACAGGAGTGTGCTCATGACAACAGCCACTTCACATGTTACCTCCTGCCGAGATTTTACACAGACCTGGGAAAGCAGCAGTTTAAAGACTGCACAAGTTGTTTTAGTAACAGGTCCTGTCCACTCATCTTAAGAAAGGAAAAGCCTGTGGACAAGACACAGCATATATGCTGATCTGAGCGCAGAACAGACCTCCTGTGCATAATCAAATTATTTGGACAGTGGGTGAACAGGTCTGGCCACCTGCCCTGCAAGCGATTTTGGCACACAATTCCTTGACCCTGGAAGCAGTCAGAGCGCCTGTGCAGTCAGACTTAGCATTGCTGCAACGGATTAAAGTGCCCAGCTACCTGAAATCACAGGCACAGCGCACTGCCTTGATTCCTAGCATTTCAGTCAAACTACCTCATTCCTGATACATAAAAACAACTTTGGAACAAGTCTGGACTGCAACAAAATATTCTTATGTTGTAAGTGTCCCTGTTGTGCAAATGTGCTGATTAACTAAACAGTGCTTTGAAAGCCTGGTGAGGAGCACAAAAATAGGCATGCAGAACTGAAGTCACTCAAATACTCTACATGAGCCAACACGATAGTCAAACAAGCCACGCTCTTCAGTTTTTTACCTGTTCACTTGTTGCAGGCAAAGATCCAAACTCTTTAATGTATTTGTCAGTTTCTTTGGCAAGCTGGTTGGTGTATTGCTGCTTCTGTTGCCTAAAACCAAATGCAAAGTTTCATTAGAGACCATTGGGTTACTTTGTTTGAATTTCACTGATGCTTAGAGAAGCATTTAGTACTGCTGCTTTTCTGAAGTGCATGAAGCCATCTTTATTCTGTTCTTCATTGTAAAGGCATGACACCATGGATTCCAGGCAGGACAGATGCTGAAGAAGGTGTGTTCCTCAATGTGACAGCATCTCATTACTCACCTTTTTTTTTTTGTTTTGTTTTGTTTTGTTTGTTTGTTTGTTTGAGGTTTCTTCTATTTTCCTAATGTGCAGCAATAGGTTTCTAGTTATTACAAATATCTAAACATGCTTTTCATAGTCCTTTTGAGACTACCAATAGTTGGAAACACCTGGTCATTTCTGAGTTCAGAATAATTGTAGAAAAGACCAAGTTTTTTCTGTGTGGAAGAATATACTGTGTCTTGACTATAATTCTGATACCACAGTTCATGAAAGTCAATTCCTGATAATTACTGGGAAGCTTATCCAGAGATCTATGTTCTCCCATGATACAATAGCCGCGAACTTAGCTGAAAACTTCCTTATTTACTAATAGCTTTAACGGTGCTTAAAAATAGCCTCTTCTTCAACAGCATTGCTATTTTTGTTTTTTTGTCTCTTTGCTTCTGATACTATCACACACTCCTTTACCAATGTTCATATTTTTTCCTGGAGCAACTCAAATTCTTTACCTGCTTTTGCATCCTCCTCCCCAGTGTATATAAAAAGGTTTTATCTGGAAAGCTATTAGCAAACAACCAACATCAATATTTAAAATAATCAAATAACTCTTCAGATACATACCAACATGAAAGGAAGGGCCAAATGTTCAGACAAGTGAAAAAGGGACAGATGAAAACTCAAGGAAGCTTACCATATATATTACCCCCAGAAAGTGACTGGAACGTGTCCTTCACAACAGTTTCTATCCTGTTTAGTTGTGAATTTATGCCTAGATCCTGTCTGGTTACTGCATAAACTGTGTATGTTGATCTTCACCTATTCACAGTCTCCAGTAGGACATCCACTTTGGATTGCACCTGGCTAATGTTATGGGCCCTGAACTCAGGGTATTATAAAGCAATTTGGCTGTTCACACAAAATGAATGTGATGCCTTTAGTCCAATACACACCTCCTACTACTATTCAATGGCCACAGTGCGGCATTAACCACACTGAAGACTGCCAACTTTCTCACCCACAGAGTTAGCACAACACGTCGCTTACGTGCACTTATGATGCTGAGATTAATGTGGTAAAGGAGTTCAATGGAAAAAAACATACTGGTTCATTAGACTGTGCAGAGAAGTGGAGAGCAGCTGACTGACTCTGCTAGTGGCATATTAATGAAAGTCCACTTTCAGGTGACTGAACCACAGCACAGCATCTGCCTTGGAGCCTTATTTCACTTCTGCTATTTTAGTATTTCTGGTACATGTTTATTCTATAATGTTCTCCCTTACTGTAGCTTTCATCGCTAAAAAGACATTCCCCTCTCTCCCCCAGTATCACATCTCACAAAAAACCCCCAATGTATTCGTTACCTTGTGACTTACACAGATAGATTTGAAGAGTTGACTGGGGTAGAGGGGTGCGGGTATTTGTTTTTAAAACAGTGATATTGCTTTCTGGTCCTGCCCCTTTCCCTTTGCTGACATACAGCATAGGTTTTATAGATGTATGTATACTGCAGGCAATGTACATGGGCAAACCAGCTGACTAGTTTACAAAGACTATCCAAGATTAATTTTAAAAAGGGCATTGCAACATTTAAATTTCAAGCATTTCTCTATAATTGCCTTTCTCAGTGAGATCAAGCACTCTGCCTAACAAAAAGCACCTCATCACCTACCAGGAGATTGTTTACAATGCAATAAAATCAAAAGTTTTCATGTGAAGTACTCACAGCTGTTGCCTCAACTCAGGCGTGTCTTGTGGTGTTCCAAGCTGATGTAGTATTCTTTGTATTTCGGCAGCTGTTTGTGAAAAGGAAGAGAAATTTTAATGGGGCACAGACAATTCCCACTTAATTTTATGCATTTTTGCTTGACAATTCTGAAGCCATAAAAGTTGACAGAAACTGATACTCAAGACTTTTTCAGCCTACTACAAAGACTCCACTTAAAAAGTCCCAGAACAACTAGTGAATGGTTTTTGCCAAGTCAAAGACAAAGCCCAGGGTTTCTTATAAAGGATGGGAATGTATTCAAGTGTCTAGGTAGAAACAGGCAATTTAAAGATCAGTTAATAGTTTCACTATAATAAGTATAAATCAGGCCTTTTAATTTTTAAAATAAGCAACACAATTCTTATTCTAGTTTAATCGTATTTTACGCATGTCATTTTGGAAGGCCCTATGAAAGACTGCCACGACATTATCATACACAAATATTTCAGAATCACTGCATTAATGAAGAGACAGCAACAAAGCATTCATGGGCTTACAGTACATTAAAAAAAAAAAAAAAACCAAACAAAGAAGTCAGGTGTCCAGGTTTAAATTGTAATTTTGAGATCCTTACATTTTTAAATGTGGGATACAAACCACCAGTGATTTTTAAGTGTATTTCATAAAATATATTAGTTCTGAACTGCAAAAGTGACACATCATATGAGCCTTGTTTTCAGCGTAATATATTTTACTGCCACATGAGAAAGCAAGGAGAAAAATGGACAGACACTTCAAGGACACGCAGTTTATCACACTGCAAAACTAATACCCTCGACGTGCTTTATCTCAGCGTAACACCCTCACATCTTCTAAAAAGAAAGAATACATATGCAAAATAACTTATTTTTGCTTGACCTCAGTTAGGAGTAGACTTGTCTTCCTTGTATTTCTATGGCCCTCCCCAGGCAGACTGGTGTACTACACAGTCAGTAGAAAATATGATGGTATGATAGTACCTGGGATCCTCACTTTACTAGCACGCTATCTTTTTTTTTTCCCCCTAAATACAGTTAAAATTGCAGTAAAAGGCATCTCTAAGTAATGAAGAAAACCATTTAAAAAAAAAAAAAAAAAAAAAGGAGTATTTTTCATATACCATGGAAGAGATCTGTAACAGACAGAACTTCAGTTACAAGAAGAAAGTTACCTGTGACTTACGTTAAGCAGTTAGATAAAACTGGAATTCCTCAGAGCATTTTTAGTAGTAATATTAATTCTAACCTTTGTTTCATAACAAGTCTCCAGTGAATTAGATTATATCGGATTTTCTACACTGCTTTATGTAATGTCACAATGTCAATGACTGCTATAGCCAATTCCCTCTGTGCACACCCAGGTAATGAAGATATCAAAAAAAAGGGGAAAGTTAGTACCCAAGTTTTGCATGAGGTAAAAATCAAATACTTCAAGACAGAAGTCTTTGGAGGAATTGAGTGGACATGAGCTACTAAAAAATTACTGAGGGGAACAGCACTGTAAGATGGGTTTCACACAGCTTGTATTTTAATTGAGCTGAAGAGCAGCAAAACGTAAGTGAAAATTTTTGAATTTTGTCTACAGTCGCCACCTGCTGCCGAGCGCCAGCCCTTCCCTGCCCGGTGGGGATCTCCTGCTGCCGGGGCCGGGGGTCCTCCCTGCTGCTCCTCGGCTGCTGGAGCCGGTCACAGGGACTGACAAATACCGACTCTGGGTAATTAAGCCTGCTTTTTATGTTCAGTGTAACGCATTGTTTTAAAACAAACAAACAAAAGGTAACCGTCCGGTGTTCTCTTCAACAGCGTGAAGTTTTAATATCTATAAAACTGAACACAAATTATCCTTTATGTGCTCCAAGGCACTCTCCCTTCTGATTCATGAGCCAAGCTGCTCAGGTATTCTGTATGTACTTTTACAGGGAGAATTAGAAAAAAAAAAACCAAACCTAAAACAAAAACGCAAAACAACTGCAAGCACACTGTTATCAGCTGTTTTGCAGACAGAAAAAGTACCGGTGTGTCCTACCGCCACCTAGAGATGCATTATTTAACTGCAAATAAAGAAAACAGAGGTTTGTGTTTTAAATAAAGGCTCTCACTTGAAAAGTTCTCTGAAACAAAGCCTATACTTAAAATATTTGCATTCCAAGTTAATTAGGTATTTATCCTACTTCTAAAACTGAACACAAGTACAATTGAGGGGAAATTAAAAGCCAGCACCGCGTAGCTGGTCAGCTATACAACTCCAGGCAGAGGGAAGTTCATCCCAGTTCAGGTCTTGTGATTCAAGAATTCAGCACAAAATTAAAACACATTTTACCAAGAAATCTGTAAGTATGCATAAAAATAGCAAGTGCTAACAGGCTTTCAAACCTCAAAGAGAAAAAAACAAAATAAAGAAAAAAAAAAACAAGGACTGAACTGACACCAATTTTTCTGGGCTTCCTGTAATTTAGCATTTTCCACCTTAACCTTTCACAATAAGGATATTATTCAGAAAAAAATAGCATTTCTCTTTTCAATTTTTTGCTCATATGAAGTATACTGCATTGAAAAGCAAAACATTGCTTATTCAAGTAAGCAAACAGAAAAAAGGCGGAGCAGTAAGAGTAAATTGTGGCCGAAAGTCTTCAGCAGCACTCCTAAAGCTGTCTTCATAAAAAAGCCAAAAGCAAGTTGGTAGGACCAGCATAACACAGGAAGCAGAGAAGCTCACCTTCCTGGAATCTTGATTTACAGTACATACCTGCAGGTTGATGAGTTAAAGAAATCCATCCTTTGTACTCCTGCATATTAATATAAACTCGCTAGAGTGTATACAGGCTAAAAAAAATATATTTCTTATATAGTCTGATAATTCTTTTGGTTTGGCTTGGGGTTTTTTTTGGTGTGTGTTTTTGTTTGTTTGTTTGTTTTTGGTTTGTTTGGTTGGTGGTGGTTTTTTTTTCCTCCCCCCCCCGATTTCTTACTGTAGCTACTAGTCATTCAAACATTTGATATATTATACATATAATCACAAAACCACCTAAACCCCAGACATTTGTCCAGACTCATGAACTCGTACAGCTTTACTGATAAAAACAAACTTTAAAAGAGGCTTTAAGACATTACCACCTGGATCACAGAGGTAGTGTCTTGTTCCCTCACATGTACACACAGAGATCTTACAGAATTTGATTCAAAGCAAGAACTGGCTTCGAAACTTCTTAGATAAAAATCACTATCCCTTCCTTTCCTCAAGGGAAAATCAGGGTAGCCTTAGCCTCTCCTCCTGAAGGTTACACCGTAGAAACATCTCTGCTGGCTCCTTCCACTGCCCCATTCAGGAAGCAAGCAGGGAGAGGGTCTTGGCACTGAAGAGGGAAAGCAAAACACCTGGAATTACTTCTCATAAAACAGAGGCCCTTAAGTTCCCAGCTTCACTACTAATGGTGGTATTCATAATGGTACTGCCTCACTCGTTTAACCAGCTTTTCACCCCTGTGCAGGGAGTTCAGGTTGGCACATCAAGGCACCTGGCAGCTGCTTTGGTGCCTCTCAATCCATCAGTAATGCTCAAGTGTCCCGGAGAGCCAAACGCTTAGGCCCAACTCACAAAGTCCTAGCTCTGCACCGTAAACATACTGCTAACAGTCAGGGACCAAAGATCAGAGCCCAGTTTTGATGGGTTCCTAGGTTACCTCACCCTTTATAGTTTTCCTTTCCCCACTTCCCGATTCTTCCAATTTCCCAAGGAGCTCTGAAAGACAGGAGTAATATGACTACCAGAGGTCCCTCTAGTCCTTCTGGACATTAGCAATCCTGTAACAGAGCCTGACCGGATCTTGTGCATGATTTTAATCCATTTCAGCACAGTCTGACACTTTAGCTCAGGTTCCTTGGGTACGTACAGCTACCTGCTGGACTTTGCTCAGGAGCTGCAGAAGGGCACACACCGTGTGCACGCAGGCGTTCTTCACCAAAGTCACCAGGATATGGCAACAGCCTCCGTCAGAGCCGTGCTAACTCCTGCAGCCACTTCTACACTGAAGATCAGGGTAGATGTTTGCATATAATGAAAATCAACAGCTCTTTCAGGGCTCATACTGCAACCCTGCAGGAGCAGCATCTTGACAGCTGTGGGCTGGCAATGAGCCACTGCAGAAGGCAAGTCCCCCTTGGGAACTGGGCAGTGCAGGAAGCAGGGTGCACAACACCATGCAAGCAAAATGCATTTTCTCCAAGCAACTGCTGTCTTGCATGCGAAGGAGAAGAATCTCACTTTTTCCACCTGAAAATGAGTCTTGTATTAGAAAGAAGCAATACCATATCAGTAAGAAGACTTTTCACTTGTCTTGGCAGCATTCCTGATCTAGATCTCATAATACATAACTATTGGCTGATGAAAGCTACTCGGCCACTCTCAGACCAGTCACATGCTTAGGAACAGGTCAGACACAGTTAATGATGAGCCAGCGAAACAATTAAGACCTAACCTGAATTCCTACAGAGAAAATTATTTAAGAGTCAGCTCATGTTTACTTTTACTAAGCCAAACAGTGGTTCCATTTCTAGTCAGTGGAAGCTCTCCGTCTAGTTAAAGAGAACAAAAAAAAAGGGCACAGAAAAAAATAGTAATACTGTCTCATATAAAAGACCTCCTTTTCTCTGCATGAGTTACAGAGTAGTGAGATTTACAGTGGAAATACTTACATTTTTTAACAGGTAGGAGTATTTGAGAAACATGTTCCTGCCAGATCTGCAATACATATGTTTTTATCTATGGAAAAAATAGTATTTCACATATTGGATCACACCCTATCCTTGCTTAACAGCTGGCTTTTAGCTGGCTGGGAAAGAAGAAAGTTCCACCTCCTTTCTCCTCATCTTCCCTTGCTTTTCAGCTGCCTCTGCAAAGCTGTTCCGTTACCACAAGTAAATCCATGTTGACATAACTGCTGGTTCTGCTCCTTGAACATGGAAATGTTTAAGATCACACAGGAAGTTTCAAACTTAAAATAAAGATACAAATAAGTAAATTAATACAATGAAGACCAAAACGTAAACAACTTACTGCCTCTAAGAACACAGGAGCAAACAAAGTTATCCCCGACTGAGAATTAGTAATCACTGTACAGGCTGTTAACACCATAGTATTGTTGCAGAAGAAAAGGTAAAAAAACCTCAAACCCTTGAGTAAAATACTAATGTTTGAAAGGCAAAGAACTAACTAAGAGGAGGGAAATGAAGAGTCGACTGTAGGACACCCACCTTCTCTGATGGGGCTGAGAAGTGTCCAAGCACCATGTTCATCCCTAGCATGAGACAAGGGAAACTGAGGATGGTCTTACTTTGGAACTTACCAGTAACTCCAGCTACAGGACAGCAGCTTTCCCAGGTTACCTACAATCAGCTATCTTCCCATTTCAACCTCCATTCTATTTAACATTTGGAAAACCAAACTTTAAACCCTCAAGTGGCCATGACCAAGCTCGTTGCAGCTTTACAGCTTGAGAGTGAGGTGAATCAACACATAACCCAGAGAGTCCTAAAAAGAAGGCCACAACATAGAAGCATGAAACTGGGGGGAAAAAAATATGTTTAATGAGTGCTGCTCATTACCCCTTTGCAGCCTGGAACCTCACTTCATACTTGGATCACACAAGATTGCATTATAGCCACACARCAGCTGTTTCCTTCAGTGCTACAGTCCAAGCTAGACCCACCACATTGCCCAGTTTCATAAAGCTACGGTCGGTCTAATGCTCCACAGGAAATGCGGCACCCATTGGGTGTGCTTGGAGAAAACACCGGCGAGGCATTGTACTGCAGAGAACAAGAACCAGACAAGCAGGCAGGGCGAGTACAATGAAACCTGCCTTACAGAACAGCAAGGCTTGGGACCTGTCACAGGAAGCAGCAGCAGAGCGCTGTTCCACCCAGCAGCTACAGCTGCTCCTGGATATTAACTGCAATGGTGAGGGTCCCCCCCATGATATTAACTGTAATGGTGAGGGTCCCCCCCATGATATTAACTGTAATGGTGAGGGTCCCCCCCATGCCACTGACTTTTACTTAAAAAGGGACAGATAGGGTTTTAGTCACTGCCTAAGGTTCATGGGACTAAAACTACAATGGGGATTTAAAGCTATTGATTTGCAGTCATTTTCCTAGTTCCTGAGCCCAAGCAGAATAAACAGAATCAGCAACGTGTTCCTTTGTGCACACCAAATGCAAAGTCTGCTCCATGTGAGGCTCAGGCTCAGCTATGGCTTCGTATGGCAAATAAGCAGTGTATACAACACCAGCACAGTCACCATTCAGAAATGCTTCGTCAAAGACATTACATATGCTGCCACCAGTTGAGTAACTATGAAGAAATCTACTTGTTTCCAGCTGAACAAGTGAGTCAACAAACAGCACATCCAGTTACAGATTAAGTTGTGTGGAATCTAATAAACTTCAGAGTCACTTCAGAGCAGGTTATTGGAATAGAAGAATTATTTGTAAAATTTACACCAGTTCAAACTGCTTTTGCCTGGGGACAACAGGTTTCCTCAATTTATTCAAATCCAATTTGATGTGTTTTCCTTCTGCACTTCGACTGAAAGTACTTGACTAAGGATGGACGGACACTGCAGAAAACATTCCTGGATCAATCTTTTATAAAAGCTGTGACATACAGCAACCTAATGTAGTTGCAATAAATCCAGCAGACTGGAGTTTTCTGTATGAGTGTTAAGTACCTCTTTAAAGCTATTAGTGTCGTTCACACTCACTGAAGATTTTAAATAAATTACAACGCCACTGCGCTGTATACCTTGGTATCCCTACTTTAACCAAGAGCGACAGTTCACTAGAGGAATCAAATCCAGAACACCAGTCAAAAGACCACAACTTAGTAAAAAGCAGTCCCATGCCCAAGAGCCTACCTAATTGGAATTAAGTATCTAAAAACTTCAGCGATTTGGTTTTAAGTGATTTGCTTTATTCTGTCTTAACTCAATGTATAACACCGATCATTCTAAAACAGGATAATACACTAGCACAGAGAAACAGTAACTGAGATATGTATGGGAAGGAGAAAATAAAATGAGGATGGGGATGAAGATGGTTCTCAGAGCTCTAAGGACTAAAGCCTCGGTAAGTACGTAAGAGTGGGAAAATACCAAGTCTTGTACCCTTTCCTGTTGGATTTTATTAGAGCTTCTACCATTTCTAAATAGAATCACATCCCCAAGTGATCAGGAACATCAGTAACAATGTCTGGAGTTCAGGACCTGCCTTCATTTTTTTTCAGTGCAGCTGCAATTATTTCATGCTAGTGTACTACCATTTACAATGGTCTTCCAAGGACACTGGGAAGTGGATTGAAGTAGTTCCTGTTCTTCTAATGTGAGCATACAGCACACTAAATACACATTAAGTGCACAATAACTGACCATGTGATCAATTATTACAGCTCAGCCAAGGGAAAGTCATTAAATCAAGCTGTAATCACTTTATATTCATATCCTAAAACATCCCTGGTAACTCCCTGAAACCCCAAAGTTTGAATGTTTCTCTAAAGAATACCAGTAGCTTATTATGTTATGAAAATGAGGCATGATTCTGCAGTAAACAGTAGCTGCACAAACACTATAAACCCAACCCACCTACATGAAGAAAGCTTGTTTTTTTTAAAGAGGTCTGCTCATTAATACAGGAAGCTAACTCAGGAGCTAACATAGAAGCAAAGACATGCAACACATCACAGACTCATCAACACAAGCAAGTAGCTGTTACTCCAGGGGTCAGTCACAATCAACCACTGACCTGGGTTTATTCTGAGCCCTAACTGGAGTGCAGCCTCCTGCACAGCAGTTTTATAGGAGATTTGATAGAGGGCTCTCTGGATAATCAAACTGCTATGCAATCTCCTCTTCTCCTGTCCGCAAGGAGGAAAATCCAACAGAATTGAACTGGAATAGGTATTTTAAGTACCTTAGAGAGGCTCTGAAATGTAACTCTCTAGAGACAGGAAGGAGCATGAGGACCCTGGCCACATCCCTTCCCCTCTCTGCTGCAAATGCAGGCTGTTTTGCAAAAGTTATCTTGTCTAGGTGAGTCCATTTATGCTTGGTCCATCGGCAAAAGCAACAGTTTTTGACAAAATTGTGGATGTCTTTGCTGGTCCCCTTGCTATTTGTAAATTGCACAGTGGTTTTACAATTGTTATTTAAACTGCTTCCAAACTAAGATGGCTTAATTTACAGAGCTCTTTCGTCCCCACCGCACCCAGACTAGTTGACTAAAGCAAAACAGTGTAGGACAAGGAAAAATTCTGCCTTTTCTGCACATACTAACACAAATAGCGCGCTGGGGTGTACATGGAAGACCCATTTTTCACTCTATTCTGCTGCTAGCATAAATAAACCCTTGTCCCTCTTGTGCAATGTCATCCACATAAGACACTGTTTCATATGTCATTTTCCATAGAACCAAAATATTTTTAACAAACAAGACAAAACACAGAAAAATATTAACAAAACTCTCCAAATTCATAAACAACTCTGTAAGGCATAGTACCTTAAATATATATGCTACTTTACATAGAACAAAGCCTTTAGGAACAGCATGCAAATAATTCATGCTTGAAGTTTTCAGAAATAGTTTATTTCTAAAGAACTGTGGGCTTTATGACTTCACCTCGTTGCAGAAAGACAGGCATTTAGAATGACCCAAAATATTTGAATTCCTCCTCCTATTATCCTTCATATTCAGGTTATGAATTGGATATAGCAGATTCAAGTTCAATTCCTCAACCTTGGAAAAGTCCACAAAATGGAATGTGGAGGACCATAACGGGTGCTTAAAACCCCTAAATAACCAGCCTTTTCCAGGTTTTACTGAAACTTCATCCTAAATCCAAGAAACCTTCCTGACAACAGCAACAATAATAAAAAAAAAAAAGATTTGTTCCAACTAGTATGTTCCCACAAAGTTAAATTCTGGTTAACTGCAGCTAATTGGAAATTTCTGACAATATCATCATTAAAAGTCTCAACAAGCTCTACTTTAAGCCTATTTGCTTTAAAACCACACCTGTACAAAACCGCACTTTAAATATAGACAAAACAGAATTTTGTTTTCATACAGGCTGATTTCAACACCTCAGCAATTTCATTTACTTTTCACTTGCCCTGTCCATCTGCATCCTTCTTTAGCTGAGAATAATCATGTGCATCTGTTGGTGTTACAAACACAGTGGCAGACATAGTTTTTCATGAATGTTTCAGCCTGTTTTAGCTACCTACTGGGCTTAAACCACAACAAAAAGGCATATATCAGAACTCTAATATTCTTCAGGGTTTAAACTGTGTTTATGATTTTCTACAGTTACATAAAGTGAAAGTCATATTACTGATGTAATTCAACTCCCATTTTAACAACATTCAGTGAAAATACTGCTTATAGAAAACTTGGGATACAACAGAAATTGGACAAACTTGCTGTCACAGGAGAGTTATCACATGACAGAGGGATCTCTGCTGGCTGAAGTTGACCTTCTGGGAATGTGCTCTATATGAATTGATGTTTGTGCTACCTTAACAGAACAGAAAGTCAGCAGAAAGCAAGAGTCTTCATGAGAAAGAATCTCTCAAAGCCAGGCAGGCTCCCTCTAGCCATATTTGGATTGCAGCTACTGAATTTTATTTTATTTTTATTATCTTGCAGTATGCAGAGCATATGTTTCTCCAGCTGGGCTGATTTTCAGTGTGCCTGAACAAGTCAAATACTCTATCACTGACCTTGCCAATACTAAGCAAGGGTAGATTATGCCATTCTTTGACTTTGCAACTACCACTGCACAAAATCCTGCCACGACCTTTATAAACTGGAAGAGTTGGGAAGGGAGAGGTAGGGAGGGAATATGAATGTCTCACTTCAGTTAGAGTAGGTTCTGTAACTGTTTGATTACAGTTTGCAAACCAGAAATTCTCTAAAACTCAAAGACTGGGTGTACTTTATCAACACCAGGCTTTGTTCTGTGTTCCCAAGCAAAAGGCAGCATTCTAAACCAAGAGCTCCCAAAGCCCGGCTTAAGATGCCAGTGGAGACATGATAGCCTGTATCGTTCTTGCTTTTCTTTGGGGATTGCACTGAGTGACATATTTGGTAGCTACAAAGAAAATATTAGGAGCAAAGCAAAACAAAGGCATACAAGTCTGCTTCCTCAATGACCCACACATGGGAGAGACTTGAGAAGAAGTATGTGGGGGGAGGAAAAACCACGGCTGGTTACTTCTTCTTGCACAGTTCCTGTCAGAGACACGAGTCAAATCTTTCCAGCTGAGTAGAAGAGGCCCCTACTCCTCTAACCATATCCTTCCTACTCTTATAACTATGGAGTTGTCCCTGTAGATGAATGCAACTCCTATTTTGCTCCTTCTTGGGAACATCTTTTTAAACAAAATGCTTTCCCTCTTTTTGCTACACACAGAGAATCAATTCTTTAAAATGCAGAAAACTGTCAGGTTTCAAAGAACTGCTCCCCCTCATCTTCACAGTTGTAAGAAATCTGAAATTAAATATTTTAAAGCTTTAAAATTAGGCTTTTTGTTTGTTTTACTTATTCTACTTTAATCTTCCCATTTGTTGAAAGATCAGATTTCCTCTTGTACAATTCGCTACACGCTCTTCAAGAAGAGGAGGAGGAAAAAAAAAGAAAAAAGCAATCACAATATGGACTCAATGCTCTCATCCTACTAGGCATATCCCTAGTATGGTAAATGAACATGCCTGGTAGAAATAAAGATTTGTAAGCAGGCAAGACTCGTTTTGTCACAAAGAAATATTTTTTGCTAGCTCATCTTGTTTCTGTGCATCACACTCATTCCTTGTCTATCCAGTTGCTGTAAACGCATGACCAACAGGAAATATTTCAAGGAAATATTGAAGGAAGGCATTGAGATTTCTCCCGAGTTAAGAGCAGCTGCCATTAAGCTGCCATATAAGTGAGAGTTCAACCTATGAAACCCAGTTCTGGAACTACTGCTCCTTCAGTAAACACTGATTAAAACACCTTGATAATAGGTTCTCCACCTGCAAAGCCCAGACAGGCTGGAGCTCTACACCCTGCATTGTTCCTTATATTCTGTTCTCCATATTCCTGTTCTTCATATTCAGAAAGTTAGGGACAAACCTCAACCACTTTTAAATTCATATTTCAAAAGTCCAACACAATGTGTGTCATTTAGATTTTATAATCAGATATAAGATAGGCCTGGAGTGAGAATTACAGTTACTTTGGACCAGATTCCAGACAGACAGACTTTCAAACCTTAATCATAAGTTGTGTTCTAGTAACACAGAAATTTAGCAGCTGCCTAAGCCTAAGCGGTGCCAAAGCTCATTGCCAAACCATACACTGCTTTGGTTTTATTATTTAAATCTGAAGGTCCCCTAGCTGTTCGCAGATCTGCTTCTCATCGCTGTTAACATAGACCCGAAACCAAACCAGCGAGACACAGCTCGCAGGCATCGCTGACCTCACCCAGGTTCAGCACACAACACTGCAGCTCATTCAAGCACATGTGATTCGGGCTCCCCAGGTGTTACAGCACTGCTCAAGGAGAGTCACATGGATGCTCTAAAAACGCTAGGAGTGGGTCTGAGAGCCTAACTCTCCCTCTCCTACCTGAGGCCTGCCGCTCTACATCGGATGTCAAGAAGAGCCTTAAGTTTTGCAATTCCAGCTGCTCAGTTTTAACAAAAGGCACGGAGAAACGCTCTGCAGACTAGTTCCCTAAATCTCAGCTCGGAGATGTCGCTGATAAGCAAAACATGAGCTTCAGGCTGAGTAAAGTAGACTCCATTCCCTAGATGTTGCTAAGTGATGTTATAATCACTTATTTCTGCAGAAATGCTGGAAACACAAAACAGAGCATGGATCCTTGTTTAAAGAACAGCTGAAAGAACCTTCTTTTCACAGAATGCTCTGGGGTTTGGGATCCCGAACACATACAGGTGCCTTCCTGGCTTAAGTTTCCAAGAGAGCTCAGAGTGCAGCCAGCAGTGTATGCTGCTTCCCATTAGCTAGTTCAATTATATCTTCAAGGTCCTAAAAATGACCCATCCTCTCCTCCAAAGAAACTCAAACTACAGATAGCGTTTACTGTAGTAGTTCACCAGCGGTTCAGGCAAGGCAGAAGCAATTTAACAACTCTTAACACATCTTCAACGTAACAATCAACTGCATGATTGGATCAACAGATCAATAAAATATGTTCTTTAAAGTTAAAAGGGTGCTAAGCTAACCCAGCTGTTACCTGATACAAATATAGGTCCTCTCCACTACCACAGAACAACCCAAACCAAAAAGAATACTACCTTGCAACTGATCTAATTATTGAAATGGTGTGCCTAACCAGCATAGAGGTGAGCTTTGCTTGTCAATCAGTAACAGTGGGCTACATGAACTAGGAAAGAAGGGAGGTAAGGATCACAAGTATTAATACAACAGCAGTGTCATGTGGATGCATTATGAAATGTGAGATATTTAATATATATATTTTATCTTGTATATGTATGGCATATTAAAAACAGTTAATCAAGAACCAGATCAAATTTATTACTTGGGAGGGTGTGTGTGAATTTTCTTCATTGAAGAAACGTTACAGTAAAGATTGTTCCGACCAATGCTACTTCCTATAAAAGCCTGGTGTATTATGAAATCTTGGCAGCACAGTGTTGTCTAATTCAGGAAGTTCTTCTGTATTTCTCCCACAAGTTAAAGGGCCAGCTTCTATCTGGAGGAGTCAGCCTCCTTTCAACTAATCTGTATCTCATCTATATCTCTGTAGTAGTATTCACAGTTTGCTTGCATGTTAGCAGAAGGGTGAATTAGTTTTGAGGGACCTCCTGAAATGGTTCAGTAATCTGAAACGAACCTCTCTTACTCTATTAATCTCACTCTGAAAACCAGAATAGCTACACAACTCCAGGTTAACCAAGAAGATTTCAAATGTGTTGACACATCTCACAAATGCTAAGCATTTCTGGACAGAAGTGCAAAATCAAGTCAACTGCTTGGAAGGAAAAACATGGATTTAGGGTCAAGATTCCTGTTTCTCTCCCCCTCCCTCCCTAACGAGATCATAAATTGCATAAAGAGACACCTGCTCAGCAGCTGACTAGCTCTATAGGTCCCTAAGCTTGCAGGTTTCTCCCCTTTGACCTGGAAGTTCCTGCAGCTCCCACCTTCCAACAGAAAGCTGGACAGGTACTACACATGGGAACAAAATAGCTAGAAAAGTGTACATAAGCCCTTAGAAAGCTCAGTCCAGGAAATACGTTCAGCATGCCCATAGGATCCAGATCCTCATAAAATCTACCAGAGGAGAAGGGACTACAAGAGTAACTGAGTGGTTACAGTTCAGTCAGATCTACAGAAGAGTGAGGGATGGAATCCAGCTGTGTATCTACCTGTCCTAGAAAAGTGCTGGGCTGGAGCTTCTGAAGGCAAAGCTCCTGTTTCTGAAGCCATGCACCAGTAGGGCTAAGAGAGATTTGGACTTGGGTCTTGGAATGGCAGAAGCACCTGTCTATTGCTCAGACTTTAGCCATCTAAATTTCAAAAAGGAAAGGAGAGCAGGATTACAGGTAACCCCTGTGGCATGTCCCCTTCTATCTAAGCCTTGGCAGCTTGTTTTTAGTATGCCTTGTTTGTCACAAGGGGAAGGGGAGACACAGCAGAAGCAAGAGAGGAGATGGAAGAGGCAGGATGAGACTAAGGACTCGCTGAGTCCAGCACAAGATGGTAAATTATGTTCAGCGACTGTCTTCACAATGCTCCAGTTTCAACCATTTATTTCACTTTACGTTTTCACCTGACAACTGAGACTTCTTTTTTACATCTTGGAACCTCAGTGGCTGTTACAGGTTGGCAGGTGTTTCTGGAAGACCAAATTAGAAGCCATAACACTGAGTGAATTCACTGAGCAGATTTTAGGAAATAAAGCATAAGGGCTTTTGCAGAGCCAATTTGTTAATTTTAGGTTGAGAAATACAATCCTGATGTACAGAAACTTTTCAGTAAAGCAAAATTGCAATTTTTCTTCCTGTCTGTTGAGATTTAAAGAAATTCTTTCTGGAAGAAAATACAAAACGTAGCTGGAAAAATAGGCAAAAGCCCAATCTGTGCCATTAATCTGTGCTACAAATACCAGCTCCTAAAACTTGTCTTGCAAAACAAAGATCAAAGTTTTAATAAAAACTGACATACTATCCTGGTTTCAGCTGGGATAGAGTTAATAATGCACATCAGTGGCTGTGCATGAGGTCATGCTGGAGCATCTCAAAGCGTGTGGCCATAGATAAGCCCAGGACATAGCAGGAACCCCTTGTAGCTACCCAGGCTAGGAGCAAGGGGAGGAGTTCATTGCAACGTTAAACCCTATAACCTGGCCCAAAGGGACCAGGGGTGGAGATTGTAATGGATGTACCTTTACATTGTTGTAACGCATGATTTGAGTTGCATGTTATAGGAATTACTATAGCAGGAACCACCCGAACCAGTGGAGGATTACTATGACAGATGGAGCCCAAAGTCATGGACTAAATGAACTCAACRGACATTTTAGAGGGATGGCCCATGGACTAAGGGAACGATATCTGTGGGTATATATCAAAAGACAGGAAAGGTGGTAACGATTAATTGGGATGTATTAGAAAGTGTGGGACCTGGGCATGATGTAGACGGTATAGAATAAGGGGTGGATATTGTCCTGGTTCCGGCTGGGACAGAGTTAATTTCCTTTCTAGTAGCTGGTATAGTGCCATGTTTTGGATTTAGTATGAGAATAATGTTGATAACACACTGATGTTTTAGTTGTTGCTAAGTAGTGCTTACACTCAGTCAAGGACTTTTCAGCTTCTCACGCTCTACCGACTGAGAAGGCTAGAGATACACAAGAAGTTGGGAGGGGACACAGCTGGGACAGCTGACCCCAACTGACCAAAGGGATATCCCATACCATGTGACGTCATGCTCAGCATGTAAAGCCAGGGGAAGAAGAAGGAAGGGGGGACGTTCGGAATGATGGCGTTTGTCTTCCCAAGTTACGTGTGATGGAGCCCTGCTGTCCTGGAGATGGCCGAACACCTGCCTGCCGATGGGTAGTGGTGAATGAATTCCTTGTTTTGCTTTGCTTGTGTGCGCGGCTTTTGCTTTACCTATTAAACTGTCTTTATCTGAACCCACAAGTTTTCTCACTTTTATTCTTCTGATTCTCTCCCCCATCCCACCGTGGGGGAGTGAGCAAGCGGCTGCGTGGTGCTTAGTTGCTGGCTGGAGTTAAACCACGACACATACTTAACTGATCAGAATTCACTGAAGTTTTAATAATAAAATACCCATTTCTGCATGCACACTACGTCCTGCACAACATTAAAAACATGCATGCCAAAACCTAGCCATATGCTGTTCATGGCTAGCTCCCTTCTGATGAACTTTGCGTAATTTGTGACATCAAGTTGTATTTGCTTCGTATATACACACACACACGTATTAAAAATATAATGGAAAATGGAGGGAAAGGGAAAAGGACTGAAAACCCCAGCAGCCTAACTTATCTCTAACTTGAACACCCCAGTTAGGTGGCTAAAAAAATTAGGTGGCATGAATCTAAGCACAGGTATATTAAAACTTGCACAATCTTATTTACATATCTAATATGTACTTCCAAGGGCAAGCTGCAAGGCCGCAGCTTCTGTCCCTGCTAAACAATTCAAGCTCCAGCAAATATTTGATGCAATCCTTGCTCAGCAAACATCTCAACCTACCATCTTAAGGTGCCACATAACTGGCCAGGACAAAACTGGCTTATTACCAGCAGCCATCTTACTAATTATTTATTCATTTGGTGAATACAGAGTGATACTATACTTCCGCAGGATAGATCACACTTAACCATACATATGAAGGACTGGATCTGCTGTGTGGGGTGCCACTAACCTGTCAAATGAGCAGGTGAAGTCAAAGAGTGAATTCCCATGAATGAACCTGAGAAACTAACCTCGAATGGGGGGCACCACCATTATTAAAGTTTTATATAAAACATACATAAATGCAACTTACAGCATTGCGTGATCTTCTGGATGTTAGAAGTTATGCGTTGGGCTAGTTGATTAGGATCCCCAAAACCCGCACTGTACGACATGGCTGAGTAGATTTGCTGTCAAGTTCATCCACGACGGGAACAAGTCAGACAGTCTCCACCTATTAAGGACACCTAAACCCCCCCCAGAAAACAGAATTATGTCTTGGTCATTGGTTTACAAAGGTCTTCATCATCCTGAAGAAGAATACATAGGAAAAGATTAAAGAAAACTCCATATACTAATGTTTACCCTCTACGAAAACACAGTACTTCAAAGACAGAATTTAAGGGAACACTTTCTTAAAAAAGTATTAAATAAGAATATGACATCCTTTTTGAATTTCCTACAATAACTCTTACTACTGAGATTCTTAGAACACACACGGCTTAAGATCTGCAATTACTCTACAGCAGCTACATCACAAAACTACATCCTTTGCCAAACTCTTACATGTTTTCCCCACTGTAAGCAAAGCAAAAGTATGCATTTTCATTTGTTGCCATTCCAGAAAAAAGCTGTACGTTTAGTCTGTCAATGCCAAATCCTCTGATGAATTATGTCCCAAACCAATTATATGGTTATTTCCATACCATGAATCACCCATCCCACCAATATAACCTAGCATATGTAAACCACTAGAAAAAAACCCAGCAGATATCACACGAGATCAGAATGAAGGAGACACCCAACTCCCTGTAAACACCAATCATTTGTATCAACTTCAGTTTTACTTGTAAACCAGTTTCATCTGAATTCTATGAATTGCCACTTTATCCTGTTTCAGCTGCTGTGTTTCTCAATATGAACTCATTTTTCCACAACTTGGGTATACAAACGCATTTTTAGGTGTGTTTTTTGCACCCAGAACTATCATATCTTATCTAAAAAGGTCAAAATCTGACAACACAAATACTTGCAAATACACTTGCCCTAAAAACACACATACACAATCATGCAGCATGTAACTACTAGACATGTCTTAGCCTCTTTTCATCCATACAGACCAAATTTCAGCACAAGCTCAAAGATACTCTAAATCTAAGTTAACAAGACATAGCTTAGGATACACGTGCAAATCAAAACTGGCAATTTATCTGTTCTGCAGTGAGAATGCAGACTAATCAAATATACGTGCATCTGACACAATCCCACAATTTCATCCAGGCTGTGCTTAGTCTTAACTTTATCCTTTCCACTTTCCTGTACATCACCTTCATGGGTTCAACATTTTAACCTCACCAGCTCCCCGCACTTCCACTGTTCAACCCAAACCACATGCCTTCCGAGCAACGTCCTCTTCTCCTGGCCTGTCAGCTTCTGGTTAACAGATGCTGCTAAAACTCAATTTCAGGGAGAGAAAGCACATTTAAATGTTTAAACAGAAAAGAAGGAAATGAAAAGGGCAACTGATTTGTCAAGTGTGATACCAGCTGTGCTACAGTTTGCAAACTCAAGTCCTTATGAACTTTTTAAAAAAAAAAAAAAAAAATTAACAGTCCTTGTTGCCAAATATTATTTTCTTTCACCTTCGGAAATGCCTGTATTAATACAGTGCAGCAACATCCTGGTTGTTTTACAACGTGACTGTTTTCATATCTCTATGATACGAAATGATCTCTAGTGGAGCTGCCAAGACATTGCACTGGTCAGACACATCCCACCAGAACTTCACCAGGGATATAACTAGAGAGGTCAGGCTCATTCCTGCTGCCCTGCAGGTTACATTACCTATGCCAGATGAACAAGCTGCTGCTACCATGAAGATAAACCCTGCACGATTTTGAAACAGCTGCTGCACTAGGGTTCCAAACCCTGCTTGGAGTCTTCAGGCCCTGAAGTATCCCCTAGTAATGAACAACCTAGTTGCAGATGAGGCAACAGGGAGTGTATTTGCACTCTTCCACGTACTTGCTGCACAATCGCCCGCGAGTCATGCTAGCTCTCTGCAGTATTGTTTCCTGTCTTTGTCTGTACCACATGCAGATTCAAGTTGTTTTGGGTCACAGACTAAAGTCTGAAGTCAGTCAGCCAGCCAGCCAGCCTAAATCCCACTTATCTCGTCCAAGGCTGGCATAACAACCCCTTGATCTTTTTGGAAACTTTAGGCAATATTGCATTGAATTTGTACTGTAAAACCAAACCCATGCAAACTTCATACCAAATAAATGGTTCTATGCTTTGGTGTATTGACTAAGTAAGGAAATTCTATCAATTTAGCAGAAAATACAATTGTAGGCATAAAATCCAAAGAAACCACCTAAAAGAAGTTAGTTTTAAAAAGAGGATTTCTCAGAACTGTTGACATTGTTTGTTTCTTTTAAAAGTTACGACTATTTCTAGACACATTAGCAGCATGCTAACTACAAAGCTAGCACCGGCTAAAAGTACTTTTTAGTTAAATATTATATTTAATGTTAAAAGTTAAACATTAAAATGCAGCTGCTCGGGAGAAGAGACAGCAAAAGACCAAATTACCTTGTGTAGAAAGGCTACAGAACTAATTGAAATAGTCCTTCACGATTGTTTGTTCTTGCTTCATATTTGTATTCACCAGACAGCTGCCTGTAACACTATTCTCAGCAACAGCGTTACAATCAACAGATACACACAGAATATTTCATCCAAGTCTTGACAAAAGCAGTGATTTACTCTCTTTTTTTGTCTTGAAAGTTTCTACAGCTAACCGTAAGTATCTTCAAACAAGTTACACTGCACTATACTGACAAATGTACAGATTATACAATACGTAAGACTTTGAGCTTTTCAACTTTCTAGCTACATAGTTGGGCAGCCAAACACAACACATAATGAGAAGATGTTCAGATGATAGATTGCAAAGTCCACAGGAKATAGTTTAGCTTTTCATCTGCACATGTAGATCTCTCTGATTGTTGAAACAATTCTTTGTATCAACACACATATTTCAATTGAGATTTATAGTAAATTTGTAGGATAGCAGTGTAAATTCACAGCTGTTTTATGCTGTACAAATTCTTCCACCAGCAATGCTATTCTCGAGCATGTTAATAATACAGGTTAGTGACAGGGTAAGCTACTGGTCTGGGTAACAGACAGAAAGAGAGGTAACGGGTCAGCCATCAGCTCTCATCACTTCCCAGTCTTCACCACAAACTCCCCAAGTCAAGAAAAAACAAACTGAACAGCCCAAAAAGAAGGAAAATTTTGTATTTGTTTATTATTATTTAAATGGGAAGTGTGAACTTCTTCCTCATTCTAGTTCTCACAGCAACACGGGCATCTGAACCCAATGAACACCCTAATTCCACTCACACACCCTTCGCTTGTTAGCGCTGAGTTACTCAAACTCCTCTGAAAACGCAGATAGCTGAGCCCTTGGGAAGTCAACGGGAGTTTTGCTAATGGCTTTGACAAGGTCAAGGTTTCAACCATCAGGAAACAAAACAGACACATGCACCAAGCATTTCCTTTCATACCACGGTGATAGGAGCATTCATCAAGACTTTGAATTTCCATAAAAATTACCCCTTTTCACTTCCACAGCATTTAACTACCTGTCATGACGCATTTTGATATTACTGTCTGCATAACTGTTAAAATGGTAAAGTTAATAATCAGCTGCAGCAGAGGGAAGTACACTTTGCATTCAAACTGGAACAGAGCTGCATCTGTGGTAGTCTTCAGTTCCTCTAAAAGTTTCAGTCGGGTGTGAGCTTTTGATTGTACCTTTTATCTTCTGCTCAACATCTCTGTCTTTGAATGCGAGTATACCTAGTGGCAACTCGGCTTGTCAAGTTACTGAAGAAAGTCCAAAGAACTGAGTCTACTGGCACAAATGAAATAAAGAATCAGAACGCTTCACCAACACTCACTGAAGCAAGACCTCTCTGTACATATATGAAGTTTAAAGAATTCAAAGGATTGCTATATATTTTTCCTAATTTCTGCATTAACTGGTTCCTGCATCACACTGTCATTCCATACCCAAGCAAAAAATGAACCTTAGTATCAACTTGTTTTCTAGAAAGGTATTTGTCAGGCATGGAAAAAATCCACTTTTCCCTTGGCTATTTCCAGTCAGATCACTGTCGAATGCAGAGACAAGAAAGTGGGAACTGCACAACCGAACAACTCCCCAGTGCCATTCTTGAAAGCTCCACCAGGACAAAACGATGCGACATGACAAGCGCAGCACATGTTAGATCTCAGCAGCAGTCACCTAAYTGTCTTGCAGGCTCCAGTCAGCTACAGTTAATAAGCACCTAATCTATTTTGTATTTTCTCATTTAGATATTCTAAGAGTTTTCCTTCTCCTATAAATCTAGCCCATATACATTAGGGTAAGAACCCTTAAGCAATAATTTTACTGTTAAAGCAATGTTTTAGCATCAGGACCCAGGAATGTTTACATGAGTCCTTAACTTTCAGAAAGCAAAAAGTACATGCTGCATTCCACAGAAATGCTTGAAAATTTAAATCTGATCTGAATTAGGATTTTATGCCTTTAAATATCCAGAGACAAGTCATGGGGCTTTCTTGTGTATGATTTTTTTTTTTTTTTTCTAAATAAAGGTCACAGAAACAAAGCTTCTCCCAAACAACTCCTAAATGTGACCTCCTTTGTAAACTACTGCCAAAAAAAAAGTGCAAAATCCTTCAAGCAGGGTGAAAACACAGGCAAAAATGACAAACTGCTGAAAGACTTTGGCAAAAAAAAGTTGCAGCCAGTCACAATGTTAGCTGCAGAAAATTGGTATCATGGTAACAGCCATGACTAGTAAGATTTCTGCAATACAGCATGGCTCAATCTATTTCACCTCAGTAGGTTTTACCACCCAAATACTGAGATGAGACAAGGTGCATCTATGGAGTGACTCTGGCACCTACCTAAGGCAACCGAAAACACATTACCATCTTCAGACAGCATCTGCTGTTGACTTCAGCAGTAACTTTGCAGCAGGTAAAATTAATCTTAAAAGGCAAAAAACCAAAAGCAAGCAAGCAAAAAGCTCTTGGAATAAAGGGCAGACTGTATGCTGTAAGATACTGTAAGGTAAGTACTCCTCGCTACGGATTCTCATAACTGACTCATAGCAACTGACTTAGTAATATACAGGTGAGCGCTAAATCTGTCACTATTTTCTCTAGTGGGGATGAGGGAGGTTAAGTTTTTTCTGGATTTATCTATTTTTTCCCCTTGTACTTAGGCTAAAGTATTTAGAGACAGAGATAATACTTTCCATTTTGTGTTTTTACAGCTCCTAATGTGCTAGAATCCTGGTCTACAAAGGCAGGCTGGGGACTTCCATAATACAAAAGCAACTGTGGAGCATAATAAACATGCAAACAAAATAGCAGTAAAATTAATTCCTTCTTGCCTTCTTAAAAGAAAAAAAAGGTTTCCACATTTTCTTTTATCATCTAGTTTCAGGTAGAAGTCAAACTTAAATCCATATAAGGTAGGGAAAAGCAAACAGAGTTTATTTAAAACTTTCTTTGCTCTAACACAGCAACACTAACATAAAAGATGTCAAAAGGTAATTTTCTATTCTACTCTGCCCAATTCCCTCAGCCTTGCCACATTAGTCGTGCTGAAACATACCAAAACCAAGCTTACATCGTGTAACCGCTAAAAGTACTTTTTCTTTATTTTTGAAAGGAAAATAAAAAAAATTAGATTGTGCCACTGGTCAGTGTTTTAGTCATTTTCCCTAGAAACGATTCTGTCCAACAAAGATGTAATTTAAAACTGTGGTATTTAGAACGGCCCAGTGTGGAAAACTAAATTACAGAAGCCTGAAATACTGTTAGGCCTAATGCACCACCAACACTCAGCATATATGGCTAAAAAAAGAATATGCTTATCATTTGTCCGATTCATCCACACCGATATTTATAATGAACTAGGTGAAGGAAGCACATAGCTTTCACAAGCCTAACACAACATACCAGTTCTTGGGGAAATGCCTTAAGTAAGGGAATTATGTTTCCTAGGAGCGCACAAAGCGTTTAGAGGCCTGACGATGAAGCAGGAATAGGAAAATGAACACTGGGTACTGGAACTATTGGGGAGGGGAGGGAACGGGAGGGCTGAAAATGGACCCAAGATGACCATTTCAAAGTGCCAAGTTTCTTGTGCTGCTGGCAGACAAACGTCTCATGGGAAGACGAAGATGGACCAGAACCACAGGACATCTAGCGTGCTACATGTTCACACCCAGATCTCCCTAACGGCAGCTTGTTCACTTTGAACCAAATGCTCAGATCAAGTACACCGAGGGAGAAGTTATCTTTGCACAAAATCTGATTGCTCTGGCTGCTGAGTCTCTCTGAGGTCTACCAGGATGCTAATGACTACATACAGCACATGGTCTCTTCCCCCTCCTCCCCCCCAAAAGTTTCACTTCAATATAAGCCACCAAGAAGAGTGCTACTTAATATTCTGATATAAGACTACAAGAGATGTCTTCATGAAGGGAACACAAATACAGTTTATAACACCACCACCATTTAGCATCATTTTCTTCTAATTTTAACATATTTTATTTCCTCCTCTTTTCCTTCTTTTCTATTAACAGCACTTGCACAAAACCCCAAGCTCCAAGGAGAAGGGCTGCACTGCCGGCAAAGCACACGCCTGGGTGATGATCAGTCAGGAGGGCTCCGCGCACCCTGCCGGCACGGCTCTCTGCCTTTGCATGGCTTGTTCATCAGTGGAAGGGGTCACAACACATGAGCACGTCGCTTCTGGCAATAAGTACCCCAGAATTTTATCACTGAGCTTCAATKAAGATGCAGTGCCTTGCATTTCATGCAAAGCAGAGTGAAAGCTTCCACTTCCTTCTACAGTTTCAAGAAGTGCCCGTTGCGATGCAGCGGCAAGTGGTTCACCAGGAAAGCAGTGATAACGTCGGGCCAGGGGCCTGACGCACCAGGCCCCGGCTCGCTACCTACACAGGTGATTTGTATAATCTCCCTTCCTCCTGCTGACATGCTTTGCTCACCTCGGATCTGGAATAGCACGGAGAGCATTTCAATACGGCGGAGGTGACCACCCTACCCTACGAGCCGTCATAAGCTGCTGTAAAACACCAGCTGTAGGCCCCGAGTTTCTCCTTGGAGCACCACGGTCAGCGTCAAGCCCAAAGCCATGATATCAGGGGGATGTCACGGGGAGAGGTGGGGGGGTAAGCGGGTGGTGGTGACACAACCGACCGCACTCCAAAACCGCGCTCCCCCCGCAGCCCCGGCCCTGCTCGCCCCACGGCCCGGTCACCCCACTCCCGCCCACAGCCGCCCCAGGCCAGGCGGCAGCGCCGCGCCGGGGGGGCGGCCCCGACCCCAGCGAGGGCCCGCGGGGCGCTGCAGCCCCGGCCCGCCGCGGCCCTTCCCGCCGCCCTCTGACAGGCTCCCCCCGCCTGGCAGCCCCTTCCCGGCTGGCCGGACACCGCCCTGCCCGCCCCTTCCTCCGGGCGGACGGCGACCACCCCCGGCACCCCAGCGGAGCTCCCGCGGCCCTTACCCAGCCCCGGCGAACCTGCTCCCACCGTGCGCGGCCGGCAGCAGCGGCGGCAGGGCGGGGAGCGGCGGACAGG
>JAYKAV010000051.1:0-101514 GCA_035582835.1 Phoebastria nigripes | reverse complement strand
GCCGGCGGGGCGCCTGAGGGGCGGCTGGGCTCCGGCCTGCGGGTGGCAGCTCCTGCTGACAGGCCGCGGGCGCTCCCAAGGGGAACGGGGCAGCTCCGGCCCCTCGCCCGCCGCTCCGTGATCGCAGCCCTCCGCGGGTGGAAAAAATGGGGGGGAGAGTGTAATTTAAGGAAAAGATGCTGTTGCTTCAGGAATTAAGGGGAAGGCATGAGAAAGAAAACTATTACAGTGAAAAAATACGATGTTACTACATTAATATCCTGCTYTGAAGCACTGCCCTCAGTTTTGGTCACTTCGTCTCTAAATGGGAACGGACACTTAGAAGAAAGYGAATGGGAAATTATAGATATATTTAAAGGTGCCTTTAAACGAAGAGATTTATGATACTTAGCTGAGAGAGGGGGCAAGTGATGCCAGGAACAACGGAAAACGAAGGGTGCGTTCACATGGCTGCCGGTGCCGGGCTCGGTGTGTCGGAGGAGCAGGCCTCGCGCGGCTGCGAGGGCAGCAGCAGCCGCGGCACCAGGGAGCGAGGGGAGCAGAGACATGGGGAAACCCGGTCTCCTCCTGACCCAGCTACCCAAGAAGAAGCGACAGGTGAGCCTCGAGGCCGCCTGCATGGCAGCTGGGGTGCTTCTGCATCCTCCCCRGTTCTTCAAAGGGAAAATTATAGGACCAGATACTTCCCAGAGCCCWGGGGCCGGGCTGCTTCATCTGCAGGATACCGCCGTGTGCATTAAATACCACAGAGCGTGCAGCACCTGATTGCTGGGAATGCTGTCTCCTCCATAAAGCCCAGCCTTGGCTAKGGAAGAGCTGCAGAAGTTGGGAAGTACAAGTTTATTTCTGCTACATCATAGATCTCGGTCATCGCTAAGATTTAGAAATAACTAGAGGAGTGGAAACCTTAATAACATCCTAACCAAATAACACTAATAGAAAAGTCCAATAAACTGCCAACACAATAGAGTGAAGTTAAAAGCGTGAAATAGACAGGCTACCCTTTACATACGTGGTTCCTGATGTGTCTCAAAGCATGCTGAAAGGAGAGACAACATAGCCTCTGAGACTTGTATGCCTACATATAGTTCTTATGTTAATTGGTGCTTGGAAATGTCCTTTTCTCACTTTCATAAATTAAAGCTACTAAGGAAAAAACATTCTGATATGCCTATTTGCTGCAGGAATGCTGTATACATCTTTATTCTAGTTTTAATAGGTTATTTTGATTAGCAATGATTTTAGCTGCTACATATGCAGGTGTTTGCCCCCATGCTGTTGACATACTGAAGCTGATCCAAGATGATCCCACTAGATGGTGCACTAAACGAGACTATAAAGCACGTCCCTTCTGAATTAAGGCCTCGCCTTGATTTTTATCTCCAAGTGTGTGTCTTATAAACTCTGTTGATTGAGCCTGGTCACTCTTGCTTTATAACGCTTCAGCTGAGCTCACTGTCAGTTTTTCTCCAGAAAACAATACATCTTTTGCTATCTGATTTCAAATATGTACTTCCAATTAAAAATATTGAGAAGCGGCCCTTTGTCAGTGAGAATACTTTATCTAGAGATCACCACTTGGTTACTTTTTTTTGTAGCTTGGAGGTAATACACAGTCATCATACTCATGCTATGGAAAAGAGGTATCCAAACACTTTCCTAGTGATGCTGGATGTTTTATGAACAAAATGCTGGTGCTTACCTGCTGTTAGCTCGCTTATCATCAGCATCCACCTTTTATTGTTCAATAACTAACAATCTTTGTGATACGAAGATTTAAAGTAACTGGTTGCAGCAAAGACACTGCAGCCTGGGAGGAAAAGCTGGATGATAAAACAAACTTTTCATTAAAATGTTGTCCATACTATGAAAATATTTAAATGGCCTCTTTAATATAATCATATAAAATATTTATGAAGGTACAGTTAAGAGACCAGCCAGAAAGTCCTATTTATTGATCAGATACTGCTAAGAGCACAGTACATCCTCAGAAGATTTTTGTTAACTCCTATAGAAAAGCCGTTGGCTGGGAGAAGGTGCTCTCTTTCACCCTTTTACACAAAACAGGAGGATTCCTTCGGTTTCTGCATGCTTTCCTTTTCTAGCAAATAAGAATGTTTTCAATGGTGCGTAATCCATGGACAGGAGTTGTAAAGAAGCCGTCTCTAAGTGGTGTCATCAGAGATGCTGAAGAGGAGTGCTGCTACACAATTCTGTCTCTAAGCTCATTTACTTGCCTTATTTCTAGAGCTCCCACACCAGCGTTACCTGGGATTTGAGTCAGAATCATATATTCACCTACTTATGGACCTTTCCTGTTGCTTTTGGAGCATGATCAGATTTCAGTTGATTAAATGAAACAGGGAAAGCTCTGGGGAAGGAAAGGGGAAAATGTTGAGACCCTGCTATTCATAGCTACAGCATACCATGGAGGATGCTCTGGATATTCACTAGCTGAAGATCAGAGTATATGCCATTTATATTCCTGCTGATGTATGTAAAACTGAGCTAAAAGGGATGTCACTTCAAACATCCTTCACACGCTGTTTGAGGATCTGTACTCAGTATGGTGTCTGATATTTGAAAGAATTGGAAATTAAGCCAAAACCAGCATATTGTGATTTTGAAAGGGTATGCCTTCGTCCTAGCCCAGTATCCAAATCTGCCCCACCTTCCTGACTCTCTATTTCTGCCTCCCACCTCCTGCATGATGCATGATGAAATGAGGGGGAAGCAGCCCAACCCTCGCCTTGTATTCCTGATGAGTGTCCTCTTTCCAAGGCGTGAGCGGTGCCTACGTGGTGTGTAATTTACCTTATGGGCGAATTTCGTTCTCTGCTATCGCATTTCACTTGTGCACCTCTAACTTTAGATGGGAAGAGCAATGCTGCCAGTATTTGGTACCGATGGCAAACCGCCTGGCAGAGCTTCCCAGGTGGTTGTTACTGACGCATTCCACCAGCTGGAAGAATTCCTGTTACTGTTGTCGTCATCTCCATTTGCTAATTTAATTAAAATATCCGCTCCAGAACCCAAAATGAGATTAGGTTCCTATTACACGCGATGCTGTACAAAATTATGATGGATGACGATTTCCAGCCTGAGCAAGCTTATGGGTTAATTATATTGCAGAACGGCCTGTAAAACCTATTTGTTTAAAAAAACTGTATTGACCATTTGCATGTTATTTAGGCTGGTACTTGCTCTCCAGCAGCAGTAATTAACGTGATAGCATACATTTTAAATAAACAGAGAAGAATTCTGTTCCCAAAGTTGATAATGTTTCCTCAAAAAAAAAAAAAAAAAGAAAATGAAGTTTACCAGCAACTTATTTTCAAATCTTTCTTTGCCTTTCTGTTTAATTTTCAAAAACCATAATATAATTTCATCTGCACTAGTGAAATGAGCTAACATTATTTCAGAGCCCAGTCTTTAATTGAGAAGTATGTGCAAATACATAATCTTTCTGACTTCAGCCAGACCATTTTAAAATGATGAAGAGTTATAAGGGGCATAAAATTAAATGGCAATATTTTGTTCAGATAAAGAAATACAAATCTACAGAAGGAAATATATTAAAAAGAACAAAATTTGTGGACTTTGAGGTCAGCAACTAGCTCTGATAGAATCCAATAGATTGTCATTTTGAAAATGAGGTCATTGTTGAGCAATCAATCTTCATCATTTTACAGCGCCTCCTCCTCCTCATTTTACAATTCATAATTACCTTCATTGCTTTTTGAAACCATGGAGAAAAAAAACACACAAAGGGATCCTGACAGAATTTGACTAGGTAAACCAAACAGACGTCAAAGGCAAGGGGACAGAGGGGGAGTTACAAAGATGAGGAAAACATCACTTAATGATAGTTGTGAGATGCAGTGTCAGAAAATCGGGAAAGCAATCATAGCTACTCCCAGAGTTTTAGCAGCTTTTCCTTCTCACTTGTTTGCTCTACCACTGTCACTGTACGTATCGGTAGTCTGAGTTCTGCTTTTCCTTCTCTCCATCATTCCAGCCTGCTGTTTAGCCAAAAAGGAGATCTAGCAACAATCACCTGATGTAATGGCATAGTCCTTACACTGCAGCATAGACAGGGGTAACCCATTGAGGGAATAAGGCTCATCTGCTTCCACAGAAGAAAAGAAAACTATAAAGACAGATTATGCAATGGGACTCAAAAAAGAAGTGGCCAATTGAATACGTTCATGGCATGTACCCTCTGTAATCTGTTGAGGACTGGTAGAAAATATCTCAAAAACCAACTAGAAACTCAGTGGAAATTCCCTTTCTCTATTGCTTTGGCTGCAGTGAGTTCAGAGCAAAAGGTGTCAATGAAAGATGTTGTTAAGATGCCCCTAGGACATGACTCAGTTTGAGACTTGCAGATTTCTACATAGCTAAATGTCTAAACTTCTATTATATGCCTTGCTTAAGCTCGATGCCCCACAGATGGGTATCTAGTGCCATTTTAGATGCCCAGATGTGTCCCACCCAGTTCTCAGCTGCTGCTTCATTGGTGCTGGATGCTAGCCCCATGTAGACATCTGAGGTTCTCTGAGGCACCTTAGGTGGCACTGGGCAAATGATTCATATCCTAAATATCCACTCACTACAGCCTGAGTTTAAACAGCCGTTCTGGCTGTAGCTATAATCAGTGCTTAGACGTTTACCATAATTATAAACACCTACCGATACTCATTAAATTTAAGAGTCTTAATCTTGAAACTCGTCCCACAGTCTAGGCCTTTCAAGACGTACCACAGCTTTCCTATATATTTCTATGGTAATTTGGCACCTGAATTTTTCTAAGAATCCCATTCTGCCTTTCACTCTTTAGCCTGGTCCCTGGGTTTGGTACCCTTATTATAGAAAGTCTACAGCTGTATGCAGTAGGGGTCAGGTTTTTACCTTCTGCTACAGCATGAGTAGACAGAGGAACAGTAGAAGAAGCCTTGGCTTCTGTCCTAAGAAACAATGAAGATTAATATAGCAAACTGGGGGCATGTCAGACACTGGGAGAATTAAGTGAGATTGAGTGACACTCCAACTACAGGCATAAAGCTTCATAAATGTCTCAGTTTAAAAACACCAACATTTTATGGTCACTCTCTATTCAGGACATCCCTGAAAATAACACATAAGCCCTCTTTCTCTTCTCCTTCCTCCAGACATATGCTTTAGCCTCAAATATTTTTGATACCGTTATTTTTTCTGACTGGGGTCTTAAAATTATGGACAAAACCAAAAAGGGTTTGAGATAAACAGATGTCAGAACAGATTACGACATCCCAAAGCTGTAGCTCATTTGTACTAGTAGAGGAAACTGTTCTTGCCATGCAAAAAACATAACGATAAGATAAAAAAGAGGGAAAAGAGTTTTACCATTTAGTTTGTTGCATACATTAAAATATGCAGCTGCTACAACAATCACTGTATTGCACTGTTTTCCTACAGAATATCTGCTGTGCAAGTCCTTTCTTTTGTTCTTACACATGTAGGGCCTGATTAATTTGCCTACTGCATTTAGTGAAAAATTGACTACTCTCTTCAGTAGGCTATGGGGCATCTGCTGGTTTCTTACTATTAGTTACATGCTTTCTGTAGCTGTTTGTTCTTTTAGTGTTTGTCACTCAGAAAATATGCAGCTGAATATAGGATGGAATGACTTTTTTTAGGAGGCACTAAAAACTTCAACAACCTTCAAACCTAATAATAGTTTTACATACCATTAACAGAAAAAGACAAAATTATTAGACTTGTTATTTAGCTGCTTGTTAATTTTTTATAGAAGAGTTACTACTGCTTACTACAATTCTTTTTTTTCTCATATAACGTTCATAACAATGAGGTGGAAAATAACTTCCTTACAAATAGTACAAAATTTTACCGTGCAGCTTGCTGCTGAACAGAGATCTCAACTTATCAGCATCTACAGTTTTAAAATTGGCCTCGTGAAAGCACATAAACATAGCTGAAGAAAACTGAGAACCTACGCTGACATTTTTTGCTCAGCCCAGGGATATAAGCATATGTTATGTCTGTAAGCAGAGCTACTCATTTCTTTGGAAAAAAGCAAACAAAAGAGCATGCGGAATCTTAGGATTGTCAGGGAAAAGAAATAAAAAGAACAAAACATAAAACATCATAATACCTATCGATATCTGGAGTTGGAGTACCCCGTGCAGTTCCTGTCCTCCCTCTTCCCCCTTCTGCTAACTCCCTTTATGCAGTAGGAGTAGAAAAGAGACAGAGCAAGGCAAAAAGGGTGTTCAGAGCTATGGAGCAGCCACCTTGCACACACGGATCAAACAGGCAAAGATTCCATGGGTTTCGGTGGACACTGCTGAGGAATTCAGGATAGTATCTCCCATATGTAGCCTTTGGCTCAGGAGCATGTCTCTGTGGGCTAGAAAAATAATGTAAAAAATATCGGTATAACCTTGCTCTCTCATCTGCTGTTGGCCACTGTCTTAGGTAGACATTTGATCTCACCTGTAGTTGCATCCTTATGCCTTTTTGTATTTAAAAACTGACATACACCCTATGTAACTTTGTAAATCAGCACCACCTGCTTTGTGTAAAAATTAGACAATTGCCTGTGAAGAAAGTCTCTTCAGAAACAGGCAGCAACTATTTCAGGATACCCGAGGAATAGTGTGGACAGGGTCCCCTTTGGAGCTGATTACAGCCAATTTTCAAATGCTTGTCGGCATCACATAACAAACGCAAGACTTTAATAAGGTGTGTGTGCTGGGACAAATGTTGTGGAAGGTGAGTCACAGAATGGCATGTCTATTTAAACTGGGGATCTGCCCGACCCAGCTGTTTTAAAATAATTAGAAAATAAGAAGATAAATACTAGCTAAGTGGATGTTGAAGAATATTAATGAGAAATGCTATGATATAGCCTACAATATTTTCTACAGTGCACGTGAAGGCTCTGGTCATTCCTGGTACAAGGCTACTGTAGATGTTCTGGAACAAAAGATCCTATGAGTTAAGACTAGTTTCACAGCTTTCCTGAACCAAAGGTAGGAAAATACATAGATCAAGGGATTGCAGGCAGAATTGAAGTAAGCAAACCAAATTAGGATGTCAAAAACAGAACTGGGGGGGTAATGAAATCCAGAAGACTGTCTACCATGGTGTCAATAGTAAAGGGCAACCAGCACAGAAGGTAGACTCCTACAGCTACCCCAAGAGTCTTTGCTGCTTTCCTTTCACTCTTGGATGCTTCTACATGTAGCTGAGACCCGATACTCCTACTCATGTTGTTTATCAGCCTGGCTTGCTTGTTAGCCACAGTAAATATTTTTACATACGAAACTACCATTACGAGGCAAGGGAAGAAGAATACTGGGAAGTTCAACCACCCCCAGAGCTTGTTGAACAGCAGCTGACAGCTACCAGCACAGGGCACATCTCGCAAAAAATGGCCCAGTCCTTCTGCAATCACCTTAGTGTAGAGGAAGACAGAGGTATAAGCCATAGGCACTGCCCACCCCACCCCAATGTAAATGCAGGCCACTCTTATGGTGAACTTGGTGGGGCAGAGCAAAGGGTCACAGATGGCACAGTGCCGATCACTGGAAATGAAACACAGATGAAATATGGAGGTCAAGCAAAAGAGTGTGTCCAGAAAGGTGTGCAGCCTACAGAAGTCATCTCCAAAATACCAGCAGCTCTCTACGGACTGGATGGTGCTGAAGGGCAGCACGGTCAGCCCGAGGAGGAGGTCGGCAAGGGTGAAGGAGAGGAGCAGGAGGTTGGTGGGGGTGTGCAGGGCTTTGAAATGGGAAATGACGACAACAACAAGCAGGTTCCCCAGCACCATGATCAGCATGCCCAAGGCACAGGCCAGATAAATGGCCAGCTGGACCCCGAAGGAGTGTAGCAGGAGCCGTTCGCCTCGTAGCACAGGGTGACGAGCATCCCCTCCTCAGCACTGGGGCCCTGGGCTGAGCTCATGCCAGCCTGCCCAGGTCCCACTGCCTCCCCCGGCTCTGCCACAAGCCTGGAAAAGGATCCACCTTCCAGCAGAGGTGCCAAATGACTAACCTGAAAAAAAGGTAATAAAAAGGCACGTTAGAAGGAGAGATGTCTTTTAATCAAATACTTTTATTAAAGCCATCAGACAGATTCCATATTTCAAGTGAAAAAATGAGCCTGATTTATCTGTTTTATACCTCTATTGAAATAAAGCAGCCCCTGATCGGTGCATTCAATTTTTGTGGCATCATTTTTTATATTATATTTTGGTTTTCTTTCAGCCAGTACCACGAGTAGTGCAGGAAATGCAGCAGATCCAGAGGTGTGTGGGCAAGCAGTCAATAAAGAGAAGATCTGCCTTAGAAGGAAAACCAAAGCTGAGTAACAGGCGTTGCAAGCCAAAGCTCCTTAAGGGATTTGAAAGCTGACTCTAGTATAATGGTACACTGGTTCTTGTGAATTTCCCTGGAAATGAAATTCCAATTTAGTTATGATTCTTTTTATTAAGTAGAAGCTGTGAAGTGGTTATTCTAAAACAAGTAATATCTGATTGCAAAGGAAAACCCCTCAGGGCAAGTTGCTCATTTTATAGTGTTCTGGCTATGGGGATATATATGGTTATCCATTGTGTTGATGACATAAATATTCAGCAAGGCAAACAGAAATACTGTTATATTGCCCCTGCTTTTTACTTATTAAATTGCTATTTAAGTTTTAAGTTATTTAATTTTTAATTTGAACTGTAAGAAATATACAATATTAATGGATTATAATGGATTATAATGGATTATTCCAGTGGTCTTTTTAATAAATCAGATAACTGAACGGTATGATTTTTAACAGTAAGACAACTACAGTTAAATACATGACATTTTCCTATATGTATTTTTGTTCTCAAAATGACTGGTATAATAGCTGGAAATTATTCCCACCTTTCCCATCCTTCCCAGCAGCAACAAAACATAATAGCAAATCTCTCTTAATTGTATTTCCATAAACTTTTAAATCAGGAATACTTACAGTAAAATATCTCTTTTCGTAGAATGGGAGCTGTACTGCAGTGCACTGAAACCCTTTTCTAAGTACATGTCTACTGCCTGAGTGGAAATCGCAAGATGTTATATAAACCAGATGGAGAGAGAGTCCCTATATGTGACTAAAATACCTTAGGAACATAGAGAGACTGTTGTGTATTTGGCAAAAATTGCCATTTTCTAAGAAGAAGTTTAAATGCACAAGTGCTTAGCTGCTGTTGAATCTCTGAACATTTATATCAGAGTTTGCTGTGAATTTTCTTTCTTCAGGTGTTCCTGCAAGAAGATGCAGCTAATGCCAGCTCATCCTGGGGCATCAGTGACCCTCATCCCATAGAGGCATCCCTTGCCTGCTCCTGAGCCTCCGTCTCCCCAAAACCATGTCTTTCACTCCAGCAGGAGGTACATCAGGTACCTCTGGATTTTCCTTGCTTCCCCCATAGCAGTCCCCATTTCTGTCCCACAGTATAAGCTGGCAGAAGAGGTGGGTACAGCAGCCTTCACTCCTGGATGATTTTGTGGTATTTCTTTGAGGCAGTGGAACAGTCTGCTTTAACGTGGACATTACAGAGACAAATATCACTTAAGAAAGTCCTGGATTTTTCATCCTAGGCAGGATACAGGGTTTTAAAACAAGCTTCTCACTTCTCAGTGAAAGTTTTCCCGGTGCTCAGATCCTCCACTCTCGCCTCCTGCTCAGTCAGGGCAAGCTCATACCAGCTCCTTAAGGGACTCCGATGTTACATCTCTCAGAGCTTGTCTTCTTCATCCCTGCTCTGCAATTAGTTTTTTACAAGCTCTCCAATATGACCGCTGTCCTTCATCTTCCCTACTTTGAGTTTCTTCAGTTAAGAAGTTGCTTGCTGCCCAGCTCCCCTCCCTCTTGATATTTTTGGGGCACTCTGTGCCAAAGACTGCTGACATCCAGCKGAGAGACTGTAAGAATAAGGCTGAGGCAATTGTTTAGATTGAATTTTTAATACGAGAAAGAGCTAAAGTCAGCATCAGTTTCCATATCATTCTGTTTTATGTCAGGACACGAGTAGCAGCTATTACTATAGGGATTTAAAAACTCCTACTCCTACAAGAGCAAGATATTTTTATTTTTTTCAGTTTTGCTTCAACAGTCCAAAGAAGGGCAACGAAGCTGGTGAAGGGTCTAGAGCACAAGTCTTATGAGGAGCGGCTGAGGGAACTGGGACTGTTTAGTCTGGAGAAAAGGAGGCTGAGGGGAGATCTTATCGCTCTCTACAGCTACCTGAAAGGAGGTTGTAGCAAGGTGGGTGTTGGTCTCTTCTCCCAAGTAACAAGCGATAGGACAAGAGGAAATGGCCTCAAGTTACGCCAGGATATGAGGAAAATTTTCTTCACCGAAAGGGTTATCAAGCATTGGAACAGGCTGCCCAGGAAAGTGATGGAGTCACCATCCCTGGAGGTATTTAAAAGACATGTAGATGTGGTGCTTAGGGACATGGTTTGGTGGTGGACTTGGCAGTGTTAGGTTAACGGTTGGACTCAATGATCTTCAAGGTCTTTTCCAACCTAAACGATTCTATGATTCTATGATTCTAACAACAATTTAAGGTGACATTTCCACACTATTAAAAATCCCAGTGCAAAAAGGTATAAATTGGGCATAGTTCTCTGAAACACTGTGCTTAGCTGGAGACTTGCCGTAAAATTTCAGAGAGATTTGTTTCTCCTTTTCCTATTTCCACATTTTAATAAGTGATCATTTATAGTAAGATTGTCAGAGGCTTTTGGATAGCTCTTGATATTAACAATAGGTTTTTTGTCCTTGGTGCTCTGACATTTTCATTAGTTTTCATTCTTCCTGTATTTTATATGCAATAAAGTATCATTCTCATCCAAGTACTTTGTCAAGTAAAATCACGTCCTTGTCAAAATACTTACCCTGTCTAGCTAGCTAGCTGTCATGATGTTTCTGAAGTGATTATCACCACCCTTAAAGGGAACAACATGTAACAAAACAATCTCAGCTCGCCCTTCCTGCACACGTTACTTGTTGGAATCGCTTCGCATTTTTTCCCGTCTCTTCTCATCTGGTCATGGGAAAAGAGACCAGTTCATGATTAAGAGAAGGCTCAAATAGTGACAATGTAGGTCTTTATACTTTGGAACAAGAAGAGCTTTTTAATGCGTATCAACTTCGAAAGTAAGAATGCTATCATAAAACAAAAACCGCCAATCATGCTCAAGATGTTCCTTCTCTTTACCCTTCCTTCTTCAGATAAAATTGCTGGATATAGTCTCAAACTGAACTTTTGTTGAATGTACTACGCAGCCTAGTAATCCACAGGAAAACACACAAAAAAATAGGAGGATAAGTGTGCTGTCTGATATGGTTCAATCTCCAGTGAAGACATGCATAGCCAGTATCTTTTTTTATTGAAACTGCTGAACATAACCTCTAAGATCTAAATTCCTCTAAGTAACCTCTGAGTCTGAGTTCCTTGAAATAGAACAAGACAGTTTCAAAGGATTACAGACTTTCTAAGAGGGCCATCATCAGTGCCCCTTTGCTGTGAAATTTTTCCTCACAGCTTCCAAAAGAGTCAGTCTGGGATCCCTAAATAGAATATAACAGTATGAGAAGGCTATGGGCTTACTAAGATGACCTACATTGAGCTAGYGAACCTAAACCTCAAATCTTCCGTCACGTGTATTACAGCCATATAGCCTATAGTGCAGCCTTTTGCTCTCCCTTGTAGTAGTGAGGAGTGATCATCTCTGAAGAAGTCAGCATATCATATATGAGTGTTTTATCATTACTGCAGAGTGGCGGAAACGTTTGTAGAGTAAATGCTCACCCAGTTCAGCTTAAAATTCTGCTAGGTGTCGCGCACCCCACCTCTGTGCAGACAGGGGGTCTCCATAGGGTGCAGTATGTATTTTTTCTTCATATTTCTTACACAAATAGCAGCATTTGGCCTTCAGTTTTGTAACTATGGAAAATTCTTGTCCACAGCACTCACAAGAAATTGTTCCACCTGCTGCATCCCGTTTTTATGTAACTTTTGGTTTTGTTTTCCTGCTCTTGGTTACACTGGTCTGTGTTCTGTCCTTTCAAGTACTCATATAGGGCACACCTATATGAGCAGTTTTAGAAGCTGTACCTCTGTGAGTTAACTGTGGCAGCTTAAACCATGTTAGAAGTGGAAATGAAGATGGAGAAGGCAGAACTCATTGGCGTTGTCCCCATCTGTAGCATCTTTGTCCAAATTAGTCAGCTGAAGGATTAAATCCGAGGAGATTGTGGATTAGAGGAGTAAAAAAAGGATATTTTAGTTCAGGAAGTTAATAAAAAGAATTAATAAATTCAAATATTTTATCTGTTATCTTTGAAATTAACAACTCATATATTTGTTTCAGTCTAGGATTGTCTTAACCCAAAATAAAATGTTTTTCTTTCAGTTTATTGATCTTGTTATCCTTTTATTGTCTCCTTTTTTTTCCATTTATGTCAAATTTGAAATTATTAATATCATAATAAAGTGAAAAATCCCAATAGTTCATCATCTTCAAAACATTCCCTCTCATCTTTTTTTTCTGTCCAAACTTTTTTTCTGAATGTGACCCCAAAGTGCAGTTTTTAGCGAAGTTAGTGTTTAGTGATGCGGCAGAGGAATTGCAGAAGATATGACAGAAAAAGTAAAAATATTAAAATATAATAAAAAATATAATAAAATATAATAAAAACACAGAAAAAAGTTTAATGTAACATACTCTGGTTCAAGAGTTCTCTGCAGAAGAACTCATTAACAACAGGTGTTAAAGGTAATCCCAAGACTGCAAAAGAGGGCTGCATGTACAACCGATATAGCCCTTCCCCAGAGCTCATGATTCCCTTTGCTGTTGTTTGCAGTGAGCACTGCATGATGCAGTGAGCACTGCAATGCAGTGAGCAAAACACATATCAACTGGGAATAATCTAAGCAAAACAAGCAATATGTTAATAGGGCCTGTTAATTCACGTTTCAGAAGAAAAATTAGAAACTTAAGATATTTTAAGCTGGTAAAAAAGGAAGGGAGAGGGCGAAGTAAGGTGTTGTACTGCACAGCACTGGCAGAACAAAATGAACAAAGAGTTAATGCTGAAATACAAGCCACCAAGTAGTCCAGCCTGTGAAAAGCACCAAATGGCCTCCAACCATCTGGATGTGGCCCATGCAAAGCTGCCTTTTTATACTGGGCAATTTTTTAGTGGCACCAGAGGTGGCCAAACTCCCCTGGGCAAGGAGCAGGAGGGCACGTGGCAGGTTAAAGCAGGCCTCCCCATCGCCCGTCTTCTGCTGGTTCAAGGCACCTGCACAGCACTGACCTGCAGCCAGACCGCTGATCCCAGACTGGGCAGATGTCACTGACTCCCTACAATTTCCACCAAAGGAAGCAGAAACGGCCAATATAATTGCCCACAATTTCTGCCTTGCTCGGCTGGTGTGGGGCCTGCAAGACTGGAGAGGATGTTCTGGTCCAGGGCTGCTCCATGGGCATCAAACATCACTTTCAAACCCTGTAGAAATACATTTGCTTCCTGTCTGACCTGGCAATATTGTACTGCTGGTAGCATTACTTGAATGAGATACTGATTTCTGCTAAATTGTCACAACAAGGAATAAAAATCACTTTTCTGCCCATAATAATATTAGAAAAGCCAGATACGCTGGAATGTCCTGCATCACCAAATAGGAGCACGCTCCTTTTGTACTGACACAACAGAGCAGCTGCATGGCAGCACCTGACCATCACCTTGGCGTCCTGACTGTGGGGAAGGGGCACAGTGCAGCAACCACTGGGAAGACACAACTGAAGCTTTGCCCATGAAACCTTTGACAAATATGATGAGGGTTTTTTATTTATATTTGATTTACTCCCTTTTTTAAAATCTAACCTTTAATTCTTCTGAGGGAATGTCTCCACCTTCATAGATGACTATTTTGATGATAAGTTATTTTCATAAGCAGTGCAGTGCAGTACATGGAGAGGGAGGCAGTTGTTCAGCGGCTAGACCAACATACCCTAAATCAACCCACATTTAAAATATTTTTCAGTTACAGAATGAAAAATTACATTTATAAAAGCAGGCTGARGTTGGTTTACCAGCACTTGTAAGACTGTGTCTGGAGTCTTGTGAGCAGATAAAGATGACGGAGTGTTTTCAGCTGGAAAAAGTGTTTTGGCTCCATTCTGCTCCCCTAGTTCATTTGGAAAGTTTGGCTAATAGATCGGGATGACTAGGGTGCTAATTTTCAGACAACGATACCGAAATAATTACCTCAAGCGGCTTAAACATGAGAGTTCACGCTGGCCCTTGGACACAATGGTTCTTCAGTGTCATGGCCACATAGCTTGTGCCTCTGTGCACACAGCAGAGAATCTGGATAACGTATCCTGTATATGGTGTCAGCGTGCTGGGTCCTCTCCTGGCATCCGGACCCAACATTTCTTAGGATATTGCATTATCTTGCTGAATGCAAGTCCACCCATAGGTTACCTATTATTGTATTTGACAGTATATGCAAATACTGTAAAGATAAAAGAACCCACATAAATATTTGCAAAGTTTTCTGAAAGTAATTCCAGGAGTTGCTAATCCATTTATAAAGAATGTGACTAGTTAACCAAGTTTATACAGGAAGGCAGTAGAGTACACTGAAAATAGCAGAGTCCGAATATTGCACCTGCAATGACCATTTTCAAAGCTTTTTTGAAAGAAATGATAAAACAAACCATAAATGATAGGGCTGCAGGCAGAGCTGAAATAATCCAGCCAGAAGGTGGCATTGCACAAGCCCTTAGGTGCTGAGAAGTTAATAAAAAGATCAACTATTGCAAGAAAGGCAGCCAAGAACAACAACGAAACCAACCAACCAATCAACCAAAAAAACCCCCAAATTTCCATGATTACGCATGGTGTTTCTGGTACTTTGTTATGGTTTTGAAGGAATTCTGATTTTTGTGACGCATGGAGAATTTCGGTAATTTTTCTGCAATGTTTTCTTGCTACAGAAAATATGTGGACTTGTACCTCTGCCATCACTGTGCCTGGAAAAGAGGAAGCAAAGGGAGAAGCCAGCACTCCTCAGCATTTGTTAAGTATGAGAGAAACACAGAAGCCGCTGCAGGCAATAGGTGCCATATATTCGCCAATAATGTCAGTATTTAACCCTGAGAAAACCATGCTAAAGGCGAACAAGAATAAAATTGACTAGGTATCTAAGAAAATTACTTCTGTCATAGGGATGGTCATTTTGGAGAMGTAATGCAATAGATCAAAGACGATATAATTACAGTCAAGAGAGAGAAATCAGACAGGAAGGCGAGGTGCTACACACAACTGCATCACAAGATGTGTAGGGTTTGCAGGAGAGAGCCCCAAGGTACCAGCACGATTTGATGGAGCTGGCTGTGCTGTGGGGCATAACATGACACTGAGGAAAAGTCAGTTTTGACCGTGGAGCAGACCAGAAGCTTGGTGGGAGGGTGGATTGCTGGAGATGACRGATGGAAGCAGTCACAGACATATTTCCCCCTGTTTTGCACAGGACAGTTCCACCTGTGTACATGTGCGTAGCACAGGGGCAAAGCCCATGCCTTGCATTTCTAGGCCCTAAATCGTTAACTATACCTTGTATTTCTAGGCCCTAAAATCTTAACAAAGTCAAAGCAATACTACACCAGCTGTGAGCTCCAGAGGCTGGATGAAGTTATGATTTGGCAGCATGAAGTATTCGCCAAAGTTTTGCAACACAGCCAGTCCTGGGGAAGAAAACCAGATAAAACGAAATTGCTTAAACATTGAAGAACAAGATCTGTAGGGGAAAGTTTTCTTGGGAAAAAGATGTTCTTGAGCACACAATCCCTTCTTTGGGTCAAATCTTGCCTCTCCTGATTTATTTAAAACATATCTTTATATCTTCAGAAGTATCTTTAAACCATCATGAGTACAGTGTTACATCAGGTCTAGAGACAAATGTGACAGTCACAAGTGCTGTGACTGTCACTTCTGTCACTCGGCRTCTGAACTGAAGGACGAGGGGACAGAACCTGGCCCTTAGCTCCACTGATGTCAGGTACCGGCAGCGTCAGCGTACTTTGGTCACGCGCAGGCTCTGAAATTAAAGTGTCTGAGGGCAGGTTACCAAGCGCAGGATGGAGCTCAGATGTCCCTAGCTGCCTGGTATGACAATGCTGATGCGGGCTGGTGGCACAGGCCGGCTGCCCCCCTCCCGGCTGGCCTCGCCTGCGAGCTGCTGCAGCTACAGCCTCTGCTTGCAGGCATGGAGCAAGAGAAGGCTGCTCCCGATCAGAGTCAAATATTTGCCTGTTTTCCTCTCCCCTCCTGCCTCAGGAGGCTCCCTTCCCCTGCCTCTCCATCTTGCTCCGGTCTACGCACTAGAGAACTACCAGATTAATTTTTTTGTGTGTTCTCCTATTAAAATCCAAAGCTGCTTTGAGTGCTCTTTTTCTCCATCCTGCGTTTTGGTGGAAATGTGTAATTAAAAATACAAGTGAAAGCACTCCTCCTTTCTTACAAGAAAACCTGTAATGTTCTTGGTTTATGTATAGCTAAAAAGACTCATGGCTGTCTCTTGAGAAACTGCACATCCTTTTCTATGTCAGTTTTCTCTGTAATGCTTCATCGATGCTTTTTTGCTGCTGCAGCCATGAAGACTGACACGCAACCGATCCAGTGGGAAGATGATTTGATTTGGTTACGTAAATGGAAGAATAAATAAGTTATTTTAATATATTACAGTTACAGCTGTATATGCCCTTTTGTCAGGGGTTTCTTGGGACAGTTACTTTCATTTACTTAATTTTCACTAAAGCTGATTAAAATGTTGTGGGTTTTTTTGTCAAAAAAACATTATAACTGAAAATTGGACGCTGACTATTGATCATTAATTTACCTGAACTTATCCGACTTCTTTGGCATATTTTCATTTTGAATGGAAAAATTAATACCTGTAAACCAAATTTAATTTAAATCTTGAATAATTTCTTTTGGAAATGCTACTGCAGTGTCTCCAGAGAATTGCCACTTGGATGTTTTATGTTATTGCTCGCTTCCTTCACCTCCAGAACATGCCTGCCTTCAGAACCATAGTTACATCAGTGACTTCATGTTAAATACTTGTTAAGTGCTCTGCAGTATTAAGGTATAAAATAAAAATCAGCACAGAGCTTGCAAAAATGAATCAATCTATTTCTCAAAAAGTTTTCAGCTGGTGTTTTTGCAACCCAAGGATTTAACTTTTTTTTTTTTTTTTACCCCTGTCTTAGTAGTAGATGTTGTGGGTTTTTTTCTTTAAAGCTGCCTTTGCCTTTGGACTCCACAAGGGGGTAGGAAATCCTTTCTCACAGTTTACAGAATATAGCAACTGTTTGTATAAAAAATAAAAATCATTGGCTTTGAAGGCAGCTCTGAATGTTGCTGTTAGAGCAAGAGAGAGGCTGAGTGTGGATTAGCTGGCTGGGATGCTCTTAAACGTGTCTTGTTGTCCTGCATGTTCAAACTGGGATGTACCAGAGAGGAAGAGGACCATGGGGGTGCTCTCAGACTGAGGTGCCCACCTGGATGTGGGAGCCTGAACTCCCTCCTGAATCCAGGATTGGAAATATATCCTCCAAGGGCAACGTTAGCTCTTGCTGGAATCATTCACAGTAAAAAAGATACAAGAAGTCCTAACCTTTCTGGCTGCTGCCCTGAGGAGAAGAACATGGTCTGGATTTGATATAGACCAGAATTCATGCTAAAACAGTTCATTGTGTAGTTTGCAAAAATAGATTAATGGGTGAGCACGTGTTTCAGAAAAAAATAATACAAAACAACTTACCATGATATTTAAGGAGAGGAAGAAATGGAGAACTGCAGTGCTTGCATCTGAACATTAAATGGTGTACCCCATTGAATTGAATGTGGTTGATATGTTATAGCAAAACCCACAGACACTCAGGTTCTCCTGTGCACCAGCAGGTGTGGTCCACAAAAAATCCCAGTTACTCTGATGCCCTAGGTTTTGTGCAAAGCAGTGCTTTGTTTAGCACCAAGTTTAGCACCAGYATCAAGTTTAACAGCAGGTGGAACAGCATGGCATGCCACAGAGTCGTTCAGGAACCAAATCCCACTGCCTGACAGATCTGCAAGTCCCCTTGGCCAGAAGAACTACTGAAGAAGATCTAGCTGCAGGCTGCAAGTTGGGTAGCAAGACTGACTAAGTAGATACTCCTTTAACATCCAAGGGCACACACTGGACACACACAAGGACATGACACGCTGAAGCCCCACAGATAGCTCAAAATTGTTCCCTGAAGATTTGCAGTCTGGAAGAAATGAATTTGTAGGAGATGTCATGTATTGGGCTGCCTCTAAATCATTTATGCTATATGTTAATGAAGTAATTTAATCATTACTTAAAATGTCTCCAATTGCATCATGTGTCACCAGCTAGACATTTAATACGTAGAATAATTTTCAGAAATGCCTCAATGTGGACTTAGAGACTTAAGTAGACACCTAACATTAACTTAACACATTCTTGTGTAACTAACAGAAGGGATTAAAACTCACTCTGCAGAATAGTTGAGTACAGTGGCAAATACTGCTGGCAGCAAACATTGTGAAGATCCTTAAAAAGGATCTGTAGTTGCCTCCAAGTTGTGTTATATCTAATTTTTTGTGGCCTGTCATCTGACTCATGGTTTCACTGCTGGAAGAATGTCAGGGACATTTAGCATTTGTTAGCTTTCAATAAAAAACCCTCATTTAACACAAAGACAGATCTGATGGCACACAAGTTTCTCTGAAGAAGCCACATTGAGCCATATGCAGACATGACCTGGCACAGCTGGCTGCGACACTGTCTCTGCTGCATCCCCCATCACCTGGCATGGAGCTCCCCTCTCCCTGCCAGCACCGCACACTGCGGGCTCTCCATATCGCCCCCAAACACTGTGTATTTCATGTGGCTCAGCTGCAAAAGGAGAAGCAGAAAGTTCCTGATAGCGTCCCAGATGGTACCCTGGCCAGTAAGGCGTCATGTGAAATGTATGCAAAGGTTGCCCTCCACTTCACCAGAGCTTCCAGAGAGCTGGCCCCCAGGAAAGCACTGCAGGAGCAAAACCAGATTAAGATGAGTCTAGACAAACCTGAGGTGACAGCACAGGCTCTGAAAGTCAGGGCTGGGCTGTGTTAGAGATCCAGCTCTCCAGAGGTGGGCCATTGGCCGCAAGCAACCTGCTGCTCAGTTTTCTTGCTCTCCCTGAGCACCGCTCCCGCTGCCCTCGTGTTTAATCCAGGGGTCTCCCTGGGCATGCGTTGAGCAATGATATGGGACAAGGTATTATCCGACTTGAAGGTGCCTAAAGTCTTTATTGCATCCAGCCCTGCTCTGTTCCCTGCTCTGGCTGTTCAGCTAGTGGCAATTGTGCACAGAGAGAGTATTTGCATCAACTTAAAGACCTTGCGTTTTATGTTTCTTATTATGAAAGGTGAGAGCCTTACAAACCACCCCAGACAAGTCTGTGATCTTCCAGCTCCTTGCTGTCTCAAGCGTTTCAGGGTTGGGGTGAAATTGGTATTCTCCAGATCCAAAATGGAGCGTGTTCATGTTATCACAGGTCCATTGAGAAGTTTTCAGCACTGGCATGCCATACTAATATAGATGTGATAAACAAAGAAATGAATAAACATGTGGATGGCTTTTTGGTAGTCAGACTTTAATAAGGGTAGAGTATACACTGCATGCATACCGCAAAAGGTAAGTCAGAGGTACAATTCACAATAAAAAGACTGCAGTAGCTGCATTCAGTAACAACAACTCAGCCAACCTTATTTTAAGCATGTAACTGATGTGAACTCTGGCAGTGACTCTTACTGACTTCAGAGGGAGCTCAGCATGGCAAGGACCTCAATTAGAGGCTCCAGTTCAGTGTGAAAGTGCGGTGGGGTGAATATGGTGTGGGCTGTCAGCAAGCATATTTTATAACATCTGGAGCCTGACGTCTAAACAAAGAAAGGACAAGCACATACCTGAGTGTGAGCAGTACTCTTGTTCCTGAGTACTCCTCCCCAAGTACAAAGCACACGGAGGATAAGGGCTGAAAACCTGATTCTGTTGTTTTCAGGGGAAAAGGTCGACTTCAAGCCAAAATTACGCTCAAATTCTATTTGCTTGGGAATAACAGCAGGCTCTATACATCTGCTAATGCCCCAGTCACAAAAGGGTGATAAAGACTGTCACCATATTAGCCTGGGATGTATTCAGTTTAGGAGATTATTGATGGTGAACCTCAAGAAAGATCAGCTGCATGCAAACAAGATTAGGTGAAATACTGAGTTTATGGACTGTATGTAAATACTTTCTGAAATTAAAAAAAAACCAATGCATTAAGAGATTCTAGAAAGACTTAAACTTTTGAAACACTATCAAGGCATTGAGCGAACACAAGTGGTAAATAAATATTATATAAAATTAGTCTGATTTTATTAAGGAAATATTTGATGAGATAATTCTACAGGACTGACTCATAAAATTCATATTGCGCATTTCAGGCCTTTACTGAACCATGAATATCCAGTAATCCACTGTTTCTTCTTCATTTCTAGAGCTGCTGTCAGTAGTAGAATCTATTACTGTGACTGATCTTCAGATGAAAGTTTTATTGTATGAAAATGTGCGTTAAATGTTTTGCCTTTTAAGATATATTTAAATGTTTTCAGAAACCATGGATAGAAAAAGCCATATATGAATGGATTGCAGAAAGAATTTAAATACCCAGGCCAGTATAGAGCATCAAACAAAGGTAAAGGGGTAGAGAAATTTAAAAATGGATCAATTAAGATTGCAAAAAAACAAGGGAACCAGCATATTAAGAAACCCAGCATAACTATACTCAAAAGTCTTGGCAGCTTTCCTACCATTATTCTTAGAAAGCTCATTTTTCTTACCACTTTTTTGTGTGCTTGTGTGCCTGGCTCAACTCACGTGTGCCTTTGGGAGACTGTAAAAGTTTTAACATAAATCCCTATCATAATGCAAGCAGGAGCAAATAAACCAACTGTAAATAAAACAGCACCCCACAGTTTGTTGAACGCAACAGGGCACAAGCTCGAGCATTTAACCAACATTTCATAGCCCTCAATTCCAGAAGCATAAGCTTCCGAGAAAACCACACCAAAAGCAAAAGCAGCAGGCAGTGACCAGCACATGGCTACGATCTGTTTTATGGCCGCGACAGTCATGGTTCTGGCATAATGCAGGGGGTGGCAGATTGCAGAGAACCGATCTACAGCAATGGAACAAAAATGGAAAATGGAAACTAAGCAGAGCATCAGGTCGAAACTGTAATGAACTTTGCAGAATGTCATCCCAAAATACCAGCAGTTCTCCACAGACCTCACCAGGCTGTAGGGCGTAACAGCAAAGCCGAGAAGGAATTCTGTGACGGCCGTGGATGGGATGAGGAAATTGGTTGGAGAATGATGCTGCTTGAAATACGAGATGGAAATTATTCTGACCTGATTCCCTAAGATGGTGAGAATGAAGGCTGCTGTTAGGAATAGATACATTACCCCTTGTACTCCTGGTGACCTAAAGCTCTCAGGACAGGATCTGTTTCCAAACTCAGAGCAATCAGTCAAATCCTTCAAGATATTTGGAGAAAACATAATCAATCTTTTATTAGACTTGTCTATTGGAGATGCAGTTCCACAGGCAGATTTAATTTTCACAAGTCTCAAAAAGATTCCAAATCCTAACATGAGAATACAAGATAAAGTAAGTCAAGAGCATGAATTAAATTAGTGAGTGAAATGCAGTAATTTAAAGGCAGACTTCCTCTTGCCTTAAATAGGGACCAACTTCAACCCATTATTTTTCTGAAATGGTACATGAAATCTGATAACTGGAAGCTATTATGAAATTCATTGCAAATAATATTTGAAACAAAGCAGTTGAAAGTAAACTTAATCACCTCTTAAATTAACTAATTACATGATACCATCAATTTTATTTTGTGTATTCTATTGTACCTGGAGCATTTTGTAAAGTATGGTCCTTGTATTTTACATACATCATAATATTAGTAATTTTAAAGTGGTGGAAGAAAAAGATGCACAGACAAAGAAATCCCTCAAGTTCACTTCAGTCTGTAAATACTGTATAGGATTTATTAGTCTCTTCAATCTTAGAATGCTGATCTTTTTTCTATAGAAGAAATGTTATGCAAGCTTACATACCTCAGCTTTCTTGGATATTTCTGTTAATGGCTATTCACCTAAATGCTCATCTTAAGAGTCACAAATCAGCTGCCAAAATCCCCTTTTCGAAATTATTTATGATGCTAAACTCACCTGCTGTGGATTATGAAGTACTAGCAATGAACACATCTGATGGAAATCAGTTGTAAAATTGGTATGATAAGAAATATGCTTTTCTTTCCCTACAGATACACTTGTTTTCTCTCATTATAATTCCACTAACTGAAAGGGAATGGAGATAGGTTGAGTCTTGCCTCCTGTAATAGGCTGTGGTCCAGCTGCAGTAGTTATAAATGAATACACTTGTGGATATTTTCAAGGGTCAGAAAATTCCTTTCATTTATCTGGGGAGAACCAGACCCGTGTCTGCCACCTCTTTTCCTGATAACTTGTTTGGGACTAAGATCATATTTAGAAATAGAAGCAGAAAGAGATACTCTTCTCCACAGCGATTTAAACCTCTTAAAAGGAACTTGGGAAGCAGCTTGGTCCACTGACTTTTTCCAATAGGTATCACCCTGAAATGAAGAAAATAAAGAAACAGAGCATCAAAAGGTTAAAAAGAATGCTTGGAAGTCAGTTTTATAGGCTAGCCCTACCTGCATCTGTTTTAGTAACACCACCAATAGATTCTTTAAGTAGACATTTTCCTGTTTCGTTATTGTCCTGCAAAACTGCAATGTTTGTAAAAGGCAGAACCCCTTTGTAACTTGGCTCAGATTAATGAAAGGTGGGAATTTATTTTTTTTTTAATGACATTACATTTAAGTCCCAAGAGATTTTGAGTTAAAAATATATATATAATTTAGGGGTTTACATCAACAGGAGATAAAAAAAGCCAAGTGTCTTCATTCCCAAGACTATTATTTTTGTTCACTCTATTAATTCATTTACTCTCATGTACAGGTGAGCTATTTTGGTGACTTAAGGTAGATAAAAGTCATATCAAAAAGAGTCTTTGAAAGGAGAGGCTAAAGGTAAAGGTGAAGGAAAGATGATCTGGTTTTTATCTATTTTAGTGGCCAATACATTCTATCTTTCACATTTTTTAATAATTACCATTTCTAATGAAACTTAGAAATGAAATATTTAATAACCTTGACGAAGATTACCATCTTGTAATTTAATGGGCTGAAACAGCACTTCCTGTCATGCTGGCTGTATATGCAGCTTTCACATAATGTACAGAAAATCTTCCCCATACATTACAGAAACAGATAAAAGAAGTGTTAATTTAGGTCAATCTATCATTGTTATTGGGCATCTATTATTTATAAAAAAATTAAAAATAGGAAAGGTAGTATTTATTTTCTTACAAGAAAAGACAATATTAATTCACTATTCAAGTGAGTCTTCTGAGGTCAGAGGTGGATGTTCAGACTTAATACTGACCCTTATGCAGGTGTGTTGAAGATGCATTACAAGTCCAAGGGTAAATGACTGCTATTCAGCAGAGACTGGATTTTTATTGAATGCGATATACAGTAAGTCATAAGAACAGGGCAGAAAATAAACATGGGTTTTAACATGAATTAAGGGAAAAGTAAGAACATTTAAAGGAATCTACCTTTATGGCAGCTGCTTTAAAGACGAACAAGGAAATTTTCTGTTGGAAATAAAATGCAAATCTCTGGGATTATCCACAACAGAATCATTTACAGACTCCAAAAATGCTAAAATTTTGTTATTGTGTACAGCAGAAATATGTTATCTTTGAGATCTGTCAGTATTTTTGAGACAGGCATATCTAGTAACTTTATTTTTAAGTAATCAAGTGAGAGATATGCAAGCTTCACACGGATGATCCTTTATTAAAAGAAGTTACTGAAACATAAATCCATGCAGAAATCTGTGCAGACACAATTATATTAGATTTAAAAAATAAATAATCGGTGGATAGAGGCTACACTTCAAAAAACATTACCTTCAGAAAGCAGTATCCCATGTGCCTCACCATTGGTCCTCCTTCAGCATGGAACAGAAGACAGTGATGAGGGAACAGTTTGACACCTCACCTCTCAGAAATGAAAAGTCTAAAACCTGCTAATAAATGTACATAACAGAAACCTTTATAAAAGGAACTGTTTAACTGGGTTAAAGCAAGACTACAGAAAGGACCTTAGAAATGGCACATGGCAGTCCAGTGAAGTTCCCACTGACTGGAAAAGGAGAAACATAACCCCCATTTTTAAAAAGGAAGACCTGGGGAACTACAGACCAGTCAGTCTCACCTCTGTGCCCGGCAAGATCATGGAGCAGATCCTCCTGGAAACTATGCTAAGGCACATGGAAAATGAGGAGGTGATTGGTGACAGCCAACATGGCTTCACTAAGGGCAAATCGTGCCTGACAAATTTGGTGGCCTTCTATGATGCGGTTACAGCATTGGTGGATAAGGGAAGAGCAACTGATGTCATCTACCTGGACTTGTGCAAAGCATTTGACACTGTCCCACACGACACCCTTGTCTTTAAATTGGAGAGACGTGGATTTGACAGACAGACCACTCGATGGCAAAGGAATTGGCTGGATGGTCGCACTCAAAGTGTTGCAGTCAACGGCTCGATGTCCAAGTGGAGACCAGTGACGAGTGGCGTTCCTCAGGGGTCGGTATTGGGACYGGCGCTGTTTAAGATCTTTGTCGGCGACATGGACGTTGGGATTGAATGCACCCTCAGCAAGTTTGCAGATGACACCAAGCTGTGTGGTGCGGTCAACGCACTGGAGGGAAGGGATGCCATCCAGAGGGACCTTGACAGGCTTGAGAGGTGGGCCCGTGCAAACCTCATGAAGTTCAACAAGGCCAAGTGCAAGGTCCTGCACATGGGTCAGGGCAATCCCAAGCACAAATACAGGCTGGGCGGAGAATGGATGGAGAGCAGCTCTGAGGAGAAGGACTTGGGGGTACTGGTGGATGAGAAGCTCAACATGACCCGGCAGTGTGCGCTGCAGAGTACTGTGTCCAGCTCTGGAGCCCTCAGCACAGGAARGACATTGACCCGTTGGAGCGAGTCCAGAGGAGGGCCACGAAGATGATCAGAGGGCTGGAGCACCTCTCCTATGAAGACAGGCTGAGAGAGTTGGGGTTGTTCAGCCTGGAGCAGAGAAGGCTCCAGGGAGACCTTATAGCAGCCTTCTGGTACCTGAAGGGGGCCTACAAGAAAGCTGGAGAGGGAYTTTTTACAAGGGCATGTAGCAATAGGACAAGGGGTAATGGCTTTAAACTGAAAGAGGGTAGATTTAGATTAGWTATAAGGAAGAAATTCTTCACTATGAGGGTGGTGAGGCACTGGAACAGGTTGCCCAGAGAAGTTGTGGATGCCCCATCCCTGGAAGTGTTCAAGACCAGGCTGGATGGGGCTTTGAGCAACCTGGTCTAGWGGAAGGTGTCCCTGCCCATGGCAGGGGGGTYGGAACTAGATCTTTAAGGTCCCTTCCAACCCAAACCATTTTATGATTCTATGATAAACTGTCTTTGAGAATTAGTCATATGAGGCACTGCTGTACTGCAAAGGCAGCGTGGAGAGAAAATTGTTGTAGTCATTATTTTCACTGGTAAAACAGTTTAGCTTTATTACAGCCTATGAGTTTCCTTCATGTTGTACCTCATCATTTCCATGTTGTTCTTAATTATTGATTGGAGAGAACTATTTGGTTACTTATTACTAACCTCTGGGCTGGCTTCAGTAAAGCAGAAACCACAGCAATACAGAGCAAAAGACAAGCTCAAATTTTCTCAAAGAATTGTTTTCTCCTGTTGGTAACTGAGAAAGTCCAAAGGGTATAGGATGCACTCTGTTTTCAGTGGTCTCTCTTTTGCTGACAGCTATCTTTTAGTCAGTATGCTGTGAGTACTCAATGTTTAAGGACACTGACCTTTCCTATACCTATGGGAAATAAGAAGTCCAGACATCTAGGAGTGGGTTGTGGAGTTCCCACTGCCTAAGTTAGCTGTGGATCTGATCTCTGAGGAAATGAATTTGTTCTACAAAGGCTATAGCATAGTCATCACAAAGAAACATTTTCAGTTACTCATGCAGTTGGTTGGATTTAAAGTGACAGCATGAAGGTGAAAAGATCTTATTAAAAAACCTACAAAGAAGGAAATACTATAGGAATTAAATTTCATAGAATCACAGAATGGTTGAGGTTGGAAGGGTACACTCTGCCCCATCATCCAGATCATTAATGAAGATGTTAAACAGGATTGGACCCAGTATTGACCCCTGGGGTACACCACTAGTTGCTGGCCTCCAACTAGACTTCGTGCCAATGATCACCAACCTCAGGGCCTGGCCATTCAGCCAGTTTTCAGTCCACTTCACTGTCTGCTCATCCAGCCCATACTTCATTACCTTCTCTATGAAGATCTTATGGGAGACAGCATCAAAAGCCCTACTGAAGTCTAGGTAGACAATAACCGCTGCTCTCCCCTCGTCTACCAGGCCAGACATTTCATTATAGAAGTTTATCAAATTTAGGCTATGTCTAATGGAAACAGACTAGTCAAAAAGTGCTTACAGATAGGCATAGTCTTTTTCTGAATTAGGTCTTTAGATGCAGTAGTGTGGAAGTAGTGTTGTAGATAACTAAGATGATCAGAAAAACTACAGAAGTAAAAGCCTTTTGTAGAACACTAAGTATCTTATGTTTGACTGTATCTAGTATTTTCTTCCTTGTTGAATGGATATTAATGCATTGTAGAGGACAGAGAGTGCACAGTGTGCACAACCTGGATAAGTTAATGATTTAAGGAAAGCCATACACTTTGCAATATTTATACAGTTAGAGAGCTCAATTTTTTTGTTTGAACACTGCACTAATGTACATTTTTCTCTAGCTGTTTAAAATACTCTGTTTTGGAGTGAGGCTTTCCTTGTGAACCTTCTGGAAGGGTCCTGCCTGGACAGCCAGTGCTCCTCCTCTTCCCCTGTTCTGCTGCATCTGGTGATTGAGGGGCAGACCATGAGGCTCTGTCGCAGGTGGGACCACCGTGCATGAGGCCATAGCAGGTGGCAGCCCACAGCTGCAGCACCATGTTACAACCACCAAAACACAAGCTACAGGCACTAAGGCAGAGGAGACAGGCGGCAATCCGTGACTCGAAAACTTACTGTCAGGTTTGTACAAAGCATGAGAGGAAGGTGACGTTGCAAACTGTGCTCACTGGTGGCAAAATGAACAGACGTAGGTTTACTGGTAAAACAGATCCTTTCATCATGCTGGAGTAATTGCTTTGCACAAGTTTTCAGGGAAGTTAGAACATATGAAATCACCCACTGGAGATTCATCTGTTTTGAAAAAGGTAGCCATCTGGGAAATGTTTAATAAGGTCACTAATTAGATGTGTTGATAAGGAATTTAACAATACCCTTTGCACTTCATTTACACGATGACACTTTGAGGTTGCAATCAGGTACATTCTGCTTCACCAGACCTAACTCATAATCTGATCGGACAACAGCATAAGGCATTTTTCTTGTGCTCCCCTAATTTATCAAAATCTTGGGTTCAAATAGAGACCCTGCAGCCTCATTAACACATCTCGTTTGTACATCCCCTTCACAGTGAAAAATAGCTTTGCGCTGCCTGTGATTAGAGCTGATAAGAGAAAGTAACCTGGAACTTCATTAAAATTGCTTTGCCAGAGAAGGCACTCTGTAAACAGAAGGCAAGGAGACTCTTTGGGAAAGTGCCACCTTTAGGTAGTAGAACAACAGAGGAAAAAGTTATTTCTGAAACTTTCTGAGCTGAGCTGTGCACAAAACTGACTTACACGTGTAGGTTATTAAGAACAAGGAGAAATGCCTTCTAGGTCTGGATGAAGGTCACCAGCAGTCTGTGTGTGGAAGCCCCTTCTTATTTCTGCAGAGAATAAATACTGGTGGCGTCTTGGCTAGACTAGCTTGCAGGAGAGTTGGTGGTCTATACACTTAAAATTTCTTCTTCTACTACATTTACACTAAATAGACTATGGTGATCTTTGTGCAGCCATGATGTCGGGATGCCCTCTCTACTGGCTTTGGCTGGGATAGAGTTAATTTTCTTCATAGTAGCTTGTGTAGTGCTGTGTTTTGGATTTGTGATGAAAACAGTGTTGATAACTTACCCCTGTTTTACCTATTGCTGAGCAGTGCTTACACAGCATCAAGGCCTTCTCTGTTTCTCACACCACCCCACCAGCGAGTAGACTGGGGGTGCACAAGAAGTTGGGAGAGGACACAGCTGGGACAGCTGACCCCAACTGACTAAGGGATATTCCATACCATATGATGTTGTGCTCAGCAATAAAACCTTGGGGGAAGAAGGAGGAAGCGGGGACATTCCGAGTTATGGCGTTTGTCTTCCCAAGTAACTGTTAGGTGTGATGGAGCCCTGCTTTCCTGGAAGTGGCAGGAGATCTGCCTGCCAATGGGAAGCAGTGAATGAATTCCTTATTTTGCTTTCCTTGTGCACACAGCTTTTGCTTTACCTATTAAACTTTCTTTATCTCAACCCACAAGTTTTCTCACTTTTGCCTTTCCAATTCTCTCCCCCATCCCACTTGGGGGGAAATGAGCGAGGGGCTGGGTGGGGCTGAACTGCCTACCAGGGTTAAACCACAACACYCTCCAAACTTCTGCACAGCACGCATGGGATGGCTGAGACTCCCCTAACCCAAGGTCTCCCCTATCTGCCCTCCCTGGCAGGTCATCTCCTCAGGATGACCTACTGGCTGCTGGCAATTTTTGACCTGCTTCCCTCCTGATGTGCTCCAGGGCAGGACGTCAGGGAACTGCATGTGTTCCTCTGGGGCTCCACAATCCACCATCCCACCACCCTCTCCCAGCTGCAGCTATTCAGGCAAACCTTCAATAATAGCTCGTGGATCACTGCCTAGATCCAAAATCTCATTTCAAGTCTCTTGCTAGTCAAGCAAGTTAGAGAAAACATCTAACTGCTAGTTCCAGAAAACTGGCCTTTGATGCAAGCATTTTTGGAGTCCCAGAATCATCCCAACTTTTCCATAGTGTGGGATTCACCTATGCTGAGTAATCCTCATCTCAGCTACCTAAAAATTATACCTAAAATCATCAAAAAATCTGGATGGAAGATCCCTCTTGGTAGTAAAAGAAAGAGCATCTGCAGGGACAATTCATCTTACCTAAAAACGGATAAGCTGGTGAGATAAAACACCCTGCGAAGATGACTGGTTTTCTACAGTGAGTATAAAGGGAGCTACAATGACTAGAGCAGATGTAGTGCCTAACTTTTAGATGTCTAAATTTAGGTTAGGTGGCTATCAGCCTCCAGGATTGTGGGTCTGGTTTTTATGGTTTTAAGTAGCCTAGCTTTGCACTAGGGTCTAGGCGCAGTTTGCAGAGGCACATGCTCTATTTGAACTAGAGACCATCCTGCAAGCAAGCTGGGATCATATTCATTCGCAGACTCCTCCTGCAACCAGAAAAAAATGCCAGAAAGATGCCAGAACACATTATGAAGAGAGACTGACCAACTATGAACTCTGGTAGAGCTGAAGTTCTCTGGAAAAACAGTAACGTTTCCAGATTTTCAGGGAGATAGATAGATAGACAGTGGATGAGAGGAAAGAAACATCTCCATTGACTTCCTGAAGGGACTTTGTTAGTATGTGCTGAACTTACTAAATATACTTAAAAAGCCTCAGATGGGCAACATTCCTCATAGGGAAAGATCACTTTCCTTTAATCTATAACACCACCAGAAGGAGGTATCACCTAGAAGCACTTCTGAAACTGCTATTTCAAGAGAGATCAAGATGTCCAAGTGATCACGCAGTTCATTTCAGAAGGTAACACTGAGTATGAGAAAATGAACTACATCAGGCCATCCCCCAGCCTCACTGGAGATGAAGGAAGAAGAGAATTAACCATTCATTTGTCAGAAAGATAGATTTTTTTAATCTTAATTTACTTTATTTCCGTGAGATAAAGTATTAAAGTAGTCATATTGTCACTAACAAGGATTAGTGCCCATGTGGTATATATTTCATTGTTCCTTTTTATGTCATTTTGGAGAGTGCAAACTTACAAGATGGCAATGAAACAGTAAAAGAGACAATCTCAGATCCTGATTTTGCTCTCCTGAAATGTAGCATCATTCAACTTTTATGCTTTACAGCACAGAGTGCTTCAGTGCTCTTCAGGGCACAGAAAAGAAAGACAAGATACACATACGATGAGCACTTATCCCAGCAACGTGAATGGAGGACATCATTTACTGCTCTTACTTCAGTAGAGAGTCATCAATTTCTCTCCATAGTCTCTTCTCAGGTACTAATCCGTTTCTGTCCATTCCCAGGACTAGTCCATAGCCCAACTAGATGTCACAGGATCAGGCCAGAGGTATTATTTCCTTCTGTTTGGTGATATGTCAATTCTAGAAAAGCCAGGTCATAGATTAGAAAATGACAGCCTGTGGGTCTTCTTCAGCTGGTGACCATGTGCTAGTTTTTGACTTGCTTGCCTGTCCTTCATGTCCCAATCTGGGTGTCCTGAGAAGCTGCACACAGATGTAACCTTGACAGCCTGCTCACCCAGGTGCTGTCACCCCAAGCCATTCCTATAGCCCTTCTTCTGCAACTTGTCCTGGTGCTTCCACATTCACCCTGCCCCATGCACCCTCCATTCTGGCCAACCGTAGCATTTCTATAACAATTCTTTATATACTTTCCTCACCAGCTGTCACAGCATTGCCATCAGACAAAATAACACTATGTCCAAGCTAAAAAAAAGTTCTGTAAGATGCAAATTGATGAATACTTTACATCGAAACATTCATTAGACAAGCATCATTTTCTGGCATTGTGAGGTTCAATGTTGCTTTTCACTATTGTTTTTCATTCTGTACACCGTATTTTTCCTTATCTTTGATCTTGTTAAACATGCTTTTGATCTCATTAAGAAGCAAAGCCTTTAAGTGACAAACTCATAAGTGACAAGCAGTAGTTGAAATGGAAACAGAAGGAGCAGCACGACTTTTCTCTGTCCCATCTTCCCTCCATGGAATGTCCTGTTATGGCTGTATATGGGCTTGTTTTGACCTCTGTACACATACTGAAGGGGAGGGACAAAACCTAAAAGCTTTGGGTCATTACTCAAAGATGTCTAGAAATTCAAAAGGAAAGGCTTTTCTGCTCTTTCTAGAGGACACTAAATAAACACAAATATTGTAATATAAACACACCTTATTCAAGAAATTAATCTGTTGTATTGGAATAATTTCTTAATGATTAAGAGCAGGGATATAACCTGCTGTAAGTTTTTTTAAACTTAAGTCTTGCTCTCCTGTGCATTGCATATAAATAGCTATAACCAAAAAACCACATACAACTCCCAGTCTGGAATGAAAGAAGACCTAAAGCACAATAGTTGCTTGTCTGCTTGAACCAGATTTGGTAAATGAGTAAACAAATAGGTGTTTCCTTCATTTTCAGCTCTTACATCTGGGAGTTTGGCCTCCAGATGAAAATTCAAAGCCATGAATCCAAACATTTAAAGCATGTTACTCTAAAAACAAATGAGTCCTGGAAGAGTCCTGTTGAAAGACTTTTCCAAACAGAATCATCTTTAATGCCCTGCGAAACCACATGTAAAAAAATGCGTAAACAATTGGGTTAAATGTAGAATTTAAATAACCAAACCAAACCAAAGCATCAATGAGAATAGGAGGTATCACATAATTTATAAATGGATTAGTTGCTGTAAAGAAGAAGAATGGACTCCAGCAAATGAGAAACACTCCTATTATTATGCCTAATGTCTTGGCAGCTTTCCTTTCTCCGCAGAATGAAATGTGGTGCTTCATTTCAAATTGCGTCTTTTTTTGGCTAATTGCATCAATGGATCTTGCCTGCCTCTTGGCTATAGAGTATATTTTCCTATAGATGCACAGCATAACAAATCCAGGGATGTAAAAAGACACCAGGGAGGCCACAACACCTGAAGCTTCACTAAAAATGACAAAGCATCCTCCTGCACAATGTATGTGATTATAAATCTCTTCTGCCCCTAGCAAGTTTAGGTCTAGGAAGATCATCCCAAAAGCAAAAGTAGCAGGGACCATCCAACTTACAAATATCATGACCAAGATAACAAAAGTATTTATCTTTGATTTGTATCTTAGAGGGTCACACACAGCATAGTAACGGTCGATGGATATGAAGGAAAGATGGAAGATGGAAGCCGTGCTCAGCATAATGTCCGTGCTTGTGTGGATCTTGCAGAAGAGCTCCCCAAAATACCAGCAGTGCTCAACAGAGCGCACCATGCTGCAAGGCATGATGAGGAATCCCAGCAAAAAGTCTACTGTAGCCATAGAAAGTATCAGGAAATTGGTAGGCGTATGGAGCTGCTTAAAATGTGATATTGAGATGATAACTGTCAAATTTCCAACCACTGTGGCCAGAATAATGCAAACCATGAAGATATACATGGAAACACGGATACTGTTTGACCAGTTGCTCCTTATGCAAGAGCCATTTACGGATTCACAGCACAGTTGCATCCTTACTGAGGTCTCAAATCCAGGTAGGTATGCAGCACAGGTACTCTTTTTCCTAATGCTGAGATACATTTACAACTGTTTCTTTCTTTTCTATACGTGGAGAGCTGCAGGGAGGAAAAAAAAGGGCAACTATAAACACCTTCATTTATTTGGATGTGTAGAAAATTCACATTTCATTATTTATGAAGGATTAAACTATTTTGTAATTATACTTTTAACAGAATGACATTTTTATCATTAGACTTCCCTTGAAATGAGAATCTCATTTGATGAAATAAACTGTATAATGGGATGTCCTCACACCAGAATAGCAGTGGCTCCCAGAGGTGTGCACTGGGCAATGTCTTGTATAGTGGGCAGATGAGAAGTCCTTTTCATTATTTTCTGTTTAAACAGTCCTAGTCATCTTCATCAAAATTGGTTGGAGTCCTGTATCTCTCACTTTGCTCTTGAAAATCAGTAGTTTTAGATTCTGAAGCTCCCTCAACTTATTTTTTGATACATAAGTCTAAGATCTACAAGTCTAAACCAGAAGGCTAAAACTGAGGAGCCCACGCTCAGCCTCTCCTCCAGCCCTGTCCTGATAGCGATAACTGAACCCGCTGTGCACCCTGGCAAAACCAAAGAGTTTCCACAAGCCCTTGGTTTTTAGGCAGATGGCACTGCCTGACCAGATCAAGTCTTACTGCAAAATTCTTGTAGGCTCCAGCTGTAAATAGAGATGTAAGGAAAAGGTCTAAGAGGAGAAAAAAACTTTTCTGACCTTTTGCTGCCAAAATATAATGGAAGAGCCTGACTAATATGAAGCACTAGCTGCTGTATAAGCAAATATCTTTTCTTTCRGGCTCTAGTTTATTTCAGTGCTAGTAGTTTAGCATCGTTTTGCGTATTTATTACGTTAATACTGTTTTTAGCCAAGGCACAAACATGGAGAGAAACATTTTCTGCACATTGGTTTAGTCTGCAACTGAGGTCACAAATATTGGCCATCCTCTCATGTATGCAGTAACATGTCCCTTCTGCGACTCTCTTTACAAAAGTGTTTCATGAAAGTACTTAAGCACTTAGCAAGCATTATTCATTGTTGAAAGATCTGGTTTTCCTTTAATTAACAGAAAAAAAGTATTATTGTGAAAAATAAAGAACATTAACATATGCTGTTCAGCAGCATTATCGTTATGGTATAATGTGGTTGTTTAAGTCAGAAAAATACTGACATGGCAATTCAGCCAGTACGAATTTAACCCATTTGCTTCAGGACTTCACTGCCTCTGGTTATTCTGGACAGAACACAACAGAATAATTAATTTTTTCCCATATCAAAACGAATGTTATTACAAACACACCATGCCATTAGAAGCTAAATGGAAGCTGAATATAGATGATAAACTATAGCTTGCAAAACCCTGACAGCTACAGGGTTATAACTAACAGCTTGTGTTTACAGAGGGATTTTCAAGTAGTGCCAGTGGCACCTGAGTGCCAGGGAGAAGGTGCATCCAGAGGCACTCTCAGGAGTACAGGACGCAATCTGAGTATATTTATTTACTGTTTGGGGTGCCTCTTGCTTCCCCCTTTTTCTACCTGCTAATGTTTAACACCATGTCTGCTCTTTTCCACCTCACTTCAACTATCACTTCATATATTTCACTTCTGGTCAGTCTCTTCCTGTTTCTTGTCCTGCCTGTCATTCCTTCTTTTGGTGTATTTACACCCAGATAGAGGAAGCGCAGCCAGATGGATCTTTATTAACTCAAATCTTCAATTTTCACAGCGGAAAGAATTAAACACCAATTTAACTGTATATACTGGACATAATTACAAAAGTTTTAAGCTCATTCAGGTTATAAATGTGTCACATGGATTTCAACCTTCATTTTTTTATGTGTAAATAAATTAAACAAATATGGTAAAACAGGCTATGAAGCCAATCAAAAAGAATTAAGGTGCTATCTCTAGTTTTCTTTTCTATTTAAAAGATGAACAACTTCCCTATTGTTCTCTCTGACAGAGAAACTGTTTAGCCTAAAGAAATATGATCTCCCCTGGAAACTGTTCTTCTTTTTAAAAAAATCTTATTTTCAGGAGATTTTGTTTTTTCGTTAAACAGAAAGAAGAAACTCCAACCAAAATATTGAGCAAACTGAGATCAAGCGTGTGGCTTTGCGTGAAATGGAAACAAAATAAGTCAAAACTCATGTGGCAAACTGTCCAAATGAGCTAAAGACTGAAGAAGTTTTCAACAAGAAAGCAGAACACTTCTCTTCCATAATTAATTTCAAAGTTTAAAATTCAATAAAATGGAAATATGAAGAAGCATCCTTTTCAAAACCTGTCCTCCTACCTTTCTCCCCTCACGCTGGGTAGAAGTCTGCTCTTGACACTCATTTGTTTTCTGCTCATTGAGTGGCACCCCTTCCTTTTAAAGACCATCTCAAAAGACAGCTGAGCCTCTTCACCATCATAACAGTTCTGGGTAACTTTGAGAGGACAGGCACTTAATCCACAGCCGGAGCAGCCTCCAGCAATGTGTCCCCGGCACATTGCTGGAGGATGTTGGGTGCAACGAATAGCGTTCTTGGCCGCTTGTCTCAGGAGCAGCTGTTAATGTGAGTAGTAGCTCAAACTGCTTATTTTGTCACCCACTTAAGAACAAAATCACGGCTGTAACAGTCATATTTGTTTAAGGGGCCTTATTTATAGGTGAATTGAATTCATTTGAAGTATGTTTACTTGTTTGATTAAACGTTGTAGTCACATTGTGAGCAGCCCAAGATTATCTAGGTGCAGAACAAAAACCGCCATGCAGTCTCCCTTCTGTAAGCTTCTAAAATATAGCAAAGTACGTAARTATAGGTAGGCTACAGCAGCATGTAAGATTTCCATGAAAAGGTATATTGTGTGCAGAGTGACATGATGTGTATTTACCAGCCTGGTTCTGATTACTCTATTGAACAAACGGGTTTCATCTAACAGCCTAATCAGTTAACAGCTATTTGCAAGATACAGCTACTAAAAAGGTGTTTAAAGTAAACACCTATTAATGGCTGTACTGGAGTCACAGATGAGGAGCATCAGTTTTTTGCTCCACAAAGGACCATGCAGCCTTTTAAAACAGTGATACTGCTGAACATAAAAGACTGTTAATATGGTGACCATCAGCTAAAGCCCAGTTATGCTGGGTGCCTCAGGGACATAGGCAACAACATAGATTAAGATACTACTTCTTGCAAACTATGTTGCATGACCTGGGTTAGCTGCTTCATTACATTATGTGCACAAAAATCAAAATGAATGCAAACAAACAACTCAGTTCTTTTATTTTTCTTGAGGCTGTACTCATAGAGGGACTGGGGTGTTGCAATGCAAGGTTCTCCTTGCTATAGGAAGAGAGTTTGCCAACTAAAAAAAGTGCAGAAACAACCATCAGGCTGAGTGAGAAACCACTTGAGAGACTCAAGAGGATATGTCGAGGAGAGGAGTCAGGTCCAATTGCTCAGAGCTGGGGAAATGTCAAAGAGATGTTAGGCACCCAAATACTGGTCTCTGAGAGAGGCCTTCAGCCTTTTGAGATTCACAGCTGTGGGCCTTCATTGGATCAGGCACTTCTCTTTGAAGAGCGAAGGTTTAGGCCTTGGTAATTACCATCTTGACATATACATTTTATAGGAAGGTAAATTTTAGGGGAACAAATCCCTGTTGCCTTACTCTGTACAAAACTCATAGTTATAAAGAAGTCTGGTGGCCAGCTCATTATGGGGACTTAGTCAAAGGACATCCATGCATGCACACACACTGCTCTCCTGCCGTCCCTCTCCTTCGGTGGCCAAATCTCAAGGCGATTATCTGGAAAGGCAGCTCTGCTTGCAGTGTTTGTTTCAGAAACAGCTGCGTGGCAGCAACCAGCTGAACCCCTGGGGGACCCTCTGGGGTGCCAGCGCTACCAGAATGACGGCAGAGGGGCTGGGGAGCCTTCCCCTGCCCTGAACAGCTCTGCTCCGCTGCAGGCGGGCAGGCAGCAGCCAGCTATAAAATCTGGGTTTTTGCTCTGCCGCCCTTCATGACCACATTTTCAGTCCAGTCAGGGAGCGTTGCCCTCCAGTTTCTGGCTTGCAATAAAATGCAAGAACAACTTGCCAGTCTTCCTCTCACGTGTGACATTTCTCCAGGAGGCAACCTGCTTCTTTTTAAGCCTGCTGAGGACTTCGGAAGGGTTAGGAGTCCTCAGGGAGATGAAATAAAATGAGGAAGAGTCAAAACCCGATGATGCAAAATTATATGTTGTAGGGTTATTATATTTATCAGATGGCTGTTTGACAGTTGTGTCTTGTCTGCCTGCACTCTGCCTGCACTATGCACTTATCACTGGAATATGCTGGTGGCGGGGAAGTTCAAATAACAAATCTGAGAGCAGCCAGTTTGAGCACAGGTCCCTGGCACAGGCCACGTTTGCTCTCTAGCTGACTACCRGCAATGCCTATATACTTTAAAATAATTAAATGTATTTTAAAGAGAAAAATGCAGAGAAAGGGACCTGGTGACACTAAAGGTGAATTTTGTCCCTGATATCAGCACAGCTGGGCTCTCACCTTGACTTCACCTCTAAAGAAGAAAAGACTCATCTGTGGGGCTGGCCAGCCTTCCTGCTCCTACCAAAATCCTCTCGGGGCCAAGGGCTGCAAAACGCCTACCACGTACTTCGCAAAGCGTAGAGGAAAGAGTGGGCTGGGGCTGGTTGGTGAGCGCRACTGCCCACGGCAGGGACAGGACTGGTGTGGGGTCCAGCAGGTGCCTTCGGCAGCCCCACAGCAGCAGGAGGCTGCCCGCGGCCAGAGCCACTGGAGGGCACAGCAGGACATCTCTGTATAGACTATTTTTGGAGATGCCCTTCAGTCTTCTACCAAACACCAACCTACAGGCATAGCACTTAGCCTTCATTATCTCTGAATGCACCAGCTTGTACTGCAGGACCCATACACATCAGAAAGGAATGAACCACAGACCTAGAGGAAGCTGCGAGCATGGGAAGGGTGGTATTTAATGGTGTGTTTACTGAAATGAATGTGAAGTGGCAGTTTATAAGATACCAAGATAATTAAGTAATTAAGCAGGCCAAATTGTCAACTGATTTAGAGCAACAAGGAACACTTTGGTGACAAGCTTTCGTGCTGTTGGTGCAGATGCTTCAAACAGGCATTTTCTTGCAGCTTAATGCTGATGTGGATCATGAAAATATTCTCAAACTTGCTATTTGTAATATCAAAGAGAATATGTCAAGCTCTATTTTTGGGAGACCTCAGAGCACTTATAAATAGTCAGTGTTCAACAGTCTTTTGAGTCTGTAATATAATAAAGCAGTTATACATCAAAATTCAAAGTAAAAACTTGTCTACAAAATTGTTGCTGTGGCTTTCTTTTCTGCAAAATTTATAYTTCTGCAATAATTAGTTTTCAGATTTTTGGAAAACCAAGAAAAAGAGATGTTGTCACACTGTCTAGCATACCTTGGGTCATCTACACTTCTTGTTTGTTTGTTTGTTTTTAAAACATAAAATAATTAAAATGGAAAACAGCACAGAAGGGAATGGAAATAGCACTTTTGCCAGACACCAAGCCCATTTGAACAATGTGTTAAAAAATGATTCTGTCCTTCTTAGGCAAGACTGTGAAAGGGACACTGGAAATGGGAAGGAACAGAACGGGGCTCGGGAATGAGAACTGTTACCATGAAAAAAAATAAAAGGCAGGACAGCATTGATTTCTACTGTGGTTCTTTTAGCTTGCATTTCTATGGGTACAGTTTGGTCATTTGGCAGAAAATATCATTTTACAGTATCTATTAGACAGAGGAAAGTTTCTCATTTTCATATGGTTCATTTTAAAAACTGGGTCTCTGCAAGGGGAACCATGGATTTAAAACTACTGGAGGGTCTAAGGTGGCCCCATGGTTGGAGAGGAATTTTGAAAGTATGTAACTCCACTCACCATTTATGCAGTCCTCAGGAAAAAAAGCAAAGCATTACAACAAATTATCTTCTTAAGTTTCCATTCATATGTTTGAAATCTGGGGGAAAATGCACAAATTCCCAATGAGCTATTAGTTCAAAATAAATATTTCATTATATGGGTTAAATGAGAAGATGTGCCAGCTACTAATCTGAATGCTATTGCTGCAAACCTGGTGCAATTCCACTGAAGACAATCTGAAATTAGCCTAGATTTATACCAGAGGAATTTAAAGAAGAACGGATGAGATGATTGACCTCTACATCTTTTCCCATGTTTTATATTCTTACTTTTCAGTGGAAGCCATCACTTTTCCTTGTCAAGTAAAAATAGCTGTTTATACAGAGTAATGCGATGTTTGTGTTCTTTCTCAAAGTGTAGTGCTTAGGATCAGGACTGTAAGTCCAACCCCCAAGATAAATGCAAGTCTCTGAAATGCACAGAGGACTAAGAGATTCCAAGAAAACGAAGTTTTTACAGCAAAGCAAAACACATCCATCCAAAGCCAAGAAACTATCTCTGCATGGGTTGGGGTGGGGGTTCTACATATTTGATAGCCGTGCTAAGTAATGCCATGACGCAATCCATTGCCTCCGCTCAGTAGCAAAAGCTGTTCCCACAGAGAGCAGCGCCAGGGCTCCCCGGAGGGCAGGGGCAGCCCCTCGCCTCTCTCCCCGGCAGGGCGAGCGAATCCCCCGAGCTGTAGTGCGGGTGCGGAGGCACCCACGCAGCCAGGCAGGTCCCCTGTGCCTCTCCAGTGCTCCCCTGCACCCACCAATCCCACGGGAGTGAATTTAGGACTGTGGCTGGTTTGTAGATATTCGGTGGCCTCCAAACACCACCTCCAATTCGAAGGCAAACGTGGGGGAGGGAGGCAGTGAGCAGTAAGCAGGTACGATCCCAGCTTCGTCATTCTGCATCTTCATGGCCCTGGAATAACTTCACAGAAAGTAGAGAGCCTTATTCTGAATTCGCAGCTGTGCCTGAAAAGAGTTTTGCCCCCTAGCTATGCTTCTCTTTCAGCTATTGGGAAYGAATGTCTTTTTAAATCATCCTCTCAGCCACCACCAAAACCTCATTGCTATTGGTGCTATTGCTGTTCACTACAGAAAGAACGCAATGATCTGTGCAGAATAACAACGATTATCTTCAGTGCTAACCACAGAAGATTCATCTCTGAAACAAAATAATATCCCAGACTAGCATATTAGCAGCTCACCATATTTCAGACTGTGTGAGACGGAGACAGTACCTGCTCAGGAGCTATTTCCTCATCACAAACCGGTGCAGCCTGCGGATAGAGCGCAACAGTGACTCATCCCACATGAATCCCACAGCTGAGCGGCTGCACGCTTGGTCTGACTCTGGTTTACAGCCTGCTGGAAAAATCTCATCAAGAGGATGACGTAAATATTAAATATTCAGAAAAGATAAGCGGATAATAAATCTATTCTGACACAAGCCACTAGCATATGCAAAGATGACTGCATTTGAATTAAGTTAAAGCCACGCTTATGGAAAGAAGCATACAAAATAAAGACAAATGTTTATTATGGTCAAAGTACAGATGGAGCTAACAGCACTGAACTGTTTTTAAGATAGCCTGATGTTTCTCACCCTCCTTTCAATTTTGTGTAACGTTGCCAAACTTTAACAATTTCAGTTATCTTTGAAAATTTGATTTGTCTATCCCAGACTGGATATTTTCCAAAAAATCCAACCACAATACTTCAACAGTATCTGAGAACAAGACCGATTAAAAAGGTATTGTTTTCTCCTAATGAAAAAATTCTGCTTGTCTTTTATTTACGATGCTCTGGTGTTTATATGCTTTGTAGCAGGGACCGAAGAGGTGTTGATTGCCTATTTATATCTCTTTTACCATACCAGAGGAAGTATATCTAAATATGGCCAAATTACAAATCAGCAGTGGCCAAACTGCAACTTGTTGCTTTTTAAAGTACAGCTTATTGACCAGCATCAGCATCTTCAAACAGTAGGAGTTTTAATATTGCTGTGGAGCCCAAGGAAGAGAGTCCATCCAGAAAGAAGTAATCCAGGAGGGAGGTGAACTGACCCACTTTGGGTCAGTTTGCATGCATCGGCTGGTGGGCTGCACTGGTGGAGAGCCATGCCTTCCAGCTCCTGCTCCCCTGAGGTTTCTCTGAGCCCTGAGCAGGACCTGTGGGGCTCAGGTTGCAGTTTCTCCCTGGGGATTTGGGATTGGGATGGGCTTGGGAGGTAGGAAAGTATGGCCCTGGCAAGGTGGCACAGGGGACGTGAGGCTGAACAAGAGGGACAACTCTTGGTGAAATGAAGGTCTTGAAATGTCACCTTCTGGTCTGGAATTGTGGCTACTCTACTGGAAGCCACTGAAACCTAAAATTGCCAATAAAGGCTTATACGTCAATAAGCARTCTCCTGGAGCCTCCATTCTCATGGACTACTCTCTGTTGCCTTTCACAAATGCTGGATTTGACTACAATAGGCACATGCTGTTTTCCTAGAAATATTGAACAAGTTTGATTGTTTCTAATTGTCCATTTGCAAGCCCAATAGACTGCAGGTGCCAGTGCTGCTGCATTGTGGGCCATTTTTAAGGGGGGGACCTGCCAGTGCCATCCTTTGCTTCCACAGTTGTTTGCTGCTGCAGGAAGAGGGAGTGCTGTGCATGAACACTGCTGGGATCGTGGCACGGCAGGAACAGCAGCTCAACTAGTGCAGAACTACCAGTGTCAGAGGCTGTGCCCTTTCGTGCCCGCCCTCTGCTGCCCAGTCTCAGGAAGACATGCCTGGGCAGCCTGATTTTTCAGCAGAAGAGCTTCATTTATCTTCTCCGTAGCTGCTGTATGTCATTTGAATATGCTTTTTGGATCACCGAAGGGGAGGTAAGGGTGCACTGGAGTCAGTCCGAATTTGATTTTTTATGTTATCAAGTTCCTGCTTGCTAGCCATCTCCTGCACAATACCTGTGAGACTGAAAGGGAACAGATGGCAGCAACAGGAGGTTTAGCTGTTTAAATGTGCCTCTACCAGCCTGCATAACTTTTGGTTCGTGCAGGTGAGGGTTGGTGAAGGGAAAGTAAATATCTCTCTTTTCTTCTCCCCCTCCCCTCTTCCCCCCTCTGTAGTCCATTTTGTTCTTATCTGCAATTTTGCTGCTTCCTCCTTCTGTGCCTTACAAACCTTGTTGCCCCAGCTGCCCATGTGGACTAATGCCCTAAATGGACCCCCTTGTACAGGTCCCTTTCCTCTTTTCCCTCCTTTCTAACATGCTGTATATGCACCTGTTACTACATGATATTAGGTGGGTCATTCCATACCACAGGTTTTGAAGCTTTCACTGGACATGTGCTCCTCATTTTCTGGGTGCATGCCAGGACTTGATTTTTACAGGTAGTCAGCACTTGCAGCTGAAGCCAGTGACAATTGTGTTTTGACTATATGTACAGTATTTTTGTAATATGAATTATTCTGGCATCTCAAGTTAGCCGCCTAAATTAGTGTCTACTGTAAACATCAGTTTCTTTGCACTTCACCTCCTCATCTACATCATAGGATAAAAATTACTCCTAACTTCATCGAAGTGCTGTGATTGCAAATGTTCGTAAGACATCAGGATACTATCTAATGATGAGCCTTGGCAAATCAAGGAGGGGTACGGGTCACATCCTTAATGGTAGAAGAGCAATAATCGGTAAGAAAAGACCCAACAGAAAACAACTGGCATTGAAAGACTCCCTTGGCAAAACACAAGAGTGGTTACATTAAGTGTTGCACGACCCTCAAATGCGAGACGTTTCGTGCGTGCTTTTTGTTTAGTCTAACACTGAACTTGGAAGAATCCCTGCAAACAGAGGCTAATGTTAACATGAATAAACAATCTAAAATGCCTAGTGTAACGTTAAAGATAGGCTCAGAAAGTCTTCAACAAAATGAATGTTTAAGCCTGTTGCTAGGTAATGATGATTGATCAAACTTAAGCTTTTTTTTTCTTTTATAGCTCTGGTCCTTATACATACAGCCATCTGATACTCTTGAGGTATAGCTAAATGACATCTATTATGAAAGGCACCACACGTATTTTTACCCACACCTGCCAAAGCTTTCTTTCGGTCTAGCTACCAGGAAGTACATCATTGTCCATTAATGGCCATGTTTTTACAGCTTGCTCTTCCCTTTTATATCTCAGTGTCAGATATATTTGACTTCTACTTAGGCAAGCATAATTCTTCTTCTGAACAATAAGTTTCCATGAATAAATTAATTATAATGTGTTTTCACAATTTGGTTGGGTTAGCTATTGCAGCCAACTCAGTGTAAGAACATCTCTGAGAAAACTGGAGAAGACAACTACTAACCAAGTAGGGGATGGGAAGAAAACAAAAGTTTGTACATTTTTGATCAATTTTTGTACAGTTTGTCAGCTGGGTGACAAACCAAGATACTGGGGATTTTACAGGGCCAGTGCACCTAACTTCTGCCGAGGTGGGAGCTATATGGATCACCATCTCTATGAACTCTCCTGGGCAGACCCAATGACTTCCAGCCCCAACCAAACCCAGTCAAGTGGTGTGAGAGCCTCCACGCAGGGTGCGCTGAAAAAAAACACAGAATACGACTGTTGTTTGAATTCACAACTAAATGCAGAAATCTCTGTCTCTGCAGGTGCACGATCAGCAGATGTAAATTGATGTACCACCATTGATTTTAGCAGTCGTATAGCAAGCTCACTGCCCCCATTTGACTTTATTGGACCTCAATGAAAAGAGCATTAAGTCAAGATTTCTGGCTCTTAGTGGAGACAAAATGAAAAAAGAAAAGAGGGAGCTTTAGGTGTTAGATAGCAGCACTTAGCCAGCACAGTAATAAATGCTATATGGAAAACTTAGAAAGGTCTCTAACGAGTATGGGGGAGTGTATCCTAAAGAGTCTGTAGGTAACTTAGCAATGGCATAGGCCTAAAGTTCGCTGTACTCACTTAATGGAGTTGATGCTAAGGCATTAAAATTGCTTATCATCATTATATTTTGCCTAAGATTTTCATAAATGTTGCAGAATGAGGTTCAGATTTTTCCAAAACCATTCATAAATTTGACATGAATTACTAAGAAGGTTTTGCCTGAAAAACCAATGTTGCAGAATAGAAAAATAACTATCCTATAAAAACTGACCTTAATGTTTCCATGTATTTGACTCTGATAAATTCAAGTATGTCTCATACTCCTAACACTCATTTAGAAGTAAATGTTCAAAAATTTCTGTTACAAAAATCATCACTTGGTCTTGAGGACTATCTCTAAGGTACTCTTTTTTTTTTATGTTTTATTTTATTATGTTTTGCAGTATGTGAGCTGGGCAACCAACTATATGCAAATACTATTCTCCTTTTTTTCTACAAAGGGCTTTCCTAAAGATTGACTATTTTTTCCGACATTAAAAGATATTACTGCTTCCTACAATCCTTGCTGCTTTTGCGTCCTGATACCATCACAGCTACCAGATTATGAGTTCATCAAAATTAACTTTAACATTAGAAGCAGCAAATGAAGATGGATAGGCAAAGTTAAAATCATGTAGTTACAATGCATTTCTTATATTGTACATATTTGTAGTGGAAATTCACTGCTGCCATGAGAATATCTGAACAGACAATGGAATATTTCACTTAAAAATTTATAGTAATGAATAGCTACAAGAAACATTTTAATACTTTCACAGATGGAGGTTACAAATGCTTCTGCTAATTCTTAATTCTTTTCTAAACTGAAAGAGAAATCAACATATTGTTTTCAATATGCTAAGTTTCTGTTTCACCAAGACTGATCATTTCTAGCTGTGTCTGATCCACAGGTAGACAACACTGGGTAATGCTGTTATGCTCATCTGTGGCTTCAGTAGGAGGTGCTGTTGGTCTACGGTGTCGAGAGGTTAATTTTTAGAAGGTATACTGGAATTATTTCTCTGTTGGGCTCCATGACATCGCATAGTCCATCACAAGCCACTGAGAAGCATTTCTGTATTAGCTGTGGTAAGCCTTTTAATAATTGCTGCTGTCTTTATTGACCTGTGCAAGTTATTTCTCTTTTTCAGCTTTCCTGCCCTGATGGTGGATGGTGACATTGCAAACACTGTCTGGATGAGGTGGGGTTATAGTTTGGTTCTTGGTTAATTAGAAATGTATGAATTCTTCAACTCAAACTCAGGTCATGGTCATTCTGTCTATCACTCACTATATTTGCACTGATTCTGTGTACCTAGGAACAGTGTCCCATACTGCCAGTAATTCACCTATGATAACACAAGTTGTTCGTAAATGTTTAGTATTGTATTACTGGGTCTAATAGTTGTATAATCGCTGCACCTTGCTGTTCCACGTTATTTAATGGATAACTTGAGGTCATGATGACTAAAATATGCGTACAAGGACATGGCTGTAGTGTCCTGCTCTCTTTAAAAAAACCCAGATTATTAAGATTCTGTCACACTATTTTTGCTCAAGGTCTTCTTGCTTTAATTCAATATGTACAATAAAGTACATTACATTTTACTCAGAGTTAAAGTTTCCCTAAAGTTGTTACCAGTCTTACTTAAGTCAGCCATAAGGTTTGGATCACTCTTGTTTTAGTGCAGTATTTTTCTACCTTCATTTGAAGCCTTGCATCAATAAAATCTATTAAGGACTTGTTTTTCTCTCCGTGTGATCAGAGACACCGTGGACAGGTGGGTCTTGTTTGCTTTGGCCAGCATCAAGGTATAAGGAAGAAATATTGACGTGTGAAGAGCAGGCTTTTCCAGCTCAGAAAGGATGGGGTTCATTAGGATGCCATCTGGAGTAGCTTTTGAGGTGGAGTTATTGACGTGAATTACATATAAATTAGTTTGATTCTTCTCCTCTGGCGTATCTGTCCCAGAGTCAGTAAACACTCCTGTTCTTTCAGAAACTCAAATTCTGTCCCATAAGGAAAATGTAGGAGAGGCCTTTTTTTTTTCCTTAAGACGAGCTAACATTCTCTCTTTTCTAACTCCCACCTAGCAGGTAGGAAAGTAAGCGCATAGCCAGTTAACTTTCAGTGAATTCAACAGAAACTGTTCTAGGTGAATGTGATTTGTTGCATCGGTCATTCATTCTCTCTCTGCTTCTGTATTCTGAATGTTTCTATAATTTGCATCATTTGAAATTGGCCTTTATTACAAAAACTCACATTTCCTAGAACTGAACTTCATCTAGTCACTGTGACCACCAAGTTCCTCAGCTGAAGATCTGGTTGGTTTTTGCACTCCTTCCAGGGAACCCTTACCCAAAAGCAGGGTTGATGGTTCTTGCGCATTAAAATGATGGAGCTATTGTGAGACTGCTGCAACGGTCCATGTAACTTCATCCTCTGCTTGGTTAAATTCTTGCTTTATCATCAGAAATGAGAAAGGGATTAATAAACTCCTCAGTGGTCCATTGTATGGCACCCTTGTTACCCTCTCAAGGAGAGGAAAGCTGTGCAGCAAATCTTGAAAACTACATGTCAACCTTTCTTCAAATTTGGTTTTAGTGTCATTTTCAAAGAATCTTGGACTTCTGTATCCCTAATGGATGACGTTCAAGAGTCCTTTCCTGATATCCCATAAGCTACTTAACTAGCAGTATCCTGCCCATTTCCAACTCTGACAGCCTAAGACAATCAGCCCTGCATGTATCTGAGAAGTACTCCATACTTCAGAAATGCCAGCAAGCGATATGTGAGAGATTTTTATGTTCAACTGTCACAGCCTGAATAGTGACAAGGGAGCAGAACATGGCATAAAATCTACCCTTGAATAAAAGAAAAATATTTCTTTAAAATGTAGTTATCTCCCCAGGGGCCCAATTGCATTAACACTAATGAACTCTCACTGACTCCACTGCTACAGATGTTTTCAGAAAGTTTAACCTGATAGGAGAAAGATAAACCTAGTAATAATAAACTAAATTTCTACAATTCTGTTCGATCCAGGTTTCCCAACTGTATTCCTCTTCAGTTTCAGAAAGATTTTTATAAATTCCACGTCCATTTGGAGTACATGAAATACTCAGGATTTAGAGTACCAGCAACCTGCAAAGTATTTGTTTGTTTCAAGAGTGCCACTGATGCATCTGTGAGGCATTTCTTTCTAAAATGCCCCCAGATTCTTCTTTTCTGTGGATTAGCATGTAAAGCTATTGACGTCAACCAGTGAAAAAAGATTTTAATCAAGTGATTTGACTGCAACAACAAAAACAAAAGTCAAGTTGTGTTCACATGCCACTCGAGTAGTGGTTCCTCTTTTTTTTTCTTTTCCACATGAGCAATTCTAGGCCAGGTAATAAAAGCATATTTCACCTGAAGGGCAGCCCAGGGGGAGATGGAGGTGAGCAGCAGGGCCCGCGAGAAGGAGGTGCGGCGCTGGCTCCACACCTGAGTTTGCAGCTTTTGCAGYGCCTGTGGGGTCAGGGGGCTGCAGGGGCAGCCGCCTTCCCCCCAGCGGGGCTCCCTCTTCCTTCCAGTCCTACCCTGCCGGAGCCGAGGCCTGAGCTGTCTCAAGGAGCGACCAAGCCTCGAACAGAAAGGTACCAGAGGTACCACCTCTGGGGTAGAGACGGAAAAAGCAGGGTTCAGGGGCAGCAGCGAGAATTAATATTTTCAAGTTAAAAACCATTTCAGGATCTTTTTCAGTACTGGAGTTTACAAGTCAGGGTAGCTCTTGCCTTTCTCAGAGCGTTTCCTCGAGCTCTCCCAGGGCAGACGGCTGAGTGAGCGGCACTGAGGATGGATGGGGAAGCACCACCGTGGGGACCACTCCCAGGGCAAAGCTCCCGGCTGCTCTGCTGCAGAGACACTTCCCACCGAGTGTGCCTGACTGTGCTGACCCCAGTGCAAACCAATGGACACGCGTGGTCAACAGGATGACACTGCAGACCTTCATAACCAGCATGCTCGGTCTCGTTTGCCCTTCCCAAACTGTTGCCCATTATGGACAAGACAAGGGGCTCCTGGAGTGTACCAGACTGGCTCGGGGACCGGGGTCAGCTCCCACACTTCAGCATGGCCATCTGCGTCTTGAAATTCTGGACCCCATAGACACTACACACACAACGGTCACGTGGGATTAGTGCTGCCACAGGTCGGTCATAATCTCTCTTGACCGAAACCTCCTCTGTCTGATGAAAGACTAGTCTGGGTTACAACCACAAGTCAGGTGAGAAAAGGGTGAGGTGCTGGACAAGGCACCAGCAAGCACGACCTCGAGGCTCTGCCTGTCTTGAATAACTGCTCCCAAGCGGTACAGTCCCTCCCCTGAGTACGAGCTCAGCTGTTTTATTTCCAGGATGAAACAAGTCCTGGAAGGAGCCTCCCAAGTTGTGTGCTGAGAAGCAGCAGCACATGGGAAAACAGAAACCATGTGATTTCAACAACTTCTGGATAACATACGTTGGTATGCATGGGGTGGGAAGCCACAGAGTGTTTCTTATGTGCCACATTTAGGGCAGCTCAGTGCTAAGCGTGGTCCAGGCTGTAAGGCAGTGATGTGAAGGGCAGTAGACACAAAAGGCTGTGGGATAAGCATTGAGGCAGGGATCACTCCAAGGCATATATGTGGTGCGAATGAGGCCTGTTTGGTGCAGAACATGATAGACAGAAATCAGGCCCAGGACTGCCAAGTTTTACATATCATTGCTACAAGTCCCAAATAACGCCCATTTCTCACACTACATGGTAAAATGTGTTTCAGGTACTAAAACATTGCCTATTTCCTATGTTTTCACAGTTTTGAAGAAATTTTCCAAACATCCAGGAGAAGGTGTTGGCGTACTATGTTTATATGGTAAGTCTGATCTGAAATGCATTGGACGCAGCACGCATCTGCCATGCACAAAGTGGTGCAAGCTCAGAGGGGTGCAGAACTGAAGATGCTTTACAGAGCTCAGCCAGACTCAGCGCCTGTGTGGGTTGTGGAGGACTACTTTCTCTCTCTAAGGCTGCACCTAAAATAATTTCAAATCTGGTTTTCTCTTCATTGTACAGTCCCTTGGTCAGAATGAGGCCAAGGCCCATTAAGCGTTAGGGAGGCCCTATTGATTGGCTGAGAAACACAGAGACTCAGTGCTTATACAGTCTGAAAAACAAGAAGGGGCAAAAGGGACAAAAAGGCTTCCTTGGCGAAGATTTGTTCTGTAGCAAATCGGCAAACTTCGCATTTCACACATTTCAGTATCAGTCTTTTTTCTAGTGTTATCCTGGCAATCTACATGGTATCTTTGGGGAAACAATCATATCTGATTAAAGATTTCATGTGACAGAGCGTTCATACTAAAAAATAGTTGCACTGGCTCAAGCACTATTAAAAAAATATACTACTGATATAGGTACACAACAGAGTGATCACATTGCTTTATTCTAAATAAACTCAATTGCTGCGGCTGCTGAGCAAGACTGCAGAACAGGAGTCATACAGGATAACTGCCATGGCTCATGAGGAGGTGGATCACTGTAGGGAATTCCCCTCCTGTCTATGGTGACTGTGTAACAGCTAAGGAGTTATGTTATGGGGAGGTTCGCAGAGGATGCGGCAGGTCCTTTTCATAAAGCCTTCCAAAAAGTGTCGCTGTTACAAGTGGTTTCGATGTGCCATGCTTACTTTTCAAATGTCCATCACGTAACACCTAGTTGAAAAGAGAAAGAATTATACTAATAGTCCACTAACAGAGTAGCAATATTGCATGGTACAGAAAGGATAGGCCTTAGAGGTTGAATATTTTGATGCAGCACTTTTAAAAGACAATGGTGAGTGAAAGAAACCAGAATTCGCTCTGGCTCTGCCATAGCCTTCCCACATTTCCTTGGACGTGAAGGCCTTTAAAACTTCCTCCAGCTCCATCTTTGGAAAAAAAGATCATTTTCTCCGTCTCATAAGAAGGTGAGAGTGAGAATAACTGATTTGTTAAGTTCTCATTAGTTACTCATACATGGCGTTGAAGGTTATATACATGTCTAAGAGAGCAATCTCAAATCTTTTTTGATTTGTAGACCCCAAAACAATGAAATAATTTCCAGATGGAAGTAGCAAATTTCAGGCTACTTGCCGTATGTTGCTTTTCTTAGTTACTTTTACAGATCAATTTGAAATCACTGTTGTTCATAGACTGTGAACACCTGCAAGTTTTTAAGAACCTCTGTGACAAACAATAAGCATGTATTTGTTAAGAAAATATAATTTTTTTTTTAATTAGACCATTATCATATTTTAGCATACCAATATGAATCCTTTGATGTATATATTTTTACAGAAGTCCCATTGAAAACAAATATGCAGGATAAGCAATGCTTTTCCATTCTCTACCTTGTAAAAAAATCACCCTTGTTTCCCCTAAAACTCTTGAAGTCTTTTTCACTGTCTTCATTGTTTCTTGTAAGCTATTAAATACCTCTTCCTAATCAATTAAGATTTCATCTAGCCTCTTACTAAAAGTAATCTAAGGTTTATGAATGAAAATATATTTTGGCAGAAATATATGACAAAGTTTCAAATAAAAAAAATAAACCCTACAAAACCTTCAAAAATCCCTTTTAACATTTTTAACTGCATAGGATCTCTGCTCTTATGCATGGTACTCGTTAGTATTTTTTCTTGCTTAGACAATTTCTCAGAGTATTTGATTTCTTTGTCTCCTAAAATGCCCATCAGCAGAAACCTGTAGAAAATAGCTCCTTGAAAGCTGCCATTTACAGATTTGGGACCTGAAGTGGGAAGGCATATTTGCTAAAGAAAACACTGAAGAGATCCTCAGCCTTAGCATTTATACGTTCTCGTCAGTAAGGATGAATTCAATCCATCCATTTAAATGCCCTCTTGAGTTATGGTCCGCAGAACCAAAGAAAGTGGTTCTTGGATGGGACTTTGCTGCCGTATCAGTTTGCAGCGCCACAGCCCAGAAAACCTAGCATGACACAGCTCCAGGGTGTCCCATTACCTCAAACTCCCCGGGGGCCAGCTGCACCCCGCTGTACAAGACTTCTGGAAAGACGTAGTTAGTACCAAAGGTGCCACTGAGGGAGAACATCTCAAACTTGGTCTGCGCAGTCTCCACCGGCTGCCCGCACGTGTTCAGGTCTGTGCTCTTGCACTTGAGCAGCGTGCATATCTGCGGGGAGGAGGGTACAGAAAGGCAAAATACCACTAAGCTTTCAACAATCAAGAGCTGCATTTGATTGTAAGAAAAGTTCTCACAATGCAGGAACAGACAAGTGTTTTGGGATGGTTGGGATGTAGGCATATACAACGCACACTCACCCCTACAAAACCAATTACCTGCCAATGGTATTTTATGAGAGAACCGTGAAGCCCATCAAATGCACCCAGGACATAAACTTCATCTTTGCTCTTGTTTGCCATCCGATAGATCAAATGACAGCAGAGGTCTCCTTGGCAAACTGTGTAATTTCCAGCTTTGCGCCTGAGTTCACTGAAAGTGAATATATCCCGCCGGACAGCTCCCGGAAAAGTGTCTTTTTCTTCTGGAAATTTCTTGATGCTGGTGGCAAAGGAGCTCCAGTTGACGGCGGGGGGGTAGGTGGGAGAAAGACGGGGGCGTGCGCTCAGCTCTGCTAGCAGGAGACGTCCCTCCTCGGTCCCACTGTCGTAATGGTAGGCGGCGGGTCCCTCTGGCGTGAACAGCCCGCTGCCTGCCGAGGACACCCACCAGCCCTCCGTCAGCTGGCACCCCAGAGCACAGCTCGGCAGGGGGGCCAGCCGCCCCCCGTGCCACACCGGTGGGCTTTTTTGGTGATGCTATTTTCAGTCAACATGTTACGGAGAATTTTGGAAGAATTTTAAAGTGCAGAACTGTTAAAATACCATCATAGTGTAAAAACATGACCTAAACTTCACAGGTTAAACATGACCTTCACAGGTTTTGTGCTTCGCTGAATCTTGAATCTGAGCCTTAAATGGCAATTTGACACATGACCATCCCTTTTTTTTGAGAACTTAGGTTAATTTAAGTATAAATCAGAGCTCTAAAAGTGGCATATTGCCAAAGAAGGAAACAATGGGGTAATTACATTTCACAGAAGGAAACCCAGGGCTGTGGCCTAAACTCAGCTCAGTCTATTTAGGGCAGGCAAAAATGTTCCTTTGTGGCTTCAGCGTCGGCTTCAGGGAAGAGTTACAGATGCAGCTACAGCAATGTTTTCTCAGTTTACAGAAAAAATATTGGCAGTAAATATCTACTGAGATGAAACCGAAACATAAATATCTCTAATTCTCCAGCAGCCACAAAAACCTGGAAGTGTTTTATTCAATACACAATAGGAATCCTCCTTTTGGTTTTAGGTTATTAAGTTCTGTTTAAAATATTTTTTCTCCATTGAACTGTTGATTGAATTTTAAACAAAAAATGCTGCTTCTAAATGAGAGGCTGAAAATTTAAGTGAAACTTTGTGCTACTTTTGAAATAAAATTTCACTTCTATATTATCAAAATTTCATGTCATGCAGTTTCTAATTTACCTCTCACAGAACATTCAACATTTCCTTGCCTGAAGCTGTTTACTACATTCAATACAACATCAAGAATATTTTTAGTCTGATTGAAACAGTATTTTCCAGAGACTTCACTATTTGTAAAACATTTTCGCCTGCTTCTGAATCCAGTACTCTGAAGACAATTTCCCTTTTCCCAAATGCAACTCACCTGTCATTGCCAAGTTGATGTTGTGAGTATTTGCTGAAAGCAAATTGACACCCATGCCCATAGCCCAGGCAGAGTGAAACTCAACCGCAGTCAGAAATGGCAGGACGTTCATCCAAGCCGTCGGGAAGAGCACGGTGTCCACCTGCAACTCGCTCACCAGGACCACAGCAGGCTCACGGAAAAGGATGTCGAAGCACGTGAAAATGCCAAACTTCCCAAAGGGGGTCTCAAAGGTGACGGCTTCTGGCTCTTTCGGGTAATTAAACTGAGTTTCTCTTCTAAATAGGTTGTACTGCAGGTGAAGAAAATGGCGTATTAGAAACTAAAAATAAGGCAAGATTATGAACAGCTACTTTTGCATCTGAGATGGGCATTAAGGCAAAGCTGGGGGTTGCGATACCTGAGCTGGCCAGCACAATGGGTTTGCATCCATCCAGCCAACGCTCTCCCCCTGCAAAACGGTGTGGCTGCGCCCCAGCTACCTCCCGCAAGCAATGCCCAGACAATATCAACTGCTAAACCCTGCCGAGACGTCACCTGCAAAAGCGCTATCTGGCTTGGCTAAAACTGTGCCAAGGACCAGCTAACAACTACTGAGTGTGGAAAACTCTGTCAGTGCTTCTTTCCCGTTTACTATCATAAATGTAGCCCTTAGGTGTTTGGTATCCAGCATGTGCTCTGCAGCTGCAGTGCTCCTGGGAATTATGCTTGATTGATCAAGCACTTGCCTGCTTTTCCTTCTGGCCATAAGATCCTTGCATCGGATCATCCTGGATTGGTTGTCACTCTACAATTATGTAAAATTATTGTGTAAACCATCTGAAATTGGTGCCAGAGAGATGAAAAGTATACTGATAATCAATTACATGGTGATGCTGAAGTCCCTCTTTACCTTGTGGTAGCGAGCCACCAGTTTCCCCTCTGGGTCAAAGACGACATCGGTGTTGTACTGATAGCGACCGTCGCTGGGGCAGCCGGGATCGCTGGAGTTACATGGTTTCTTGTCCCCGATGTTTGCAACCACATAGATGGAGTTATTCCTGGCCATGCAGCTGAGTCGTTCCTGCACTGGTGCTGGAGCAAATCTAATGCATTTTTGGTTAAAGAAAAAAAACCAAAAAATTTTACAAGTTCAGATGCCAAAGAAATGCATTCAAAATCACTATTCCACTAACTGCATATCTCCAGGTGCAGAAAAAGGGATAGATCAAATCATAGTTTCTGTTCATTTTCTTCTCTGTTCATAGCATCATTTTAAATTGCCGGTCTCTTTTAGCTTTAAAAAATGGTCTCCCTGTGTTCTTCTTTCCTGTACCCTTAACAATGTTATTTTCTGTGTGGATATAATTTGCAGCTAACACACATACAAAGATACAGACAGCTTCAGAAAACAGAGGAGAGGCTAAATCAATATACAAATATAAACTTAAAATAACTTAAAAATAAATTTTCAGGCAGACCTAAATCTTGATTTAAAAGACCATTTTAGCCTTTTTTAAGACTCTTCACTCTGTTTAAGGCAGCTGCCCATAAGCCTTTAGTAAAAGTGGCCACAACATTTACAGAACTGAGGACTCTTGAAATCTTCCTTCGTAAAGCCTCAGAACAGAAGAATACAAAAGCTTAGCTTAGAGACGAACCTGGTCCTCTTGGTGTCCCCTGCTGACTCACATTCAGAGCAGCCCTGTGTAACACAGCAGGCTGTGCAAGCAGTTGGATTTCTAAAAGGCACTTCTTTCAGGTCTAGGGAAATATTTTGTGCAATTTGATTTAGAAACCACCCAGCCACATGAGCTGAGGATTGAATCACCTTGTCTAATCTATGCATCCGACATGATAATAAATTAGCTTATACGTACAGAAGATTTTCACAATTGATCTGAAGTGTGTCCTRGTTTTGGGTGGGATAGAGTTAATTTTCTTCCTAGTGCTGTGTTTTGGATTTAGTATGAAAAGAATGTTGATAACACACTGATGTTTTTAGTTGTTGCTAAGTAGTCTACTAGTCAAGGACTTTTCAGCTTCCCATGCTCTGCCAGGTGCACAAGAAGCTGGGAGGGAGCATAGCCGGGACAGCTAGCCCAACTGGCCAACGGGGTATTCCATACCATGTGACGTCATGCTCAGTATATAAATAGGAGGCGTGGTCCAGGAAGTAGCGATCGCTGCTTGGGTATCGCTCAGTGGGTGGTGAGCAATTGCATTGTGCATCACTCATTTTGTATATTCTATCATTATTATTATTATTATTATTATTATTATTATTATCATTATTTTCCCTTCCTTTTCTGTTTTATTAAACTGTCTTTATCTCAATCCACGAATTTTACTTTTTTTTTCCGATTCTCTCCCCCATCCCACTGAGGGGAGGGGGGAGTGAGCAAGCGGCTGTGTGGTGTTTGGCTGCCTGCCGGGTTAAACCACAACAAGTGATAAAGTTTTACATGTTTTAAAACTAACAATTTTGCCTAAAATTTCCTCATTTTCCTCCTTTTGCAATTTTTAAGAGTGAGACTGTCTCAATGCTTTTTACCTTGCATATTCCCACCACCATTAAATTAAGAGTTCTTTTTAATGAATCTCATTTCTATGGTACTTGGGATTTTTAATAGATTAAAAAAATTAGCAGTTCTGAGGCATTTACCAGAAGCAGCTCACGACTCCATGAGACACTAGTTTGAAACCACATAAATCACTGCAGAAGAAATCACCTTGTGGGATCAGTGCAGGGAATCCAGTTCACCGCCGGATCAGGGATATCCTCCAGGTAGGGGTAGATGGTGTCTCTTGTGAAACGCCAACCGTAAATGCCGTCTTCAGGAGTCACAATGATGTGGGCGCCCTGACACAACAGGCTCCGTTACAAATTCACCCATCAACAGATAACCAGGAGGGTCAGCAGGAGAAGAAAACACTAATTTAACAATGCTCCCGATACGCCTAGTACCTGCTGGGCGGCTTCCTTGATGGCCCCTTCCAAGACATCCATGTTTTTGTTCATCAGGGCCAAAGCATCGTCGGGAGAAACGGGCTCGTCAGTAGCATCTGGCAGGATGACCGCGTGCTCATAGACGGCTGCAATGAAGGTGTCGGAGGCAAGGGCCTGAAGGACTGCGAGTGCAAACACCGCAGTGTGCAGGAGAGGCTGGGAAGGGAGCATGGCTGGTGCCTCGCAGCTCCTGGATTGGGCATGGGGAATATAAACYGGATAGAAAGAGGAGGAGTAAAGACTAATAAGTTTGCTTTGGAAATAATCCTCTATTGAGTAATCTGGGAAGGTACAGTATAGTTCTGCCAACAATCAGGACATTTATTTACAGTAAGAAGTCAAAGAAGCATTTCTAGGAATTGGATCTTGTTTCCAATTTGAAACACTGTAAATAAAATGTGAACAAAAGGCTAAGAGAGCATGTCAGAAGCCATGCTGATCTACGAGAATCTCCATGGAAGGAGCATTTACACACTCCATTCGTACATCCCTCTCCACGCTTCCAAACCCACCTCGGGGTGAGCCCAGACTCTTGTGTTAAGGGCACACTACTCCATATAACCTTACTGCACGTGGCTGCCATCGGTTAAAAATTCAGCCAGGGCTGAAGGCAGACCACCTGCATGAAGTACAGCCCTCACACTTCAGAGTGTAGCTGATTCACCTATGCTTATGAGACATATAGTCCTGCCATGCCTCTTGCCTTTGGCCAGTGGCTTATTATAGTTGTAGCAGGTGCCCTGGGAATGTCCTCCCTCCCGGGTTCATACTGCAATATAAACTAACCCTTGAACTGTGCTGATCTCTCTGCCTAGAGCTAATATACTCACTTGTTTTGTGAGAAAGAATTAAACAACTCAGATTTTTTTTTTACTATTTTTGKTACGAAAGGCATTTTATGCACAATAAGCAATTTGAAATTACTCCTATGAAGCAGTTTTTTTCTCATGGAAAGCAATTTTTGCATAGTATTTTGGAAATAGAATATTACTACTATAATTTCAGGTGCTTCATAAAAAAACCTTTGTTAGAACCTGCAGTATGTCTGTGAAGGTCAAGGAACATAACTTGGCTAATCATTTACCGCTCAGCAAGAAACCAAAATATTCTTCATCCTGACAATATCTTCCTCTTCACTATGCAGTTGCACCCAGAAGTCTTATTTTTGTCCATCAGCACCAAGGCCTCCTCAGGAGAAACCGGCACTTCAGTGTCCTCTGACAAGACCACGTTGTGCTCATAGGCAGCTGTGACATAGCTGTCCAGGGCACAGGCCTCCAGGGCAGACAGCACCAAAAGCATGGCAGAGGCACGAGCTTTAGGAAGCCCCATGTCTGGAGCCTGGAAGTCGCCCAAGAGGAGGACGGGGCAAGCAAAGACAGGGGGCTTTAAAAGGGAAAGTCTTGCACAAAACCTGGGAATTCCCCAGAGTGGCAGAAAGCCRACACCAGGAAATGCAATCGCTCTGCCCGGAAAGTCTCACAACATCAAAGGCAAGAGAGCTGCCAGCACTGAGCAATTCTGCCTTACGCCACTGACAGAGAAGTCACCACTGTGCTGCAGCCGAAGAAACACATTGGCTGCCAGATCTGCAAATGATTCAGGCGTGGCATTGCTGTAGTAATGCAGCCCAAGGCAAGCCCGGGTCACAGCAGGAAAACAAGCCGAGTTTGGGAAACCTCAGCAAAGACCAGCACAGACACATTCCCGGCCAAACTCGAGGGCGCGGGGTGCAGGCAGGGCTGCAGGAGACAGGTGGCCGGTCCCAAGCTCGGTGCCGCTGCACGGGCACTACCTGTGCCACCCCAGCTCAGCACAGCACTGGCTCAGAGTTGTGGGGCCTTTAGGGGCTGCTCCACATCGCAGGGGGGCTGCCAGGCAGGCTGTTTGTCTGAGCAAACCCATCAGCGCATCAGTCAGTAACTGAGCTCTGAAGTTCTCTGGTCCCCAAAGGTCTCTGTTGGAAGAGTATCATGAATGGGAGCCACAGTTTCTAAATTTTGCCTGTCGCAACCTGCTTTCTTACATCTACAGATCACTCCAGCAGAAATCTCGACGCTAATAAAAAAGATGGCAGCAAACTTTTTAGCAGGGCCTGTTGTGACAGGACAAGGGGGAATGGCTTTAAACTAAAAGAGGGTAGAGTTAGACTAGATATAAGGAAGAAATTTTTTACGCTGAGAGCGGTGAAACACTGGAACGGGTTGCCCAGAGAGGTGGTAGATGCCCCATCCCTGGAAACATTCAAGGTCAGGTTGGACAGGGCTCTGAGCAACCTGATCTAGTTGAAGATGTCCCTGCTCATTRCAGGGGGGTTGGACTAGATGACCTTTAAAGGTCCCTTCCAACCCAAAYTATTCTATGATTCTATAAAGCTGCACATGCACAAAAATCACTTGTATCTGGTTGCCCAAGTTTCTTACCTTCTTTGGTTCTGCCTCAGCTGTCAGGTAACGAAATGTTTTTTTGCTGCACCTCCCTGGAAGAAGTGTTTATTGTTATCAGTGGTTACATGCAGCCTTGTCTTTATACAGACTGAGTCGGTATGTGGATGCATGGGTAGACTTGCATAGGATTACTTTCTGTATGCTTGACTCACTTCACACAATAACACATTTCACAATGATAAATGTTATGCAACCTTTGTAGCAAAAAGAATTTAGTGCCAGGATGGCTTATGCCAGTCTTCTATAGGAAAATATTCAACATACAAATATACCTAAACCAAACCACAATGGCCTTGAACCAAATCCTGAATTCAAGGTACTCACCAGATTCAGGGTTGGGATCATATACTACTTGCACACACATTCCCTTAGCCAGAGGACTGGTATCAGCAGTGAACAGACGTGAAGGAGCTGCCTCTCAGCTCCTGGACCAGCCACGCGCTCCCGCTGAATCCCTTTTGCATTGCAAGATGAGACGTTCTTGTGTGCCATAGCCTCCCTTAAATCCAGATCCTTTCCCTGGGAGAGAGTTATGGTATCTCTCACCAGGTTCCTGGGGGACAASTACAGTGTCTGTGCTGAATCTGTACCCATGGGAAGAGGATCACACGGGGTAATCCCTTGCCAGACTGGGATCAGTCTGTGGGCAGACAGTAACTGACTCCAACAGTGAACAAGGTTTTAGGAGAGCATGGCTCTGATGTTGAGCTTCCATGAGTCAGAGTACATTGTCTGGGGCTTTTGATAAACATGTCATTATATTAGACATGACACTATGTTATGTCACATGTGAGTATCTATTTACATTTGAAAACAGAAAAGGTCATATRGTGCACAGCAATGGTAATCAGTGCTGGTGTGTGGATAGTATTTGCACTTGCAACTTCTCACCAGCTCCATAATAGAAGTACATGGGACTGAGGACCTTGAGAGCACAATGCTGAGACCAGGAATGGTGCCAGTGTGGGGAAAAGGAAGGAGAAATTAGACTAACAGGGGTCTCTGACCACTCCTAAAGACATAGCCACAGAACATGCACATCTTTATACACTGATACACTGAAGGAAGGTCACTAGGGTCCAGCAGCAGTAACAAAGAACAGGTCGCTGGGGGAGAGGAGGAAGCAAAGGTGTGAACAGTGCCTTCTCACCAGCAGTAGCTGGTCTTAAGTAGAAATCTATCCCCCCTAATCCATACAGTAAATGAATTTGCAGGGCAGCACCACCCAGCATTATCATGAAGGAGCAAAGGACAAAGCTTGTTTCACATATGTTGGTGTTATATGGCCAGAAAGAAATAGAGAAGATGGGAGGGAGGAGCTGCTATATGACACCAGGTCACTCGGTGACCTCTTTAGTGGGTGCAAACAATCCAGCACCGAATAGCATCCAGGGCACGCAGCCAGCAGGTGCCAACAAGCTGTTTTTCAGAACTGGCAAGCAGAATATTTGAGGTTTCAATTCCAAGTTTGGTTCAACAGAGATTTCAAAAAAATGATGATTCATATTGAGTTCTGACCGAGAAACGGTGTCAGGTTTTGTTTCAGGGTTGGCTCTTTGATTGGAGTTCTTGCTCAGCCTCCATGATGCACTGTTCTGTGCTGCCATGTGCCACATGACGTGCACCGGTGGCATAAAACCAAAGCAACAAAAATAGGAAAAAAAAATGTGTAAGTGAGGTAAAAGAGTGGACTTGTATAGGTCAGCATAAGTAGTTGTATATCAGAGACAAAGCATTATCGAGCTTTTTTGTATAGAGCTGCCACGAATCACATCTTTCACTGTTTTATTTACTGGTCTCATAATAATCTGCAATTATAAAATGTGCAATGCTATTTTAATAAGAATGTATCCTCTGGCCCACAATACAGATTTTCTGAGGGCTAGAAAAATTAAAATCCAGAAAACAGAGAGAAACACAACAGTTGTTTTGCACTAATAAAAGATTAGTAATCTTATGATATAGAAATAGATACTTCTCAATAAATTGTAGCAATTGCTGCATTATTACTAAACAAAGCACATTGATAAGAAGTTTGTGCAACTGGAAATAAGATACATAATTGGGATTGTTGTAGCAGAGGATGCTATACCTCATTTGGACATGAGAATAATAGTGTACAGCTTCAGTTATGGTATCATGGGAAGGCTGGTGGTTGTGGGTCTTGTTTCAGATGATCCTTTTCATACCACCGTCCAAAAAGCGTCACAGTGATGATTGGTTTTGTTGGTCTTGTCTTACTTATCAAGCGCCCATCATTCAACACCTGATTGAAAAAGGTAAGAGAAAGACATAATTAGAGGAGTACCCATACGAACATGCTAGGAGCTCAGAAAGATGTGACGAAACAGGAAGAAGGTACGTCAGACCATATCTCTTACTGAAACTACTGACTTCATTAAATGGTATTTAATAGATCTGATTATTCACTATGAGCAAGGTCACTTTGGCTGTTTTGAGACAGTTTATTCCATTGCTGCCCTGCAGAGAACCTAGCATGACACAGCTCCAGGGTGTCCCATTACCTCGAACTCCCCGGGGGCCAGCTGCACCCCGCTGTACAAGACTTCTGGAAAGACGTAGTTAGTACCAAAGGTGCCACTGAGGGAGAACATCTCAAACTTGGTCTGCGCAGTCTCCACTGGCTGCCCGCATGTGTTCAGGTCTGTGCTCTTGCACTTGAGCAGCGTGCATAYCTGCGGGGAGGAGAAGGCAGCAACATATTTAGCAAGACGGAAACACTCTGGTAGGAAAGCCTTGTGTCATCAAAGCTAGTGTGTGTCAGAGCAGGTGACCGTCACAGGATCTCTTTCATAATCTTTAAGCAACTCCTTTTTAGTTGTAGCTTATTTTTTCAACCCTTGATCTGATTGGGGGTATTCCARAGCTGCACTGCCTTAGTAGTTAGAAATAACCTTAGTTTCTGACGTAAGTGCTGCCAGAGCACCTTATTTCATCCCTGAAGGTCAATCCTGTCACTTCCACTAATTCTTCCAATTTCCAGTTCTCTCATTTGAAGATTCCCTCATCACATGTCTTAGTAAGATGAGTTTGTGAATGGAAATTTTAGGCAAATGAAACAAAGTCCTCCTCATGGATACATTGTGCAACTGTACACACAGGTCCTCTTACTGGTATTTGTACATGTTGCTCATGACAATTCATTAGATGGTCTGGTAGTCCATGGGAAATCTGAATCTGATGTTCTCCATCCAACTCCTGGTGAATATATGTCAAGGTGATGAAGTCAGCATCCTCTGTTACAGTTTTGTGTTAGCAGTTGTAGCACACAGAGGAAAGTAGGAATGTCACTGTTTTGTCCTTAAAGTTAATTCTCCAGGTTACAGCTGATAAATGTTTATGGACACCATGAAGAAATATGAAATAGGGCTAGCACTCCTGTGAAGGTTCAAAGGATGTTGGCTGGTTTTGCTGACAGGTGATGGAGGAGTTTGTCTATTTGTGTCAGATATCAGGGGATAGAAGCAGCTCACTTGCAAACATCAGAAGTATTATTCATCAGCATATATGGTTTCCTGYTGAAATGCAAACAAGCAGAAATAAAGAATCTAATTCTCTCAGTATGTTCTGGGGAAATGAAAAAAATACTGAGGGGAAAAAGGAAGAGTAGAAATTCCTGTCTTCTCTAGAAAATCCAGTACTGGTAGAGACCATCTGGCAGCTTCCACAATCACTGAAATAAATTTTCCAAGTGAGCTCACCAAGAACTGAATTTATTCAAGCTACCTTCTTAAATGTATTAGATGAGCTGTTTGCTGGCTAAGACCTCCCCCCATATCCTGGAGTCCGTACCAGCTGATATGCAAAGACCGTGTTGACAGACAGAAGTAACTAAAAAAACAATAATCTGCTGGCACAATAACTTAATTATGAAGGCAAAGAAGGTTTTCTAATATGGCTTTAAGCAAATTCAACCAGGATGTAACTCACTGTCTTCCCAAACATTTGATTAAAAGAGGGGAAGAGTGGACATTTCCAGTAACAGTCATATGCCATTTCAGTAAACTTCATTGCTATGAAATGAAGTAATGACAAAAAATTAACATCTCTGTGACTCTAAATTATCAGAGCATCTCATAAAGATAGATATGATCTTATATGATAGATATTTTTTAACAGCAACTGTTTGATGAAGATTACAGAGGAAATTCAGAACACTTACTGCAAATAGTCACAAAAGAGGACCTAAATTTAGCCAATATTGCAGGGCTAAAAAAATAGTGAGCGCACTCTGGGAACTTAAAAGAGGTTTAGAGACATCTCCACTGCATTTGTTGGATTTAAAGCTAAGCAGGCTTGGACATTTTAGCAACTACTTCCCATTGCTAACAAATAGGACACCAGGACTCCAGAATACAAGAAAGTCATTGTCTTTCCCCCCCGCCCCGAGCTGAAGGCTTCTCCATGTAAAGAAGCTTCCTAAAATAAGCACTCCCCCTCCAAAGAATCATTACCTGCAAGTAGTATTGTCCTTCAACAACATGAAGCCCATCAAAAGCACCTAGCACATAAACTTCATCTTCTCGTTTCCCTGTCATCTTGTAGCTCAAGTGACAGCAGAGGTCCTTCTGGCAAACAGTGAGATTCCCCTCAGGCTTAGTGAGCTCAGTGAAAGTGAACAAGTCATGGAAGATGAGTCCTCTGAAATCATGGTCATTCGGTGAGAATCTTTCAACACTTGAAGCATATGAGCTCCAGCTGACAGCAGGCGGGTAGGCAGGAGAAAGGCGAGGGTGTGAATCTAGTTCAGCAATGAGGAGGCGGCCATCCTTAGTTTTCATATTGTAGTAGTATGTTCTGGGTCCATCTGGTGCATAAATACCGCTCCCTGGGAAGAGTGCAATAGTCATTCCAAAAATAATAACAAATTTCATATTGTCCTTTTAATTGTCCCTACTGCTAGCTTATCCACTGTTTTCTAAATATTACAGAAATTTTAGTCTTACCAATGGTGACCATTAGCCACTCAGTACACAGAGATCCTGCTTTGGCAAAGAATAGCATTTATTTCCCTGGGTGAGGTCTGCTCAGTGTAGACAAAGGCAGAGGATGTTATGTTATGGTTGTATTTATGGCCCCCCCCAGTTCTCTTTTTTCCTGTACGCAACAGAGTTGCTTGAGAATTCCTTTATTCTCGGCTAATTGATGTAAAAGGACCATCTACCAATTGAGACCATCCAAAACACAACACAGGCAAGTATCACAGGCCCGTCCTGGTGAACACAGAAGGAGATAGCAGCTGTCCAGCCCCATTTACGCTGGCTGAGGACTCCTCCCCACGTGGGGAATTCACACCTGACCAGTGCCAAGCGACAGAGGGAAATCAAAGATCTGTCATACCCATCACTGCCGAAGAGCCACATAAAATGGACAACAAGCAGTAGCTTGTCAGGCATTTCAAATGAGAAGGCCCAAGCCAATACTGTGGATTCACAGCTCAGTGAAGATACTGGTCTAGCTGAAACATACTACCCTATAAGCTAAGCTCTAGAAAATCAGTGCTACACTCTTAAAAGAAAATGCAGACTTCTTAGCAACGTTACTGCAACAGGTCTGAAAATTCGTTTTTAACACTTTTCCACAACTGTGTTAAATAGAGCAATAAATAATGGAGCCATGCCTTGGGTTTAACAAGTATATTTATTGTTCAATTGCAGACTTACTGGTGGAGAGGAAAAGAACCTAAGTTTCAGAAGTTTCTACTCAGATAGAAGGGGCAGTAACTTACTACTTCTTTAGAGGCATTAAAAGAAACAAAGGAAAATCCTAAGAAGCCAGGGAGAAGAAAAGAAAACACCACAAGTTTTGCTGTGCTTTGTATGGCACCAGTAGGGACAGGGGTTGTCAGGTTTAGAATTTGGTGACTAGACTCTTCACCTTTCAAATAAATATATTATATTCCTCTGCAAAATCACCTTGCAGAACAGGGAATAAAGATTCATGGCTATAAAGATTTTTCAGACAGAGTGAGAATTAATTACCTGTCATTGCCAAGATGATGTTGTGAGTATTTGCTGAAAGCAAATTGACACCCATGCCCATAGCCCAGGCAGAGTGAAACTCAACCGCAGTCAGAAATGGCAGGACGTTCATCCAAGCCGTCGGGAAGAGCACGGTGTCCACCTGCAACTCGCTCACCAGGACCACAGCAGGCTCACGGAAAAGGATGTCGAAGCACGTGAAAATGCCAAACTTCCCAAAGGGGGTCTCAAAGGTGACGGCTTCTGGCTCTTTCGGGTAATTAAACTGAGTTTCTGACATAAAGAGATTATACTGCAGAGGAAGGAAAAAAGAGAAACCGGTTAAAGGCACTTACTGCAATATCCTGGAATCATTCCCTAAAACTGTTTAGAATGACTAGAGAAGTTTTTTGACCTGTGTTTGAAGCCTTCACATGTAGGAAGTCAGGCTAAAATTGTATGATCACCGTAGTGCCCAAAAAGTGGATATGGGGAGACACATATTGCCCTGGCATCTAGCTAGGAAAGCAACCAGCTATCTGCAGGTCTGTTGGTGTCAGCCACCTGCAACTCCCATAAAAATAATCTCTCCACTCTCCCCACCTAGTTTATAATTCCTGTGACCCAAAAGACACACAGAAGAGAAATAATAATGGAAGAGGAGCATGGAGGATCTGGTGCCAAGAGATAGGATTGGTGACCTTGGTGTGGAGGTGCACAGAAGGACTGGAAGGACACAGCACCAGAAGGAAATGCAAGACAGTACAGGGAGACTGCAGAGCGGAGAAGAAAACAAAGGCAGTGGTGATGGGGGAAAGGCAGATGATCTCAGCCAACAGAAAAATCCAAGTTTGCAACATTCACAGCTTTCCAACATTTTCCTTCTTCCTTCACATTCACGCTTACTAAAAGAGTCCTTTAATCTCCAGATGGCCTGGACAATAAACACATACCACCAAGCCAGAAAAGAGGTTCAAGTTTACTGAACTTGTAACTCAGCGCCTGGGCTGTGCCAGGCTGGCACACAGGGGACCAGACTCGCATTATCCATGTCCCCCTCACCCAGTTTGCTCACAAAGAAATATCTTGGCATCGCCTCTGAAGAACCAGGCGAAATACTGGGCCCAAAGGGTATTAAATAAACAACTGACTTCAGTCTAGCCACATCGGCATGATATCTGGCACATGACCCTCAAACAACTTTGACGAACCTTGCAGGTAGGCACATAAAACTGAAAGAAGATACTTTCATTCGGTGCAAATGTTTCAATGCCCTCATCTCTTTTTACACCCAGCTTAAGTCCATGGTTATGTCCAGATAATTCCCATTATGCAAAAACTGTGCTGAAACATCATCAGAAAAAAAATCGATACGAAAGGGCCTGTCTTCCTTAAATCAGACTACTCATCTAAGACGAGATGCAGATGAACATTTTAAAATCCTGCAACATGAAGGGGTAGTCTGGTGAAAACCTGGCACTGAAAAATAAAGCTGCTTAAGCAGCAGGATTTCCAGTAATAGGGAGCTAACGAACTGAGGAAGTCAACCAAAACCATATGCCACAAAATTGGACCTGCACAATCATTTTTCATTCTAGTCTGTTTTGAGAAACATAACAGCAAATGGAAATTTTGAGTCAACACTTCACAGCAAGAGAGAGATTCTTTTAAATTATAAACAGGAGCAAAAATCTGTCATGGGACTGCCATTTAATTTTGTTGCCAAACGGAGACATTTTGGAAGTAGTGGAAAAATAGCTCCTGACTTTTCAAGGCCACTTTACCTTGTGGTAGCGAGCCACCAGTTTCCCCTCTGGGTCAAAGACGACATCGGTGTTGTACTGATAGCGACCGTCGCTGGGGCAGCCAGGATCGCTGGAGTTACACGGCTTCTTGTCCCCGATGTTTGCAACCACATAGATGGAGTTATTCCTGGCCATGCAGCTGAGTCGTTCCTGCACTGGTGCTGGAGCAAATCTAATGCATTTTAGAAAAAAAGACTAACAAAATCTGTTCTGTCAGTGGTGTCCATCACTGGAGTGCTGAGGGCATGCCAGCAGCACCTCCGATCCTGCAGTCATGGCAGGGCATGCAGGTACACAGGGTGGCTGCAGCACTCCCTCAGGTTGCTTCCTGCACCTCGGGGCAGGTCCTGGAGCCTTCCCATCGGCGTCCGGAGGGACATGCCACCCTTGGGCTGCCTGCCAGCACCCCTCGGCACCCAGAACGTGCTCTGCAGCAAGCAGATAATCCTAGGGCTGGGAAAGGGCAGGAGAGGAATCGCTGGGCAGAGGAAGAGACTAACTTGGTGTCACACAGGAGAATATCTTAGCGTCTGGCATAAGCACCTGAGGACCATAGCTCTGGGCCCTCGACACACCAAGCAGAGTTGAGCTGTGGAATAGTGCAGCTGATGCGGTCAAAGCAATTCATCTCCTCCCACGAACGGGAGTGTGCAGTCCTCTAGCCATGGCATGAACAGCAGTGGGATATTCCTTTCAAGATGTGACAGGCCATGTGCCATAAACTGGCAGCACCTCTGAAGCACCCGTACCAGGCCAGAAAGAGAGCAGACATCCCCCTCTGTAAAGTGGCGATGCATATGGCTTTGCAAGGTGTGCATGGAGTGTGGATGTGTGGATGTGGTGTGGATGTACAGGAGGACCATCATGCAAGGTACATATATAGCACCAAGGAATAGGGCATGCCAGACTGTGATGGCAGGCGTTATATTCCCACAAGGCACTAATGAAAATCCTGATTTAGGACAGTGAAGAGACACACAGATCACCTTCACAAAAACTAACTGCGAAGAACTGGAATAAAGACCTGCTTAGACACGCTGCCACTCCACACCTCACATTCACTGAAAGACTGTATATTTTAGCTACTTATGTCTCAGTAAAAAGTTGCACATCCTGCACTTCTCCCCATTGTGAATCTTCCCATCAGGACCGTTGAGGAATTACATCCTCACAGATGTAATATATGGTCTTAGCACCTCATCATTGAGCAGGTGCAGAAAGCAGCAGTGAAAAAGGCAGACCACAGCTGTAGTTCCATGGCTGAGCACTTATTTCATGCTGTATGGATCTGAAGTCCAGCGCTCAGCTATAGGTTATCATGTCGCTGCTGGAACATGATATTTGAATGACAGATCATGTTCTACAGCACAGTTCTCTAGCAATTTGGACTTTCTTAACTTGGACTTGTCTTAACTGTCTTGGACTTATCTTAACTGTGAAAAACTAAGATTAAAACTTTCCAGGTTTGTATCACTCAGAGATTTGGACTTTGACTACTGAACTCATCACCTCTGTTATTAGCTGCTCAGAAACTATTTCTTGGCTGTCCAGAAAAATGGTGTGTGTGCTTTTATGCATGCTATATTTTATACATATGAACACAGCATTTGTAAAATACTAAACAAACCAACAAAGCAAATAAAAACTAGYGTTAAGAGTTTCCAATCAGTTCTATTCAAAATAGTGTGCAAATACTGAAAGCAGAATGAGAAGCAGCATATTCTGGCATCAAAGATTTTACAAATGCAAAAAAAAAAAAGGAGGTTTCCTCTACATTTAGCAACCCAAACTCTGTATATTTTGTTTGAATTTCTCTCTGAAGTGCTGCACTGGTTGGCTGGGATAGAGTTAATTTTCTTCCTAGTAGCTGGTATAGTGCTGTGTTTTGGATTTAGGATGAGAATAATGTTGATAACACACTGATGTTTTAGTTGTTAGAATGTGCTGGTTTTGGCTGGGATAGAGTTTTAAACTGCCGTTATCTCAACCCACGAGTTTTCTCACTTTTACCCTTCCAATTCTCTCCCCCATCCCACCGGGGGGGGGACTGAGCAAGTGGCTGTGTGGTGCTTAGCTGGGGTTAAACCACAACAAGTGTCTAATTCAAAAACCATTTTTTTTTAACAGGGTTCCCTAGTCAATTAGTCATGGACATGCTATATATTTTATCATATAACTTACCTTCATATGCAACTTTAATTGAAACTTAACCTCATGCCAAAAACATTAGCAGTTCTTAGGCATTTATTGGGAGCAGCTCACGACTCCATGAGACACTAGTTTGAAACCACATAAATCACTGCAGAAGAAATCACCTTGTGGGATCAGTGCAGGGAATCCAGTTCACCGCCGGATCAGGGATATCCTCCAGGTAGGGGTAGATGGTGTCTCTTGTGAAACGCCAACCGTAAATGCCGTCTTCAGGAGTCACAATGATGTGGGCGCCCTGACACAACAGACTCCGTTACAAATTCACCCATCAACAGATAACCAGGAGGGTCAGCAGGAGAAGAAAACACTAATTTAACAATGCTCCCGATACGCCTAGTACCTGCTGGGTGGCTTCCTTGATGGCCCCTTCCAAGACATCCATGTTTTTGTTCATCAGGGCCAAAGCATCGTCGGGAGAAGCAGGCTTGTCAGTAGCACCTGGCAGGATGACCGCGTGCTCATAGACGGCTGCAATGAAGGTGTCGGAGGCAAGGGCCTGAAGGACTGCGAGTGCAAACACCGCAACGTGCAGGAGAGGCTGGGAAGGGAGCATGGCTGGTGCCTCGCAGCTCCTAGAATGCTCTGAGTCATGGACAAATGGTGCAAAAGGGCATACATAGAAAAGAAAAGAGGGACAAAGTTTAAAGGAAGTGCTGGTCTGTGAAAGCATTACCTCGGAATCAAGTGTCACTGGTGACGTGCGGGAAAGTATAACAGTACACAGTAAGGATGTCGCAACTCAACGAGACTAAAAAACTAGGCAATGCCAAGAGTAATTGTGCCAATAGAAAAATAAATTATTAAACACATGGCTAGAAAGAACAGTCCATTTTTTGTTGTTATACTTTTTTCTGTCATTGATTGCAATAGACTTTTGCTACCTATGTTGGCTCAACTCTGATACCCATGTGAAAGGTGGATGTGTCACCCCTGGAGCTAGTCTTCTGAGAAAYTTGGGTGGCAAAATTGAGGGTTTTAAAAACTGTTTGCTTTATTCTAGTGTCTTCATATTCCCCAATTCCTTTGATATGTGCAGCTTGCTTCCCAGAGTTTCTTTAGACCAAAGTCATTGCATAGCATCTCACTGTACTTAGATGTAACACACTTAACATGCCAGCAACAGAACTGTCCCTTGCATTTATCCCAGTGGCTCTCCCACTCACTTCTGGTTAGCTGTACATCACTTTCCAACAGCCTTCCACCAGAAAGTTTGCATCTGGAGGGAATGTTTTCCTCCGAAATCAGGCAGGTAAGCCACCAGCCAGGCCATTAATCGAGTACCTCATTGCCTGGCTGCCACTTGCCTGAAGCAGGGCAGGCTAGTTCACCAGGCACAGTGGCATGCCTGCTCCTCTGTTCATCTTTCCTGTCCCCAGGAACATGGTGTGTATTGAGAGGCCTTCATTTTTAATCTTTTACTTCAATTCAGTTCACATGCATTTTTTGCTATGACATTTTCCATTTTTTTACTTTCTAGTAGTTGCAGTATTTTCATTTGGAAAAGGTTTTTTTTCCCAAGTGGGAAGCAGAACAGGCTGCCTTCAGCTACTGTTATCTCTACATTTGTATCTGCACCCTAGGATGTGGTGCCCTGTTACAGCTAAGCAACATAACTATGTGCTGTGGCTAAAAATGAGCGGCTTCTGATTTCCTCACCCCTGCCCACATGTCCTCACTGCTTTGCAGTGATTGCGTGGTTGCAGGTGTGACCCTTCACACAGGCTTCTCCACAGCAAGATTAACCTGTCGAATAAGGAGTAGTCTTCCACGCAGTCTCTCTTAGCACAAGAAAAGGAGCAGGACCACAATCTGAAGACTGTCATTGTAGAGCTGTCTCAGAAAAGACAGAAATGTGGGTGAATGCAAGCACCAGAGTGTTCCCTGCAAGAGTAGTGCTGACYGAGGGTTTCAACCATTAGGAACATTGATTTGCATCTGGTAATGTTCACCTCTAAGTATTTCTCTACATACATCGCTAGATACAGCATGCTCATTCAGGAGCCTTAAATACGAGCCTTTAAAAGGCTGCAATAGATTTCAGTGATAATTGAAGTAATGTAGCCTGGAAKCCTTTTTTCTTCCCCTATTTTTCTTAGCAAATGAAATATGGATTGAGTCTCGTTAACCGCAATCAGACGCAAGTCTGAAGGAGGAAGCAGTAAATGCTCCCTTGTTTAGCAACAGCTAGGAAAACAGTCAGCCCAGAAAGGTGACCACCCTGCCAGAGCTGAGCAGAAAAAGTGACAAATGCAGGGGCCGGGCACTGCCCTGCAAAGTTCTAGTCACACTGCCAGGACAGGGGGGGTTTCTGTAGTACGGTGGGATGGAGGCATCCCTGTCCGCCTCTGTACCAGCAGGCACCGCTGCCTACTGCCTGCAGGGCTGGGCGCTCAGCCAGGAGCAAGGAACTAACTCCGGTTAAACAAACAAACCCACTGAATAAAAACGAAACTACAGCAGTCCAGGCTATACATGGCTGTGGGCAATGTAAGAGGAAATTTATCCTAGAGCTCCCTCTACTTTTCACACCTCCATCCTCCCAGTCTACTCTCCTCACCCCTCTACTGCACTCTCCCCCGTCTCTGCTACTGCCTGAGGACGTCGGTTATCTGAGGACTGACTTACTTTTATGAAACAGGATGCGATCTGATGCTAAATCAGCTTAGCTGTAGAGGTAGTCCGTCTTCAGATTGTGGTCCTGCTCCTTTTCTTGTGCTAAGAGAGACTGTGTGGAAGACTACTTACTCGACAGGTTAATCTTGCTGTGGAGAAGCCTGTGTGAAGGGTCACACCTGCAACCATGCAATCACTGCAAAGCGGTGAGGACATGCGGGCATGGGTGAGGAAATTAGAAGCCGCTCATTTTTAGCCACAGCACATAGTTATGTTGCTTAGCTGTAACAGGGCACCACATCCTAGGGTGCAGATACAAATGTAGAGATACAGTACTTTTTCTCTACAAACAAGTGGAGTGTTTTCCAGTACTTCTATTATATGAATTGTAGAGGGTTACAATTTAATACATCTAGAGACTAAAATCTTGTTTTTACAACATTCACTTTGTTCAAAACCAAGGTATTTTACATCCTGCAAGTCTATTTTTCATTATGTTGGTCAGATTAAATGTGAACAGTGTTTTTATTTCAAAACAAACCTGCAGAACAAACAACAGAATTAACGGTGCATAGAAATCTTAGCTGTGCCACCCAAAGTAATCCAGTCCACTTCCTTAGAAGGTACAGTCTGCAGAGCCTGCACCCGCACTTGTGCCAGTGTGTTCAGTCTGTTCAAGCTGTTCGCCAGCCTTTCCCAACACCTGCCTGCACAGTCCTGACTCTCCCTCGCACCAGCATGAGTAACCATTTCACAGGAAGACAGATATGCACCTGCAAAACTGCTCATTTTGAGAATTTTTGATATGGACCCACCTGACTGCTTGAAAAAGGTGACACAGTTATCAATAGTTTTGTGGAAAGGAAATTTTCCACATCCTAAAACTGTGGCCAGAAAGATTCAAGTAGACTTCTCCAACTGTAAGTTAGGGCATGGCATGATAACATACTACACTGTGTGCTCAGTTGAATAACTGTTTTTGAAGCAATGGTGTTTGGAGGCTTGTTTTCTTTTTCAAAGTAAATGGTAACTTAAAAGTTCAACCATCGGCCTTCAAAGGTTCCGTTAATCTCTGGTTTAGAAAAGTGTGTGTTCAGAGATGGGGTGGAACTGTGTTGTGGAAATGACTTCTAATACCCCGCCAACAATTTCAAAGAATTAAAAATCAGTTGCTATTGGGTCACAACCCACCGCTGTGTGCCTGAATCCTACATCACTAAAGTCAGAGGAATTTATTTCTCACTGTCCCCAGTGAGATCAAGGTCAAGCCTATGACAATCAAAAGCTGTCATACAAAAACACATACAGAACTGCCCAGCAGAGTAATTTATTTCTGCTGCAAGATCAAGTCACCAAATCAATGTGCAGTGACTATGCTGTTAGATAAGGCAACTTGAGAAATAGAATACCATTATAATTATGGGTATTAACATTAATTAACATTATGATTAATTATGATTAATTAGCATTACAGAAACAAGCAGATGAGATCTTAAAGGATCTGCAGTGAAATCATGGTGAAGCTTGCTGTGTGTGCGGAGGGTCCTTTTCATACCACCTCCCAAAGAGTGTTACACTCAAAACTGGCTTCGATGTACTAGTCCGACTTATCAGACGTCCATCATTTAGCACCTAGTTATGGGAAAGTAAGATAAACAGGAACATCAGCAAAGCAGTACTATTGTATACAAAAMCACAAAATAATACATTAATTAATGTTGATCTAGTTGAGAGATGTGTTGAAAAAAGACAAAGCGAAGCATGTCTAGTTTCTTATTCACTTGGAGATACCACAAAGTCTGAGAAAAACTACACTTCTTCTGTCTTGAGCAAGATCTTGTTCTAGGAGATTTGGGGAAGAAGGGAATCGGGGCAATGGACCTGCTGTATGAATGCAACCAGGAAAATCAGGCAGAAATAAAGCTGCCTTGGTACTGAAATAGAGGACACTGATAACTCCCAAGTTGCTCCTGTGTCTTGTAGTGGCTTTTTGACCATTTGTGTTACAAGTCTGACTACTCACAAGGGTGCCCCATTACCTGGAACTCCCCGGGGGCCAGCTGCACCCCGCTGTACAAGACTTCTGGAAAGACGTAGTTAGTGCCAAACGTGCCGCTGAGGGAGAACATCTCAAACTTGGTCTGCGCAGTCTCCACCGGCTGCCCGCACGTGTTCAGGTCTGTGCTCTTGCACTTGAGCAGCGTGCATATCTGCRAGGAGGAGGGTACAGAAAGGCAAAATACCACTAAGCTTTCAACAATCAAGAGCTGGATTTGATTGTAAGAAAAGCTGTCATGATGAAGAAATTATCCAATACATCTACCCATTTATTTAGGCAAGAGGATCCATGGATGCTCTTGGCACTTGAAACTTTCTAAAAAGACAGTTCTTTGCCAGCACTGCAGCAAAGCACTGTGTCTGTGTGTTTATAAGTTACATGTGCATTCATGCATAATGCATATGCATATAGTCATAGATGTGGAATAGTTTATGACCTAGGTAAGTTACTTCAGCTCTGGCTGGGTTTCCTAAAAAACTGAAGCCATACTTATTTGCCTACTCTAGTGGGAATACTCTAACGATATAGAGAAAAGATATGAAGATATAGCACATTAAAAAAAGCCTAACAGTGAAATTTAAAAGAACCAATTCACTGACAAGCCATGTGAATACAAAGGTTATATCCATATTTAGTTTCTTCATTTTGTCAGATAACTGCATGTTAGAGAATCACATCAGTACGATGGCACAATCCCCTGAGCAGAAAACAGCTCTCTGTTGTGACAAGAGCATCCCTATGAGGACAGGGAGAACTCTACGATCTTTTCTCCCTTTTGTACACATATATGGAAACCCCCTTGAAGTGTTATAGCACAGGGTCAACTCAGGGTATTAACTTTCATCATTTATAACATAGACAGAAAAGCAGGATCAACACCCCTAATGAAGTCAAAATGCATCAAGAAGAAAACAAATATTTTCAGAGGGGCCTAAAAAATGCCTCCTCTTAAACCCCCTCAAACAAAATGAGACAAATGCAAATGGGCTGCCAAGAGAGTATTGCAGCCTTCCCACTGTCCAAATAAGAACAGAAAACCTTTACCTGCAAATAATACTCTCCTTCAACAACATGTAGCCCATCAAAGGCACCCAGAACATAAATGTCATCTTTCTGCTTCTCTGCCATCTTGTAACTCAGATGGCAACAGAGGTCCTGCTGGCAAATGGCACGATTTCCCTCAGGTTCAGTGAGCTCCGTGAAGGAGAAGAGATCATGGTAAACGACCCCACTGAAATAGTGACCATTTGATGGAAGCTGTTCAATACTGCTGGCATACAATTTCCAGTTAACAGCAGCAGGATAGTCAGGAGACAGATGTGGGCGTGAATTCAGTTCTGTCACCAAAAGGTGACCATTTTCTGTTTCTGTATTATAATAATAAGCTCTCGGACTGTCTGGGGCATAAATACCACTCCCTGCAAACACATAACACCAGAAAGCTTAGCTTTTAATCTGAAAGCCAACTGTATGGTACAAGTAAGCAGTCTTCACTAATTAAACATGTGCTAAATTTTATTCTAATGTTTACCAGATTATTTTGAAACTAAATTAAGCCTTCACAGACTACAATCCTAACCTAATGCTTTTTGCAATCAATGGAAAGTAGACCAGATGCTGATGTTTCATGTATTGTAAGTTACAAGATTAGTGTGCTAATTATATGCCATTATATATGATTTAAGTGGCTGAAGCTATACATTCCTCATTGAGTTTAGCTGCATCAGAAATAAGTATTTCTGATTAAAATGAATGGTAACAGTGTCAAGTCAAAAAATTCTGTAAGGAAAAGATATTACCAAAAGTCACATCTTTATGCAAGCTCTTTACATAAAGACATAAATCTTTAAAGCCCAGAGTAAAATCTATCCATAAAGAATATGAGTTGTATGACATACGGTCATCAATGACTGAGAACTAAAGGAACGGCCCATATCTGCTTTTATCTGGAAGGCAAAATTTAGGGCTACATTTTAGCAACACCAGTAAGTTTTCTCTCACTTCTGCAAGCACATGCCCACCAAACTTGTGCTTGACTTCCAGCATCTGCTCAGGAAAAATATACAGTGAAAACAGAGCCTGCAAAGAAAACTCAACACAAGGTCTCCAGCCCAGAGAGAATGTTTGCAGGACTCCCAAGAACATTTCTCAGAGTTAGGTTTCCACCTAGTGGAGAAAAAAAAAGTTTGGGCCTTCACATGGCCAAAAGCTCGATAAACACCAGAGTCAGAAGATGAAGAATCACATGCATAAACTCTCAGGACTGATCATTTAACAGATAACTAAAGGTGTTCTAGTCAACTTAAGCATTTCTGAGTTCTACATACCACATTTTGATTTCCTTTTTATCTGTACAAGTTCTCTTGTCCTAATCCTGTTGATATGTGTATGCATGCCTAAAGTTAATGGGAATTTCTGCTCAGGTCAACTGCACTACGTAGATATAAATGCTGCCCGCGGGAACAAGATCAATTAGAGCAATATCACATTACCTGTCATATGTAAAGTGGAGTTGCGCGTATTTGCTGAAAGAAAGTTGACGCCCATTCCCATAGCCCATGCTGAGTGAAACTGGACTGCCGACAACAGTGGGAGAGTGTTACCCCAAGCGGTTGGAAACAGAATGGTGCCAACCTGAAATCTGCTTGCCAAGACCACAGCTGGGTCATGATAGAGTATGTCTGCACAAGTGAAAATGCCAAAGTAGCCAGAGGAGGTATTGAAAGTAACAAATTCTGGATCCTGGGGTAATTAAACTGTTTCTCTGTCACAAAAAGGTTGTACTGTTCATGGAAAGGAAGGAATGGAGAAAAAAAAGATTAGAAAAGAAATCAAACCATTTAAATCAGACTAATATTGAATATAATACTCATTCACTTAAAGACAAGTAATGGAGAATATGTTTTGTGAACATGCTATATCTTAATTTCGAAAAGGAGAATTCATACCACTGCAAGAGGAGTCAAGCACAAATATCCGTGGTTCTGATTTATACCAGTGAAGGGGATTTGTATTTAGTTAGCAAGAGTTTAGGACATTAACGTTTTAATATCTCATGTGTCACTTCCTATTGAGAAGTGGTAAAAATAGAGGGCTTACTGAGTTTGAATTAATTTCTTGTAATTACTTGCTATTAAATTCAAAGTAGCAGGCATGAAGATATCCTAAGGCAGTGGCTTTCACCTGTCCTCTGACACCTGCTCTATAATGACTCTATGTACAAATACATTTAAGCCTGGGCAGCAGCTTGTGTTTCACATCTTTAATCACCTGAGGATTATGCACTTCCTGAACTTTGTAAAATCCTCTTACCTTGTGATAACGAGCCACCAGTTTCCCTTCTGAGTCAAAGACAACGTTGGTATTGTACTGATAGTGACCATCACTTGGGCACCTTGGATCACTGGAATTACAGGGCTTCTTGTCTCCCATATTCGCAACCACATAGATGGAGTTATTCCTCGCCAGACAGCTCAGTCTTACCAGCACTGGTGAGGGAGCAAACCTAAACAGCAGGGAAGGAAGAAAAGAAATAAAACATCAAAACCAGTCAAACCATAAAAATGCCAACGCTAAGACTACAGATCGCAGGAATGATAGGTTTAAGTTAGTCATTTCTAATACAAGACTGTCTTTTTCTGTTATTCAACAGAAGGCAGCTGTTTTGTGCTTCAAAGCTTAACGTGCTGAAACTCCAGCTTCACCTCATGTTAGGTAAGTGAGGAACACAGGGGTTTCCTCGCAGTGAAARCGAATCTTTGCACCTTCGAGTCTCCCTTCTGCTGCCGGCATGTGGTACAGCATTGATGTTACACCGACACACGGGCTAATCTCAGCTTTCTGCTTCAGCTCTCGATTCAGCTACTGTGCTGAGGTAGCTTACGATTTGTTTCTTCTATGGTGCATTTCATTATCTTTCACCAAATATTGCAGCCTCAAAAAATGGTGCAATTTATTAAGGAAAATAACAGAATAAAAAGGCTACCACGTCATGATTAAAAAATATAAATTTGAAATTATGCAGTATATCCTTTCAGTGGTAGCTGTTATTTTATTCACAAATATTCCCAATATTCCTGTATCTTAAACATTTTCTACAATATGCATGGATTACCAAAATGTAGATTCTGTAAGTTTTTGTTTTTCTTTTAAATAAATCTCAACCTTTATGAGTATACTAATTAAAATCAAAAGAATTACAGAGAAAAAACGACTGAGAAAAATGGTGAAGGAAGGTGTCTGAAGCTATTTATGGCAACTACATGATGTCTAACCTGCCTTCATTTCACAGCAGTTGTTCCAAGACATTAAAAACTATCAACAACTGCTCCTAAAGGTAGCCGTCTTTCCCATCGGACCATTCCCCCGTGCACAGCAGGGACGATACCTTCCAGGATCAGCACACGGAATCCAGTCCACCTGTGGGTCTGGGATATCCTCAAGGGTATATTGTTTCCCTTGTGAAGACCCAGCCGTAAACGCCATCTTCAGGAGTCACAATGATATGGGCACCCTGGTACCAACATACAAATCCAAAAAACACCATTAAGAAAATGAATAAATGGTCTGTTTACCAAAATCAATGTCTCTAACTCTGTCTGGCTGCTTCTTTGATGGCCATGGCCAAAATTGCCATATTTTTGTCCATCAGCACCAAGGCCTCCTCAGGAGAAACCGGCACTTCAGTGTCCTCTGACAAGACCACGTTGTGCTCATAGGCAGCTGTGACATAGCTGTCCAGGGCACAGGCCTCCAGGGCAGACAGCACCAAAAGCATGGCAGAGGCACRAGCTTTAGGAAGCCCCATGTCTGGAGCCTGGAAGTCGCCCAAGAGGAGGACGGGGCAAGCAAAGACAGGGGGCTTTAAAAGGGAAAGTCTTGCACAAAACCTGGGAATTCCCCAGAGTGGCAGAAAGCCRACACCAGGAAATGCAATCGCTCTGCCCGGAAAGTCTCACAACATCAAAGGCAAGAGAGCTGCCAGCACTGAGCAATTCTGCCTTACRCCACTGACAGAGAAGTCACCACTGTGCTGCAGCCGAAGAAACACATTGGCTGCCAGATCTGCAAATGATTCAGGCGTGGCATTGCTGTAGTAATGCAGCCCAAGGCAAGCCCGGGTCACAGCAGGAAAACAAGCCGAGTTTGGGAAACCTCAGCAAAGACCAGCACAGACACATTCCTGGCCAAACTCGAGGGCGCAGGGTGCAGGCAGGGCTGCAGGAGACAGGTGGCYGGTCCCGAACTCGGTGCCGCTGCACGGGCACTACCTGTGCCACCCCAGCTCAGGGCTGCTCCGATCTAGCCGAGTGCAGCTTGGCTATACCTGGCACAGTCCTTACTTATCACAGCTTCACAGATTGTACAACCATGTTAGTAACAGCAGATGGGTATTTAGACCTGCCACCACATGAGACAAGCACAGCACTAGCCAGGGGGTTACTGAGTTTCCCATAGGAGATCCCACTGCTCTGCTTTAACCATGGTTCCAGGACCCCTGGATAATCATCGCAGGAGAACATGCTTGTGAGTTGATTTGAACAACAAACCTGGAAACCACGATTCCTCTACAGGTTTCTTTCGCCTCCATTGTGTACGTGAAAAAACGAAGAGGGGAGAAGATGTGTTGCCAGAAAGCTAGAGGGGTTAGTTAAGCCTGTCTAGTTTCTACTGGAGGTCTGGTGAAGTTCATGCATTGCAGGACAGCTCATTAACTTCAATGACATTTGTGCTCTTTCTGGTAATCCCAGCCACTTCAAGTTCTAACAGCACAAGTCAGGTAAGTGAACAAGTCATTCCACAAAGAGAGCTAATTAAGTCTCACGTCTACAGATCTGCATCTTGTGCACCTTGCATCTACCTCTAGTCCTCTCAGCTCCTTCTCACCTGCCTCACCATCGGCACTGGCAGGGTCAGCACTTCATAATTGGTTGAGGTGTACRTTCCTGGTTTCAGTAAAGTCTAACACCTGATACAAAAGGAAAGGAGCTATTGCCAGGATGTTCCCGGGGAAGCCTGCCCTTTGGTACCCTGATGCTTCACAGTTCAGCTGGCTACCAGAGCAGTTCTTCTTGCTAGTGCCCCAAAAAGGGCTCTGGCAGAGAGAGAAGATTTCTCATGTAAATTCCAGTAGTAACAGAGAAAGTGATTGGAAATTGCTAGGACTAGACCATTTTTCTCATTTATGGAAAAATGGGTACCACAGAGAACCCCTTCTAGGACCCAGTTCTGGGCTCAAGGACAAATCAGAAGACTTTTGCCACAACCGAGGTCAAGAAGTCTAGTGTGAGTTTGCCAGCCATGCCCTTGTCTCAGTTCCCCTTGTTTTTTTGCCCAGCATCTGGAGGAGGTAAGGAGATTTTTTTTTTCCCCCATTGTTGGAAAACAGTAGCCCTAGACTTTTGATAGATTTACTGTTGCAGAGGCAATTAGTACAAACATTCCAGCTGGCATTTATTAGTAAAACAGATCTCACACACACCAAGACGAGTCTTCATATATAATAAAAACATACATATGTCTGTGCGTGTATGTATACACACACGATGCCAAGTCTCCTCCAGGACTGAAGATCAGTTAGTTCTGTGTAGAGATGCTAAGTCTTCTCTTCATTACCTTCGCCTCCCATTTTCAGACACTTTCAAGATAATACAAGTGCTGGTAGACACAAAGTCTTTTAGACTCTTGTTGTCTAAGAAATTCACAAAACTTAGGAAAAAAAGTTGCTTTATTGAAAACAATATTGTGCTTAATGCTTTGTCATTTCAAATTCTGTTTCAACATTTTATGTTATCAGTTAAAGTCTTATAAGCTAATGAACTTTCTTTAAAAAAATACAGAAAACCATGGTAGCAAAATAGTAGCTTTACCCAAGAATAATGCACAGCAGGCTCAAGTATAGAAACCAGACATTTGAAAACATACCTCTTCACATACAGTGGTGCACTGTATATGGAACACAATTAAACAGGCTGACATCTGAGGGTTACTCATCACTTCAGCCAATCCACATGACTTCCAAAAGAAAGGCAGTCATTGTTTAGTGTTTCAAAACAGTAATGCAGCTACAACTAAACCACAACTGGTTGTTCACTAAGGGATCATGTATCCCAGCTCCAGAATAATGAAACACTGTTAAGTCCACTCATCTCAACACTAGGTTAAACCACAACAGTAAACAGAGAAGTGAAAAGTATGTCTGCCTATGTTTCACTGCCCATCAGATGAGTTCTTTCTTCATTATTACCAGGAGGATTTTGCAGGCTGGAACTGGAACTGTTTGCACAAGGAAAAGAACAGGAGGGAAGAAACAGGTTTAATATTCTCTAGATACTTCTATGCAATACCAACATTATAGCAAAAAAGCCACACATTACGTGGAAAGAGCTACATGGATCACTGGATTTGGTTCCCCACTATTGCACAGAACCAAGTACTATTGCTTTCACATCTATCATGTCACAGAATCACAGAATGGTTCGGGTTGGAAGGGACCTTTAAAGGTCATCTAGTCCAACCTCCCTGCAATGAGCAGGGACATCTTCAACTAGATCAGGTTGCTCAGAGCCCCGTCCAACCTGACCTTGAATGTTTCCAGGGATGGGGCATCCACCACCTCTCTGGGCAACCTGTTCCAATGTTTCACCACCCTCAGCGTAAAAAATTTCTTCCTTATATCTAGTCTAACTCTACCCTCTTTTAGTTTAAAGCCATTCCCCCTTATCCTGTTGCAACAGGCCCTGCTAAAAAGTTTGCCACCATCTTTCTTATAAGCCCCCTTTAAGTACTGACAGGCTGCAACATGGTCTCCCCAAAGCCTTCTCTTCTCCAGGTTGAACAACCCCAACCCTCTCAGCCTTTCTTCATAGGAGAGGCGTTCCATCCCCCTGATCATTTTTGTGGCCCTCCTCTGGACCCGCTCCAACAGGTCCATGTCTTTCTTATGCTGAGGGCTCCAGAGCTGGACRCAGTACTCCAGGTACGGTCTCACCAAGGCAGAGTAGAGGGGCAGAATCACCTCCCTCGACCTGCTGGCCATGCTTCTTTTGATGCAGCCCAGGACATGGTTGGCCTTCTGGGCTGCGAGCGCACATTGCTGGCTCACGTCCAGCTTTTCATCCACCAGTACCCCCAAGTCCTTCTTGGCAGGGCTGCTCTCAATCCCTTCATCGCCCAGCCTGTATTGATACCGGGRGTTGCCCCAACCCAGGTGCAGGACCTTGCACTTGGCCTTGTTGAACCTCATGAGGTTCACACAGGCCCACTTCTCAAGCTTGTCCAGGTCCCTCTGGATAGCATCTCGTCCCTCAGGTGTGTCGACTGCACCACTCAGCTTGGTGTCGTCTGCAAATTTGCTGAGGGTGCACTCAATCCTACTGTCTATGTCATCGATGAAGATATTAAATAGTACCGGTCCCAATATGGACCCCTGAGGGACATCACTCATCACTGATCTCCATCCGGACATTGAGCTGTTGACCACTACTCTCTGGATGCGACCATCCAGCCAATTCCAGCTCACAGAAACCCTCCTGGAGGAACCATCAGTAGGGTTTGCTCATTAATGCCACAGTCCTGTTGCTTGTATAGAACAGGCATTGCCTGGTTTAGGTCTCTGTTTAGGTCAGTAGGGATTTAGGAAAGCATACAGACAAAGTATTTAAGCAATATTTTTACTACTCATCCTGTCATTCATTATCAGGTTGGTAGTGAGGAAAAAATGGAAGCACAGCTTTCAAAGGTTTGCTTTATATGGCTGCAAGCAAAATAAAGAATAAATATCTCAGCATACCTTCTCCTTGTTGCCTCAGTGATATAGAATATTCCAGTTGCAAGACCCTTTGAGGAAACAGTCAGTTACAATTGTAATAATAATAACCTTATGCAATAGCTATTGCTAATAATAATTGCAATAGATATAAAAAGCAAAAAATGTGTAATTACTTACACTTAACAGTGTCCATCCTCCTTGGATGGCTGAGGCCCATTCAAAACCCAGCTTTTCATTTAGAAATCCTCCCAGAGTGGGACCTGCAAATGCCCTGCAACAAATCCAAATGAGGTATTGGCATCCCAAACAAAAAAGATAACATATCATATTCTCAGAGAACTTTTTTTACTGTGTTTTGTGGCCTCCCTCCATTGATTCTCTCTCCTTTGTCAACGAAGAGATTGTCTTCCACAGACCTAACTTTCCTATAATCAACAATAAGTATTAATTCTTTGTTTGCCATGGCCCCAATAAACCTGTCTAGTTACCTCTTCAGCTGGAAATAGGATCCACATCAGAAAGCTGAATGCACTCTTTTCTGTATCTGGAATGTCTCAGAGGCCCCATTAAGGACCATGTTCTAACAGAGCATCTACACCGATCAATTCTATCATAAAAGAAATTTAAACTCTCATCCCTCAAAATGTAAACCTTCCAAACCTCAAGACAAAAGACTGATGGATACAGGCAGGTGGGGAGGCACATTGTGACAGACGCGGTCGCGGCAAGGTTGAGCTGTAAGTGCCCTGCACCTTCATACCTCTCTAAGAATGCCATGAAAGGTTATGCAGCTGCTGTCACTTTATGAAACGTCTTACATGGTATCACCTCTCGCTACAGAAAGGGACAAAACTGTGTAAAACTAGAGAGACTTCCTGGAAGAAAGTCACATAATAAAATCAGGTTTGATAACAGCATAAAACTGGGGTTTGGTAACTTTATACTACCTATATCTGTACTGAACCCTATGCCAAATAAACAGGACAGCTAGAACTTCAGTTAGCGTGGAAAAAATGGTGCAAATTTGTACCACTGAAACCCACCTGCAGCCACAGAGGACTACAAGGACAGATAAAAAAAAAAATCCTGGAAGTGGCTGTCAATAGGGGGACTCTGTCACTTCCCACTGAGTGACAACTCTGAAGGGTCACTCAGCCAGTAGCACCTTTCACTCATTTCTCTGACAACCACTGGGTAATAAACACAGACGCACTCTGCTAAGCTACGCAAACCAGACCTTAAATAATGGCTGTGGCTGAAAGAGAAGAGAAGATTCTACCCTAAGCTATCCCAGGCAAAAGGAGGAAATGTGGAAAATGAAAAAGGGAGAACAGAATTAGTCAGGAGCAGATACCTTCTAGCTTGCTCCATGTGGGTGGACTTAACTTTATAAAAAATTAGGGTCCACCTCTCTCTGTATTAAGCATTAAATATTTCAGTGACAACAAAAATGGCCACACAGAAGCACAAGCTAACATCCACTTAATCACTGCAGCTTTTTGATATGGAGGGCAATACATTTCAAGGAAGACAAATTCAGAGTCCACTCCCTTTGTTGGGTAAAAAGCTTTGTTTTAACATGTCCACCAGGCACCTGTTTAGCAAGAACCTTGTGAATCAAGGTCAACACAATGACTGCAGTGTAAGACTTCTGGTTGTAATGCAGCAGGCTTTCGTGTGGCAACAGCATAGAACAACCGAATGCTCATAGCTTACAAAAAGGTGACTGTATACCTACCCAAGGGACCACACGGCACTGAARAGCCCAGACACCAGTCCCAGCAGACTCAGACCTTCTTCAAATCCATTCTCACTGCAAAAAGACAGACCAGTTAGAGTAGTACAATACATCATTGTGTCTCAGTCTATAGGCTTCCCCTATAGAGAGTTTTTTCCCTCCTTTTAATTTACACAGAACATAAACAGTTAACAAGCAAAAGTATACAGTGGAATCATGTCTGTTTACCTAGTACTTTCTTCTTTGCTGCCTCTCTGGAGGATTGCAGTGCTACTCCTCATCTCTGATGTCTTCCGAGTAAGATTCCTAACATCACACCATCGCTCATTCCCCATGTTTCATATGGCAAGTGTAAAACAGTGACAGGTGGCTTTTAAGAAGGAAAGACGTTGTTCCAAGAGGAACATACTAATAAGAGTAAATCAAGACCCTTCTAGGTCATTACTGCCAAGCCACATCACAGACCTTGTACTTTGAGCAAGTATGACTCCTGTAGGTGCAGCTGTTAAAGCCAATGCAGTCTGAAAATCCAGTGAAAACTGCTTGCTATTAATCGTCCTCAGAAGCTGAAATAAATCCTATGTATATGAAATCACACACAGGTCACCCTGTGCTATGAGACCCAAAGTCTGATGGACTTCAGCATTCATAGTACTGAGGTACACATTTACAAAATTATATTTGGAGTATAATGACTAGGGTGCTCAGTCAGAAAAAACTAAGACAAAAGAGTAGTGGAAGCATTTAAGTGTKACTCGGTGCCTTTGCCTCAAAAAGGGGGAAAACAGCCACATCAAAACCCCACTTCATATTCACCCCTGAAAACTAGTTGCAGTTTCCTACTGTCAGTAACATGAAAGGTGCATTGGACCGAGTTACTTACTATGCACAGTACAGTATCTCTGGAAACACTGGGATAGCACTCATGCCAAGGGAAAAGCCAATCAAAACCAGCACTAGCACAAACATCCACAGCTGACTGAAAAAGAGGCATTTAAAAGAAGTTAGCTGCTGAAGACTCTTTTCAAGTAAGGACCCCGTTTGACTGAAGGCTGTTATATCAGCTCTCCATGACTGACCAGAAAACTAGGTTTCTTGAAGCCAAAAAGAACTCTACTTTAATTGAACACTAAGACTTGAAAAATACAGTTCTATGCTTAAAAAAAAGACTTTGTAAAAGAATTTGAAAATCCTGTGCTCAAATCGAGTATTTCCTTATCAAATGCAGTTCATTTTAAGAGCAGCACATAGAGAAGAGGTAGACAGACGAGCTTCACTCAGCAATACATGTGTCCAAGCTCCAGGCTTGGTTTGCTGCACAAGTGAAGGATTTTGCAGCTAAAATTTTGTAGCCTAATACATTATAACCAAATAGACTTAGCTAAAGAAAAGAATGTTGAAGATTTTACCGATTTCTTTTTCTCACCAKCTCAAACGTATGATCTCACCAGTTTCGAATGTATGATCTTCTTTAAAAATTAGAAGTCTAGGAGGAAGGAAAACTAGATTCTGCACATTAGCAAGCCTATCATCATCTTTAACAGAGTATATAATCTAGGACAAAAGGACTGTACAGCTGTTTTGTAAATGTAGCAGAGTATTTTGCTGTGAATTAATTTGAGAGATATGACAATGCAGTGTTCAGGTGCAACAGACATTGTCTTTACTTAGCTAGCTGAAAACAAAGCTGTAATTTGGCATTTTCCTCAGTAAGCTATATATAGAGAGAAGAAAAATCAATACTGCTGCACAGCCATGCAAATAAAACCCATAGTTAAGAAACACTGATGAAATAGAGAAAATTGAAAAATAAGACAGAAAGAGAACTTCGTTTTGCTGCACTGGAAATGCCACAGAATTGGGAGGAAAGGAAAATAAAAAGCAGCATTCTTCCCACCACACACATTAACATGAGCAAACACAGTTAACAGTAAAAAGCAAAGGAAAAGGATCTATTTTATGAAGCTGTAAAATCTCCATTTTCAGATGTTTCCACTGCTTTACATTCATAGTCTCACGTAAGAAGTTAAAAAACACCCTGTTTCATGGTCAGAGGTGCTAATTATAGACTTGTGGACTTACATGACTATGGKCATGATAGCTATCATAAAAACATCACATAAGGGGACAGGCTCAAGAAGAGGCAGTTCTGTACCTTTCAATGTGCAGTACGGGAGCAGGTCCTAACATGAGAAAGCACAGTGCTGTCATTAAGCCTCCAGATACCAGCAGCCACTTCCTGAGGTACTGTGGAAGAAAAGGAAGAGGTATGTAATTTAAAGAAGTGAATTTGTAATGTTTTTTCTTTCCTAACACCCCTCTTCTAAATCTTCATCTCCTGAAAAGTACAGCTCCTGTAGAGACCATCATTACACACAAACTGGGAATTCACAATTTCTCTGCCAGTTCTGAACACCATCAAGAAACACTGAATTCATGTTTCCTCACCACCAATGCAATCACTGGCAGCAGCTGCTTAATACAGAGATTTCTTCAGGATACTGAGTAACGGTGCTGCTCTGTTAGAAAAGTATTTTAGGTCTTACTCTTCCTTAGTATAAGAAATATCATGTAGCATGGCATGTAATTCTCATGTAAAAAGGCCATTATTAGTCTGTGTCAGGAAAAAACAGTGTCAGAAAACTGGCACTGTCCTTTATGCTGTTCAAAGTCTAGGTTTCCTTGATCAATTAGCAGTGGTGTCAACCAGGCAGTTTTAGGTATATCACTGTCAAAGTTTCTTTCTACGGTTCAGTTAAGAGCTACAGAACCATAGCCAGTCTATGTGCTGATCTAATTTGGTTATTACACTTTTTAAGAGATAAAATCAATACAGCTAATCAGAGCATCTTTACTCCTCTTCTCAAAACCTGATAAAATTAGATGTGGTCAAAAGCATGGATAACTGGGACATATTTTCCCACTCTCCATTCCATATCGGCTGGAAATAGATTGTGCTTAGTCTACCGGAAAAGCTCAACACATTTCAACTACAGGATACTTGTCCAACATCCTTTACTATTTTGGACATTCTTGTATTACCTGGACCTTGCGAAAGAGACCTTCAAGTTGGCAGTATTCAGTGCACATGCAAGGTCCTGAAAGACAGACCCCTTTGCAGGACCAGGCCTACATCCATCGCTCCAACATGGGAAGTCCTCCACTTTCAACTAAATGCACAGAGTGCTTTACTAACCGTGCACAAACAGCAGGGAAGTACTCACTGGCAGTTTGTCACTTAGGAGTCCAAGGAGGGGAGAAGACAGGGAGTACGAGAGTGCCAAACCAAGGAATACCAAGCCCACATAACCAGCTGGGAGTTTGAACTATGGAAAGGATGACAAATAAAACAAAAAGCAAAACATCAAACCATATATGCTACATTCATTAAAGGACAACCCAAGAATTGTATTTTAGGTCAAAATACTGAAATGCATGATTTTAAGTAYTTTACTGATACCATACAGAGGTTTTTCAAGTATTTGAAGTCATCAGCAGAGCTCCAGTTTCCTTCCACTTCCATTTCTAAGCATTGAGTGAAAACACCTGACACAACTGTGCTCAGATAAAGCCTAAATAATCTCAGGAGGAAACACTATGCTATGTCCCTACACCAGCACACTGGATTCTAACATTAATAACTGGCACATTTGAAACAGACACTTCAGACACTGAAATTTAGATGGATTTAGTCTTTACCTCTCCAATCTTCAGTTTTGTTTCCACTTAGAAAAGTATAAATACTGTAGTCATCCGCTGCTAATCAGTGCATCTTAAAAGTAAGTAGCGCTATAAAACATAACTCTGGCTTTTCAACCAAAGGAGGATTTTTATGAGAATGAGTAAGAGGCTTTTTGCAAACACCCTAAGGTCTACATTTTCCTAATGCAGAGTCACATTTCTGTATTGAAACAAAATGTGTAATGAACCAAAAGCATACTAGTCTCTCAAATGAGTGCTTTAACTACCAGTTAGAAGGTATTCCAAGATGTTTCATGTGGCATGGACTACATAAATATTCACTGTTTCCTTGCCATATGCAAGCACATGATAATAACTCTAATTTAGTGGTTAGAACACCTGCCAAGAAGGCTACAGCCCTTTCACAGCAAGTATCTGTTAGCACAGAGGCGAGGGAAAGCAGAAGAGCCACACAAGTGCACAATATTCTACAGTGGGATAATTACAGATCCCTCCTGGGTGGTGGAAGATGTACATTCACACCTCCACTGATGGAAGAGATTAGCACCAAGTCGCCTCCACCCGGGATGAGTGCTGTAAGTACTGGACTAGACAGATGAAAAGTAGGAGCACAACAACCTGTGAAATGCTATTCCCTGGAAAAACAATTAATAAATAAACCACTCAAAAAGCATTGCTTAATTTCACATAGGAACAGAATCTTAAACTGTTTACTTCAAATTCATTACCTTAAACACCATGGGGAAAATAAATAAATAAAATTAAGTAGGAAACAAATAAATAAATATTAAAATAAATTAAAAATAAATGGCATTTGCCTTTTTAATGAGTGAGTGAAGAAGTCAGCTGGCAGGCTACATAGCTGCAATCAGTTTAATTTTGGCATTGCTGTAAGAGAAGGCAGAGCTGTGACATCATGCCCGAAAACAAATGTCCACATCAAGAGTTATAACACTGTCAGTGGCTGTTGCAGTTTTACAGAATTTGCTTTCAGAAAGGAGGAAAAAGTCCCTCATTTACAAAACCAGCTGCTATGCCCTGTTCAGAGAAGGTACTCTGCAGCTGAAAGCCAATTAAGCAGAAAAAGCACATTTTTAAAGGCCTTACATTTCCTCATTCTCAAAGTTACGAAGACCCAGCAGCAACAGATGGTGTCAATGGAAACTGTGATTTGTCAGTACTGTGGAAATCAAGTTATTTGGAAATCATATATTAACAGTTAATTAAAGCAGTGTAATTGGATAAGGCTTAATTTCATTTAGGATATTTAAACCACATTTATAACCAGTTATTTACTATTTAGCAAGTCAAGACTTCCCTGCATGTTAACAGGACTTACCTTTTTTAGGATAAATAGRGACATTGTGGGATCCAAAAAGCCCAAGCATGCACTTAGAGAAAATATAGTAAGACAGAGTAGTAAGACTTTTGGCAGAAGAATGAGCTTCCAAAAGGAGTCCTTGCTAGGGATTGAATCTGTTTCAAGAGAAAAGGTGAGGAAATTGCATTATTTTCAGCAGCATAAGCTCATGATTCATCTTCTTGCTTTAGAAAAGAAATCAGTATTTCCCTTTTACTAGTCCTATTACTCTTGTTATCTAACAAATGAAATAGTAGACTATTATGCACTATACTATTTTTATATTAAAAAACCAAATTTGATAGGTGAATAAAAGAAGAAAAGTACACAATTTAGATTCCAACATTGCAAATCCCCAACTTGAAAAGAACAAAAGCAGGTACTATTCCAATTATGTGAAAATACGGCTGCTTCTCTGCTAGCCCTTACACAAAGAAAATCTCATGAATACGTCTCAACTTAAAACAACATGCACACATGCATGAACCATTCATATCCAATCAGAGAAACATGCTTTGAAAGTAAAATAAAAAGACTGCTCAATAAAAAGTTGAGATCTGTCCAAATTTTTAAGCAACTAGTCATTCGGGTCTCCTACATGTTCGATTTGTACTCCACACAGGAAGCTTCTTTCAGATGTCATGGTTAGATGTCATTCCTAAGTCAGGCTCCCTTCCTGATGCTGTTGGTGCTTTAATAGTTGAATGTGGTCTCAAAGTATACATAGAACTAAAAGTTCATTCATTAGCATCCACCAGCTCAGAGCTAACATTTATTTAACGTAGTTTCAAATTGGCTAGTAATATCATGACTCCAGAAAATTTCAGAGCTCGGGGAGGTGGGGGGGAAGCCAGCATTAGCAGCACATGGTTAACCACTGCAAGTTTCCTCTAAAAGCCAATATACATGAAGTTATTCTCCAAGGTTTTCATATTTAAGAGGAAAAAAGATTTTAAAAAAGAAGTATTTTGAAGTTACTAGGTTTTTTTCTAGAAAAGACTAACGGAACTGTAACCTTGCAATTATGATCTTGTGTGAAGACTTATCTTTAAGTTAGCTTTCTGCCCAAGCAGGACCATCTAAAATTTAATCAAATTTATATGACCTCCAGCACTTCAGTTAAAACCCTTATTTATTAACTTTAACATTCTTTCATGTTAATCAGATCCTGCATCATTCAGTACAAATAAACCCCTTTTGTTCTCCCTGTAATTCTGGTTTTTCCCSCACGGTTAACCCCTCAAACATGTCAAGTTCTCTTGTTTTAGGCAAAACCTATCTCCAGCTTTTCTTCAACTAGCTGCAATGACAAGCTGATACTAAGCAGACACAACTGATCCTTTACAAGCCCTGAAGCTAAGGAGACAAAAGAAACCAAAAATATATCTCAGTTCACTTCCACACAGAGTTCTTAGTGTTTGCAGAGATGGGCATGAGGTGTTGGATTCATTCCAGGCCATCTGCACACATTAATTTAGGTTAGTATTAAAACATGGGCCTGATCAAGATCACAAGATAATTCAGCTGGAGCTTTGCCTTCTGAGTTGGATCAGACTCCAGAAGCTGATATTTTTTTGAAAGACAGTTAAATACGTGAGAAATTAAGGTGAGTGAAGGAGGCAGGAAGAAAGATTCTTACCGTATTTTGGTAATATGCACATATTCACAGGCACCAAGACCAACACTACGCATCCCAGTGTGATGAAAGGGACCTCATAACCAAACGATTGATACAAAAAGCCACCTAAAGGTGGGCCCAGCACCAGTCCGAGTCCTGTAAAAATTTCAAGGCTGCCCTAAAGGATGAAAAAGAAAGCAAGCAAAAAAAAAGTCAGTATGCTGACTCTAATGTAACAATAAAAAGCAAGCCATTTGCCTCAGGAGAAGTACAACATAGTCAGGCTAGTGAAAAGAAAAAGGCACTGCACCACTAAGGGGGATAATGGCTAGTAGTGACCTTCACAAAGTGGGATGGTGAAAGGAATTTCACAGTTGTCTGCATGACAGCCATCACCTCTTTTGCTTACAGGGAACCACCTGTACTGCAGCGTTAGCCACGCTGCTGTCACCTAACAGATCCCAGTCCTGAGGCAAGACAAATGCTCTAGTGATGGAAAGCATCTGTAGGACAACTCAGGCTGAAGTGATCATCTCTCGATCTGCCATTACACTCCAGCCTGAGGGGGAGGACCCAAACAAGCCTACTCAGATGGGTCATTATCTCATGGGATGAGGTATGCATGCCAAGTTAAAGCTTTCTCTCCATAACCAACTGTTTGGATTCACTGACTAGGGGTAGGAAATAACAGTGAAATTGCAATGGGGATAACTCAGATTATTTTGGCTATAATTTAATCATCTGGCATCTTTTATAAGATACTAATTTTTAAAAGGACAATGATACACTTAAATCTTGTGTTACAACACCATAGTCACCACTGTCAATATCTGCCTCAATGCTTGATTAATCAATGCTTAGACCACCAGTAACAGCTGGTGGTAATAACTGCTTGCAGTTAAAGTTTTGCCAACTTCTGGGACCCAGAAACATAGTATAGGGATTCATCCCCATCTTTAATTTTACTGATACAAGTCAGAGTGGTCAAACGGCCCAAGAGCGGGCAGTCAGCAAAAGCCAAGTTCTTTACCCTAGGTCAGCCTAGGGTTGCAGCCTTTTCCTTTCCTAGCAAAGGAAATAACTAGTAACAACATAGGACTAGCAAGTCTTCAAAATTTGTAGATAGATTTGAGACATTTTGGTAAACTTCAACACATGGAATGCCCATGAGTTAACATAACTGCATCCAAATAATGCTTTTAGTTGTGTTGCTCACCCACCATAAAAAATATTTATGATTGGTGAGACTTCAGTTCAAATCAGGCTGTCCATCATTTAGCCCCTCTACATTAATGAATGATTCGCGGGGGTGGAGCTGGGGCTTTGCATTATTACAAATCAGGGGACGATAAGGTCAACCAAGTGATATTGCTTATGTTCTGAAGTTCATACCTCCTCCAACAGAGGGACCATGTTGACAGATGCTGAACTTCCCACTTCAACAAGGCTGACGTGCCTACATTTAATAACTTCCCCATACATTCTCTAGGGTACCCAATGGGTAAAAGGTGGGCTGAAAACTGGTACCAAAAGGGTAAGGAAAGGAAAAGTCCTTTTTGGTATCTAGCACTATCAGGAAGGGCAATGGAAAGCAAGGCTAAAAATCCCTCATCCATTCCTTCAGGCTTTATGATTTTACCCTAGGATGCACCTTGCTTCAACTAATCAGCTCTTTCTTCTGCTTCCTGCCTCTGCCACCACGAGCAGAGCTCACAGTAACAAGAACTCTCCTTCATGTCCATTTAAGGGCAGCAAGTCTACATGAATGAATCTGAAGAGGTTTTAGTCTCATGCAGACCAAGACATTAGAGTATATAATATGGCAAACAGACCAACATTTAAAAGTGATCTGTCTTCTGACAGCACCCTTTCTAGATTTTAAACAAAGGTAGCTACCAAGCCACAGCTGTGTAGTGTTTCTGACTGTGTCTTGAGGTGACCTTCATCACCACGTACCGTTTTGAGCTATGCATCATATTTATTGTGCTGCCACCACAGAATTTCATTTATTTTTAAGTCTGATTATAAGATAGATAACTAAGTCCCTTTAAGTCAAGGTTACTTTACTTACCTATGTAAATTACATTTTAAAATTTGCAAACAGGAAACCTTATTGACTGAATAAATCCAAAACATGATTACAAATTATAACCTGCTTTCCAAAGAAATTGCCAGCTCCTCACTGCTGATACAATTTAGTAGTTTTTTGCTAGTTAGGAGGCCATATTTTTATAGACATTTATTTATAAAAGTAACTATACAGCTTAACAACAATATTAATAATAGCATCAACTTTTCCACTTTTATTAAATATTCTGAAGGATRTTCTTAACATTTGTTCACTCATTAAAATTTAACCCACTTATTTCTGTCAGTCTATATTTGAATTGAAACCAGAATTTTTTGAAAAAGAGAAAGCAGCATTTTATTAAATACAAAACTTTTTTTTTCCTAACACCATAAAAACTGACAAAATAAAGGTAACATCAATGATTCATTTCAACCAGAGATGACCAGAAATAGTGCCCTCCAGATTTCAAGAAGGTCTAGCTCTCCTCTTTTCATATACCACTTTTACCATAGATTAGAAAAATGAAACCAAAATTGTCTTTCAGTCATTTAAATCAACACTATTTGAATGAATTAATCAAATTTCTTAAATCAATCCACATGGATTCTTACTATCCATGTAGAAGTAGTCACTAAAAGCTGTATTAGTATTTTAATAGTCTGATTTCAACTGAAGAAGTAACTACTGCCATCAATGGTCAGCTGTCTTCAAAACCTAAGCAACTAATACATACTGCTTAATTTATAGCTAACTGGAGTTATGCTAAAGTCTAAACTTGTTCTAGGATTGTGATTCTAGATTAGAAACAAACATTATGTGACGATTTCAAATATGCCTGCACATGAGACAGCTGATTTTCTCCTCCTGGTTTTAGGCTGCCTACTGGCTATTTATGATATTGCGGGTACTCGGCTGTAACACTGGTTTTTGCACTTACCAGGACAGTAGCTATATTATTGGGAAATGCCTTTGCAAGGATCGAAAACGATGCTGTCATTGCTGCTGCAAAACCTACTGCATCCATTGCTCTTACTAAAAAGCACAAACCGATGAACATTGGTCCACTTGGCACCTTGTCCAGCATTCTGAAAAAAAAAAAAMAAAACCAAAACAAACCCAACCACGAGTAAATGGAGATCTCTCAGGACGCAACAAGTCATCTACTAAAGGCCCTGGAGCATCATTTCTTACTCATTAAAGGACACAGTTACAAGACACTCAATGCTTTCTATTGCCACATCTTTTTGAATCACACCGGTGAAGTCATTCAAACTCTGCCAAAATATTTCTGGCAGCTTTCTCCTTTTCCCCTTTCTTTGGTGGTGAAAAGAGCACGAAAAACCTAACCTGTGAAAAACTCCAATGCCACCTTCTGTTGTATTTCATAGCTTTTCCAAGCAACTGTGCAAGGAGTCTGACACAATGAGTTACAACTACCTAATAAGAGCTTCCTTCATTGTTAATAAAACTTTTATTTTGCTAAAATGAGTGGCTTAGCCTCTCTGCCTGCCAGGCAAAGCTTCTCATTTGCACTCAATATGTTTAAGAAAAGAATAATTAAAACATTATGCATAAACAGTTCCCTTAATGCTGCACTTTGACAGACTTCTTGCTGTTCATGAACTATAGTAGTTTTTTAAATACATAGAACCTTCCTTCTTTGCTTTCAAAGTAGTAAACAGGAAACCTACTGAAAGAGAGAAGTGTTCATTCTGCTTTACAAGGAATAGATAAAAAGTAAAGATGCAAAAAGTGAGGTGACCTAACCAACACCCGAAAGATGCCCAAGAGTTTCCAGTTTTGTTTTGTGTCCATCTTTTCATATGGATGAAAATGATTAGAAGACAAATGCAACAAAACCAACCAACAAAAATTACTCACCCAAACAGAATGGTCACACATCCTGAAATAAACATCCCTGCCACAAACATGAATTTTGCTCCAATATGAGTAAGCTGTAAATTAAATACCATTTTTACATGTTATTATTTCAAGCCTAGATCAAAAATCTTTCAAAGTAAGTTACTGTTAAGAAATCAAAACATTATGGGCACTTTATAGCATATGTAACTAAAAGATCTGGAGACACTGCTCCTGCCGGTGTGCCTCCATGCAATACTGAACCTAAAAATATTCTAAACGGTTAAGTGACTTAACCCAGTTTTCAGAATGGTAAGACAATGGTGCAGTTAACTATTTCACAGCGGGCGCTGCAGCTTCTGCAGAGCAGCAGGTTACAGCAGCCTTCCTCGTTACAAACGAACAGAAAGTAATACATTCCCCCTCCAGCACCGTCAGTGATGCCAAGTCAGCAATACCTGTCACGTATATGCCTAAGAAGAGTCAATGGAAGCTGATTTTAAAGCAAATTTATCACAACCTTTAATAGCACAAAGCTTTGGCATAGGAAGCACAGTAGCTTCAGGCTTCYCCATTCATTACCAGGGAAAGGACCCCACCTTCCTTCATTTCAGACTCCATTACCAGGGTGAAGGACGACGAGAGGCATGCTGTGAAGCTAACTCAATCCCGTAACAAAGTACATCTGAGCTTCTAATTCTGTGCTGTAACTTCCCCTAAGGACAGTAGGTATTTCAGACTCTTTTCTTGTTCAGGCCTGGACAAAGTCCCTGCATTTCAGCCATTATTACTAAAGCCCATATTTTGCCGAGTTTCACTGAAACCCTCAGGATTTCTGATTGCTGGACTGTCCACCTCTATTGGTGCTCACTTCACCTGTCTGCAGTGAGGGTGGTGTGCTCACTCTCTCTCTCCCCTGCAAAGTACTTGGTGAGGGTTGTGCCACAGCTGAATGCCATCACAGGCACCAAGATTGGACTTACCAATGGCACTTGTGTGACACCTTGATGAGCCACCTCATCACCAGAGAAAATCATCCACCATGGGCTCAGCAAAGAGACTGCCCAGCCAAAGAAAGAGAAGACTGTGACACTGCAGCAGCCCCAACTTAGGGTATGATCCTGAGCAGCCCTAGCCAAAAATGCGTAGACAGCAGAGCTCCAGCATATAAACAAACTGTTGTATAATTTATTTGTAATTTCTCCAGCATGAGAAAAATCCTGAATCTGTGGGAAAACTGAAGTTGCAAGAACTGGAGACATTTATCTCATATTGCTGTATAATGAAGTGGAAGGGGAAACCGAGTTAAGCAGCAGAGAGTCATAACAGGAGGAAATGTTAAGAAAAAGACAACATACCAGAAAAGAAGGCGGCGTTCAGCTAACTAAAAAAAAAAAGAAAAACCCAGAACAAAACACCTTAAGAACATCGCCAAAGGCAAACAGAATATATAGGTGCATGCAATACATAAAATGGGGGGTAGGGGGAAAGGAGGTAATAGAAAGAAGAACTGTTCAGCAGATTACTCTGAAGCAAACAGAACAGTTAACCAGAGAAACACAACAGCTACATGTCCACCACCCTATGCTACCCTCAAGAACCGTAGAAGAGTAATTTTTAAGCTGTTCTGTCAAGACTTAGATCAGATTCAGACTGACTGGCCAGGCTCCAGTTACTGCAGACATAAGCCTGCAGGAGTGCTACTGAAGAGACATCTCTTTTCTCAGCCTTAGAGAACTGTCTTCATGTACCAACCTGTGTTGTCACAGAAATAAGTTACAGCTTCAATTATACTTACATAATTTCCCAAGATTAAAGAAGTCAAGAAATTGACCAAAGCAAAACATCCAAAAATCAGGCCAACGACAGTGTTACTAGCACCTTTTTTTTCTGCCTGCAAAAAAGATCACAACTGTGTAAAGATGGAGGCAAATTCTTGAGGTGAAACACATTCATGCCTTGTACATTTAATTTTTTTTAATTCTCTGTTAGTGCAGTTACAAAGCAATTTCCTTTCTCAAAGGCAGTAGGGCCTCATAAGGTAACAACACAGCAATTTAAAGACGTTGCACTTCTATTTAAGCTATATGTAATCAAGGGAAAAGCAACGTTCATTCCTCAATGAATGGAAACACTGTGCTGTTTGCTGAACTACTGAACAGGTGACCAGACTTTGTACAGGTGGCTTCAGCTGGTGTGCAACGGAGGTAGCTACAAAGCTTTGATCCGTCACATGGTCTGTTATCTGAATTGTATCATGCCTCACCATAACAAGCACCAGGCAAATTTTTGACTTATCCAACTGGCAAAATACACTTACTTGGGTACAAGCAGTACACAGGAATATTTAGAGCAAAAATAATCTTAACATTTCTTTGTTAATACTTGGGAACAACTTGGTCATGAGACAAATGGACTTCTGCTGCAAAGGCACCATGACCATTTGTTTTCATCCTATACTTAAACATTGTATTCGCTCAACATAAGCAGAGATTTCCCCCCCCTCCRGTTGCTAAGTCAGGAAGTTTAACACAGTGAATGATGGCCCAGCATGAGTTAACAGAGAGATAGCTATAAATAAAGAGTCATTGAGTAGCTAAGGCACTGAAACGCAAGTCAGGACACGGGCAGAGTTTTAATCTCAGCTCTACTACCAAACTGCTATGCAACACTGGGCAAAAAACTATTTCATTTCTCCAAGCATCCATTTCAACTTCTACCTCATATCATTAGTTTGCTGTCTCYTCTCCAGCCACAGGGAAGATGAAATTAGTCCATGGACAGGATCCAGGTCACCATTATATACACTCTAATCTATTTTAGCCAGCATCAGGCTATCACTATGAATTCCCACAACTGAAAAGTCTAACTCAGAGCTTACAGCCAGCCATAAAGGTCCCAYGGTGTTCAAGACCCTTTTAAAAGTTTCAACATGCAAAAAATAATCTAAAGAGTAGCTGGCTAAATTGTTTGTTTACCTCGGAAGGGAAAAAGGGTCCCAGGATTGAATAGCATATCATTGAACTGAAGTTTATAGAAGCTGTCGCGGCTATTGTAAATAGCTGTTCTCTGGTAAGCCTTCTTGATTCCTCACGAAGTGCTTCTGGCACGCCATCTTCTTAAAATACAAACGAAAAAGAAAAAAAAAAGTATTAAAACCTGATAAAGGGAAACACAATTTGCAAATCAGGTTTGGAAATTAAAATCCGCACAAAACTTCGACCCTCCCGGCTCTAGGGAATTAAATGAAGCCGTACTGCTTTTTTTCCTCACGCAGGAGCGCAGACTTGGCCATAAGGGCAGCACCTCCCCCGTGCGGTGCCAGCCTGCCGCCGCCCCTCAGCCCACCCCGAAAGCGCACGGGCTTCTGCAGGAGCTGCCYCGCCGCGCTCCCGGCCCGGCACCACGCGTACCCCCGCGGAGCTCACCCCGGGTGCGTGGGCACACACCTCACGGGGACAGCCCCGGTGCGCGGCACTGCGGGATTCAACCCCGGGAGAAACCTGCCCCCGTCCCCCTGCACGCCCGCTCCCTTTCCCAGCGCAGGCTCCGGCGCTGCCGAGCGGCCCTTCAGCGCCGGCCCGGCCGCAGCAGGCAGAGCCTGCGGCGCGGCAGCTGCCGCCCCGGCCCCGGCCCCGGCCCCGGCCGTGCCGCCGGAGAAACGCGGGGCACCCCCCGTCTCCCACCAGGGGGCTGCTCGCTCCCCGCGCCGTCCGCCGCCCGGCTGCCCATGGGGAAGGAGCGCCGTGCCCGCAACGGCTGGCGCGGTGCGCTGCGGCACCTCCCCGCCGCCCCGTCTGGCAGGGGCCGCGGGCTGGCAGCGCACCGGGGCCAGCGCCAACCCCGCCGCCACTGAGCATGCTCGGCCTGCGGGCGCGGCGTGCCGCGCCTCACGGCCCGCCGGCCGCTGCTGGCCGCCTGGGGCCCTGCCGGGAGCCGGCGGGAGCGCTGCCGCGGAGCTGCCCGGAGGGCGGCTGGAGGTGCCGCGCCCAGCGGGGATTGCCAGCCCGGGCGGGGAGAGCACCGAGGGCGACAGCAGGCGCCGGGCTTTGGACAGTCTGATAATAACCTGCTGGCTTCCAGGGTGCGCTGCACATCTGGCTCAGGGGGACTGCTTACTTACTGGGCCTGGTAAAACACGAAGTGCAGCCCATGCTCTTGGTACGGCGGCTTCGACGGGTTACAGGTGAAGAAAACCGAGGAGGTGGCGGACAAAGCTGTCACGAGAACAAGTGGGTATTTGCTGAATGCAACTATACCGCACCCGGACATCAGGAAGTTGTTTCCGACAAGCAGAACAATACACATTATAGAAAAGCCTCACAATGGAAGTGTAAATCCCAAGTGTGTTAAAACGGGAGCTCAAAGACCTTATGAATATTATGTTATTGTGACTGCTAGGGACTGGGGGAGCTGGGGTCAGGGACCCAAGAGGTACATCCCACTTCGTGCAGCTAAAGGAAGTTTGGATGGTAAAGGAGGGATCGGCTCTAGGGACTCTGCCTTGTAAGCACAGCTGACTAACCCGGCTGCATTTCCTGACAACTTAACCCCTTTGGCCTGGATTTGCTCTCTAAGATTCCTCAGGGGTGGCTGACAGTTGCTRTAGGACTGCTGATTTGCCTTGTAAGCACAAGCGTTCATCTGTTTTAAAAAGAGCTGTAACATCTCTTCCATACCAAAGGGAGATTCAGGATGGCTTCTTAGGACTGGTAGGCCAAGCAAGATCGATGATCATCTACACAGCCTCTAGCAAGTTACAGGAACCATAAAACAGTAACAGAAGAGCTGAATGACAAAGCTGTCACAAGAATCAATAGCTATAAACTGGTCAGGAGTAAATTCAGGCTGGAGATGAGGAAGAGGTGATACAATCAATCCATTTGGCACAAGTTCCTATCAGGAGGGGAGGAAAGTGAGAAAGGAGATGAGGCATGAGCTGGGGACCTCTTGAGAATTTAATAAAAGACAGACCACCTGTTGCTTGAAGAGAAAAACCAGTAATTGCTTCTTAAAAGCACTATTTTAACTAGGCCATCAGTATTCCATCTAGTCACCAGTTATAATATTAAGATGCATAATAAGGCATTTCAGAGCAAATGTTGCCATGTAGCTAACTTTAGAATCCCACACTCGATGTGACAGGAAAAAGCAGAATTACTTTCTTATCACAAGATTAGGAAACTTTAAATTTAGCAGCCACAAAGAACAACAGCCACACATTCCTTTGATGAAGCCTATTTTGACAATATATTGTGTGTGACACGTATTATGGCTGTGAAGTTAAAAAATCTCTAAGAACTACCTTGATGTTTTCCTGTCTGCCTCCAGAAAAACACAGAAACGTAAATCCTTTTCATAGATACTGCCCCTTGAACAGCCTTACCCCCCCAAAAAAGAGGAAGAGCACTTGCAAGTCATCATGAGTTCAGGAAAAGGATAATAAGAAAAAGGTGATATATGCAAAGCATGAAACACAAATAGAGCGAATAAGAGAAACTTCGTGGAGAGAGAATAAAGCTTTCATTTTGTGGCTAGAGATAGACAGTCAATTATGTTCAGGAGGTGAAATAGTTTTCACTCCAACTACTTGCTCTTTTCAGTCTAGACTCTCACTCAACAGATTCCAACTACTTTCAAAACCCAGTCCTCCTCTCATTAATAATTACCTGGGYGTAATGAGTAATCCAATAAAGCCTATGGAGTCAGATTTCCACAAAGTCAATGCGTGCAGTAGAAGGCTGAAGTGTGGGAAGTAGCAGTCATACGCTGTGATCAGCATGAGCTATGGCTCCAGTAATGAAACGGGGCTATGAACTCCCTATGCATGCATACAGTTTACTTATGCACTGCTCATTATCGCCAGAAGAAACTGGTTGATGAAACATGTTTGTTAATTCTTCATATATTCTTCATAAGCTGTAAATAYTTGTTAACATTTGAACCGGGACTTGTTACCAGCCTGTCACGGTAGTTTTTCAAGTCTAACAAAAATCATTTTTTTAAAAGCATACAAGCCTTTCTTGCTTATGTCATGTCTGCAGCAACTTTAAAAAAATATATCTTTCCTTTCAGATCCCAAATCGTATGTAGAATTCAAGCCTTGGAGCACTAGCCCTCTATAAATACTACAAATAGGGTCTACATCCATCGCTTATGTCCACAAGATAAAAACATATTAAGAACAATTGCTTTAGGAGCAGCTTCCTTTGTGGACATCCAGGACATTCTGAAATGCTCAGCACATGTGGGAATATATATCCCTTATTATTGTTCTGTATATTTGTAGAGATCTTAGAAACACTTTTGCATTACAATCCAGAAATCATTTAGCCAGTGCTTATTTGCATCATATTACTATTTCTTTTGCCACAAGTCATAGTGGCTGCACACAGGTATTTGGAAAGAGTTTAAAATGGCTCTAACGTAACCACATGATAACCACATCCTTTGAGAGTCTAGTGCACAATCTGTGGAAGGCAACGAAAACCAGCAAACTGTTTTGTTCAGTTATCATGACATCAAGGTCTGTCTTCTTTTCAAATTGGTATTGAAATGCCATAGCTTGTCCTCTTTCTGAGACCCCAGAATGGTCTCACCATAATTTCTCCAGGCTCTTGAAACTTGACGCAGACATCTCTTGCGCTCCTGAGTAGCAGCACGTGGTTGGCTGTTCTGAACTGTTACCTGGAGGTACTTGGAAATACACATCTCTCCCCTCTGGGCTGGTGAGCAGGACTTCTGTGGATATAGGGCAAGAAAATCAGTAAAAATAGCGTGGCCTCCCATCTTCATGATGCAGAACATTTTTTTGGACCGTGTGACCAGGAAATGAATAAGATAATTGTTTAGGAAGAGTACAGTGAAATGTGCACTGGTGTTATTTACAAGAAGGCTTCCAACTYGATGTTCCACAAGACAGAGAAATCATGTCTGTTTTGAAAGGAAAATTAGATCATTCTATCTTGTGACATTGGAAATTTAATTAGAACACATGCCTGTGCTTTGTATTTCTAGAAACAGATGTCAGAGGGAAATAAGTTTTGCAAGAACTGAAATTCAGAACAGATTGTTCAGAGTTTAGCAGTGTCGTGGACCTCTCTTGGGAGTTTGTAATACCTGACACTTTTGCCTGCCTACCTGGCTGCCTCGCCGTACTGTGCCGCTGTCTGAACTACTCATTACTCAGTTCCTGAGTCTCCACAGTTTACAACATGGCACTTAAGTTATCACTGGAGTCTGGCATTTTGAAGAAAAGATGAGTCATGGTTGCTAGGGTGAGCACAGGGTGAAGGTAAAGGTTACCACAGCAAGAGACAAGGAGAGAAATAGAAAAAGCAAAAAGGAGCAGGAAGAAGATGGCTGAGACAGAGTGAACCATTATATCCTCACTGCAGTACCGCTCTTCTGAAAAAGCCCCACGTTCAGTTGCCATTTTGATCATAGAGGGTGTCTAAGGTTAATAAGCAATTTAAGAATATCATAGAATCATAGAATCATAGAATCATCGAATCATTAAGGTTGGAAAAGACCTCTAAGATCATCAAGTCCAACCGTCTGCCCAACACCTCCATGCCCACTAAACCATGTCCCTAAGCACCTCATCTACATGTCTTTTAAATACTTCCAGGGATGGTGACTCAACCACTTCCCTGGGCAGCCTGTTCCAATGCTTAACCACTCTTTCAGTAAAGAAATTTTTCCTAATGTCCAATCTAAACCTCCCCTGGCGCAACTTGAAGCCA
>JAYKAV010000050.1:124686-231463 GCA_035582835.1 Phoebastria nigripes | reverse complement strand
TTTTTTTTTTTTTTTTTTTTTTCTTCATTATTTATCCTTAAAGGGGGGAGCCTATCTTAGGCATTTTAAAAAATTTCTTCATGTGTATGTGTAAATACGCGTTATGGGTGAAATTCTGGTCTCTGGCTGCAATGCCCAGTTACCCTTATTTACCCTGGTTTTAGCCATATAACTGCTGATATTTTGCGCTCACTTTGCACTGGTACTAAATAGGATATAGAAGGTTGTTCTCACTGTGAGCTATGTACAGTGTCTGTTGGTCAAATGGGCTGCAAAGCCTCTTGCTAATGATCCTTCATCTTTCAGAGTGACCCTCAAGCATCTAAGGCTAATCTAATAATGTCTATCTCTGGCAACTTCTTTGAAGTATAAAAAATGTTAAGCAGCAGTAGCCACATCTTTACTGACTTTATTGATACACTTGTCTGGAGCTTTTTGAATTATTCTTTGTTTGGGATATGTCCCTTCTGTCAAATTTGAACTAAAAAAAAAGAGAGAAGAACTTAAGTGGCCAGAGAGATTTCTTACAATCCCCATTCCTCCAAGAACTCAGATTTGGAAAAAGCAGGTGATATGAAGGTACTTTTCCTGGTAACGGGCATGGATGCTGAAATCTTAACTCGATAGTACACGTTTAGACAAAAAGTAAAGTGATGGCCAGTGAAAAAATCCACTCACAAAGTTTTATAAATTCAGACTGGACCCATCTGAAACATAAACCAATTCCTTAACTGTCTATTCCCCTTAGTATTAATTATGGAGAAGAGAATATCTCCATTAGCTTGAATTACAGCGAACATATACATTTTATCATTTTGTACTTAGACCAGGCAAGGAGTCAGAAGCCAGAGCTTTGCTAGTGTCTCACTGCTTAACTCTGCACAAGCCCTTAACTTCTCTCTGCTTCAACTTTTCCATCTGTATAGTGACTATGCTATGCCTCGTTTTGGAAAGCACAAATAGGAAACACTCCTGAGCTGTTTAATAGCATGTTAATAGCATTTTAAAAGCCACTATCTGTTTTTCATTTCTTATCAGAACAACATATGATTCCCAAAAGTTCTAAAATTCAGGGGGCGGTATTTTAAATTTAAAAAAAACCAAACATGGAAAATGGGAATTTCTTCAGTACATTTGCATGCAGTGCACTAGAGGGCCCTCAGGAGTTAGAAATGGATGGAATGCACTTTTGGAAGGCACATACTTCACAGGACTTTTCATTACAGAATTTAAAATAGAAGTTGCTGGGGTTTTTTTGGGGGGTGGGGTGTGTGTTTGGTGGGGTTTTTTTGGKTTTTTTTTTGGGTTTTTTTGGTTTTTTTTTTTAATAACATGAGGTTCATGTAAGTTTATAGCAGTTCATATGCAAACCACCTCTCAGTACAGTTAGCTTCCAATGAAATACCTAAAAGTGAACCATACTTAAAACTGAAATATGTGCTAGAATACTTTGAGAACGTCAGCTTTTACTAAGTTGCTTTTATTAACCTAAGGAGTTCACCAGAACGAAGGATGTGTCAAGCTGAATAGGTAAGAGATTTTATATTTTTACAGCAATATATATACAACATGCACTTATTCTGTCTTTGTTTCTTTGAAAGGATATATAAGCCACTGTCATTTTATTTGAAAAACTATAGCTAGATCCTATTTATGACTTCACAAGAGTGAAGCAAATTAACCCTCTTTCACCTTTAATGTGTGTTTATGAACGTGAACTGTATTCATATTCAACTAGGGAAATTAGGCACTGCTAATATATTTTTCTATTAGTGAATATGTGCATATTTAACTGCTATAGTTACTGGTGCTTAATATTGTATATATTACAGCACTTCCATAATGTGAGGTTTAGTGAAGACTTTGTCTCATAAGAAAAAGATGATAATGATCTGGGTTTGACAAACTTTTCTTCTAATGCTGGAATAYAGCTAGCTGAGATTGCACATTGAGCCTGTATTTAATGATTTTGGTGTTTAATTTATACTGTAAGGAGAAAGTGAAAGATGTATCCTGACAAATTTCTAGATGCACACTGTCTCATCTAGAACTTCTGTCTCTTAAAAATACAGAACCTCAGATGCCATATGTGAGTAATGAAATGAAATGCTACTACTCTTCTTTTTGCAGTTTGCAAAGGAGATACTTCACATATTTTAGACTACAAGTCAGTAAATTTTGCTTACGTAGCTGGCTCCATTCATTCTCTGAAGCCAATCACTTCCCCTGTGGTGGCTGATAAGAATTTAACGGCTTGAGAAGGTGGAGTGTCAGCATCCTTAGTGCTAAACACGTTCCCAGGCATATCAGTAGCCTCTGTCCATCACCCATGTTGGAAGCTATTTGGAAAAGGAAAAATAGAAATTGGGGAAGGGAAATCATGCATCATCATCCTGGCTGGAACGTACGGAAGACTTTATGCTGTTTTTATCATGTGGATTCACTAGAGAAATGACCACCTTTGATCAGCCAAGTAAAATCAAAAACTTGTTTATTTGCTGCCTGTGCCCCCCACGGGTGCTGAGGCTCTGGACTTGCAGGCGCCCAAGGACAAGGAGGAATCTGCTAGTGGGCACTGCATGTGTGATCTACCTGGGATTCCTCGTCAGTCAAGTGGGTCATGTTTTACCCCAGCACAAAGGAGGACACCAAAAGATCAGTTCCAGAAGTCTCCAAGATGTAGTCCAAACTCCTTTTCTGGGCATCCCACTGGATGGCACCCTGTCACCACCCAATTTCCAGGAACCCCAACTTGGTAGCAATGGGACCTTGCCGCCACCCAATGTAGTTTATATCACCCTGCGGTCCAAGCGCAGCAAGCCTGCCAATATCAGAGGCACGGTGAAGCCAAAGCGCAGGAAGAAACATGCAACCCCTTTGTCCTATGGGCAGCACTTTCCAAAAGCCGCTTTTATAGGCCAGGAAGAGGCCTTTGCCCGACAGCCGGGGAGGGCCACGCATGCTGCAGGCGCAATGGGAGCAGCAATAGCTCTGGAGGAGAGAAAGCACCAACTGGATGAAGGCAGGCATAAAGGAATGGCAATCAGGGAGAGGGGTCACCGGAAACCTGGGGGGATTTCTGGAGCTATAAAGGCACAGCCCCAGCCTGAAGAAAGCAATATCAGGATTTACAGCGAGAGCTCTCCCTCTTGGCTGAGCAAAGAAGACATCCTAAACATGCGCATGCTGGCAGATTCTCGGATAGAGAACATCCAAGAAATACCTTCTCACAAAGCAGTCCTGGTAGTATTTGCAAGGGGTCCCAGCACCACAGGAACTGCTTGTAACCAGGGGCACTGTGGCATCATCAAAAGACCCCTTGACATGAGCGAGGTATTTGCCTTTCATTTGGATAGGATCTTGGGGCTGAACAGGAGCTTACCTTCTGTAAGCAGGAGATCGGAGTTCTTCCAAGGTAACACATTCCTATGGCTTTCGGTTTGCAGGTGGGGTGCTGAGGTTTCCTTCCCCCTCCTGTGTTAACCACAAGGCAGAGGCCACCTTTAACTCCTGCGAGCCTGAGAACTAACCCCGTTATTACAGGGAAGTAAAGCTGGTATCTGTGTGTAATTTCTGCAGTACAATTATCCTATTCAAAGGACGTGGTACCCCAAAGTTTAGATCAAATACCATTGAGCTGCTGAGGGCAGTAATAATTCTCTTCCACGAGAGTCTGGAATGAGAAAAAAAAAAGGGAGAGTCATCCGTAGGTCGCATGATGTTGTACAGACTGCCTGAAGTGAAACTGGTGAAAGAAACTCCAGAATACCCTCTGATTCAATGGGTGTTTCTGATTTTTTTTTTTAAAGTTTTCTCATCTTTTAGATTTGACTTTAATAAAATGTTGTTGAAAGTGAGCACAAGAATTCACCTCTCAAACAGATGGTAGGAAAGGGGGTTTGTATTTAGTCAGATAACCTACTCAGAGAGGTAGGGGAACTTCCTGCAGAAGTTTGATACTACTTTCATGGTACTAATATCTCTGGGAACTGAAAAATTTTAAAAAGTGCCTCCCTCTCCCCAGTAATTAAAAAAACCCACTACCTTTCAGTGAATCCTGCTGTACATTTTGAGGTTCATTACACACCTAAATATTATGCCGACAAAGAAATATACACAGTAAATATCTCAATATGCCTGTTACATGATTGGTATGAAGTTTTCAATTAAAAATTTGATTTTTATTCTTTAGTGAAATTAAAGATAGATTTCAGACATGTAATGCAAGTTAGAAGGAAGTCTACTTCTAACATTGCTATCTTGTTAAATATGTCTTCAGCTTAACTGCTATTTTTGTATAGTCACAAATCACAATCCAAAAGGACTACATTGCATTTTAATGAATCATTGCTGAAGTGGCTAGCTATGTTTCTGCTGTTCCTTTCTTGCTGCTGAAATTAGCTTATACAAAATATTTTTATACCAGTTTGCGTTTCTTAAAAAAAGTAATGCAAGAATGACTTTCTAAAGTCTGACAGCAGGAAGAGGACCCACTGATCTCTGATTTCTTCCTGCTTTGTAAACCTTCCTTTTGGCAGCCTGTACAACAATGTGAATGAATCTCTAGGAACAACATTTTGGAGGCTTCTGAATATTATTCATGCTTGCAGAGCATGGAAGATACATTATGCCTAGTTTATTTTTAGGAATAAGATTTATTGCTATAGAGCTGTCATAAGGCATTAAGGTAGTTCGGTTGGAGGAACTCTGCACAGTGTGGCTGCAGAGATGACAGACTGCAAGCCTCTGAAAACTGCTATTAGGCTAATTGTGCATTGTGTTGCTCAGTGTCTGTCACCTTACAGTATGTTTTAGACTGTCTGGGACAGAGAGAGTCATTTTGCCCTCTAATTTTCTTTTCCTCATAACTGGCTATGTTCCTATAGCAAGAAGAGTGTTGCTAGGTGATGAGAAGAGAAATAACATTATTTTGGTCCCACTTCATTTTTTCCAGCTAAAGGGTGAACAGAGCATTTGGAACGGTTACTGTACCTTGTCTGTCTCCATTTCTTTAGCCTGGAAATATGCTGGAGCTCAGATGCCTAATATCTTCTTGAGCTCATTACTATTTACATGCTTGTGTTTGGCATAATCTGGAAAACATCTGTGTTGAGAAAATGAGCAAAAATATATTCTTAAAAATAATATGAACAATTAGTGAGCTCATTTCTGTAACCCATATGCACTTAAGTTAAGATTAGGTAGGCACTGTAAAGTTTTTTTACAGGGCAGCTTGTGTGAATCATGATTATTCATATGGGAAAGAAAGCAATGCAGGATTAGAGACTGTGCACGTATGTATGAATGTATACAATTTCTGGGCTGACATATCTCTCTCCACAACACATCCCTTTAGCTTGCCTCAGTTGTGATCTGATGTAACAAGACATGTTTGATGTAGCATTAAAGTCTTAAAAAATGGGCTTTTCAAAACTGTCATCCATGTTGTCAAAAGCATTTTCAGAGAACTGCTTAGTAAATCCCTGTACAGTTTCTGTTTCTCCTACTCCCACAAATCCCCCACTGATTATTTTTTTTTTTTAAAGTCTAGAAAAATACTGTATGCAAGTCCCTGGTTAATTGTAAACCCTTTTAAGTGTTAACTGTGAATTTTTTTTTATTGTTTATCTTATTTTTCCATCATGGATGGAAAAATCAGGTATGATAACTCTTTCCCTCATATTTTTGCAATGAATTGGCCAAACATAAAAAGCCTGGGGAGTACAGGTGGGCAAAGCCCTTCTGAGTTCAGTGTTACAGACTAAAAGAGCATGATTCTGGGCATATGCAAGCACTCATTCATTACTCCCATTGCTACCTACGAGGCGTGAAAAATGCTGAGAGCTCTGAAACTCCTATAAATAAAGAAGGATAAGCCTGTAAAACAACAAGAAATAATCATAAAACTGTGTCTATTGTGGAGAAAATGGAGGCTGACCCTTGTGTGTCTGAGTTTTGGGATGGTCACATTAATACCACAGGACTGAGAATCTTCATTATTTGATCACCCTGAGGAACAGGAGAGACATAAGTGACCTTGCTTGGTGTCACAGCCCTACCTTAATTAATTTGCACAGAAGCTAAGTAAAATGACTGCACATATTGCCTCTAGCTCAGCAACAGCATTTGCAGGGTAGGACGATGCCACTGTTTGCTAGGGCTTAAGCTACCACTGGAGTAACATGGGCTGGAGCAGGCTTGCTCCTGTGTTGCAGCTGACAGCTGGAGGAATAGGACTCTGACTCCTTGGATTGTAGCAACAAGGCTGAGCTCTTTACTCAGCTTTTGGTACAAAATACGCAGCTATTGCTATGCAGTTTTGTTGCACCACTGGCTGAGGGCCTGAACTAGTGCATGCTGACAACCRCCCCTCTTCCCCCCTGGTTTTCTGATATCATAAGTTTGGCTAAATATGTTTTATCCTGTGCTGAGAAGAATAAGGACAGGTGTACTCAATTCAGTTGGGCTTTTTTTAGCTAAAGATTGAACCTACTATTTGCCCAGAACCACTTTTTTTTCCTAAGACATGCAAGAAACTCTTCCTTTGAATAACACCTTTCATGGTTGGTTTAGTGCAAATAGATGAATGACACGTGATAGGTAGCTCCACTGGTTGTACTTGTCATTTTGCTTTACTGGCCTCTACATGATGATCTATGGACCCATAGGTTTTTCTGTGTTATATCCTGCACTATCAGCCTGCCCTTGCCATCCCACCAAAAGTTATGCAAAAGCAGGCAGAGATATTACGAATCACTAATGTCAGGGCAAAGAATAAGAAAAACCTAATGCTGCCTTATGCATTCAGAATGCTCTAAAAGGCTTCAATTTATCTGTCCTGTTTCCTGTCTATCAACCCAAAAATACTTACACCACAGTGTTGTACCTCTCAGAAGGGTACCAGGGGACGTATTTCCGATATTTTGTTGGGTAGAGAAGTTCACGTATAAGCAATAATGCAGTCCATAGTCTAGAGACAAACTGATGCACATTTCATGCATTCCTTAATTCTGACATCCATATAAGCGCAGGACAGAAACATTGCAAAAAAGGTGCAGAGGGAAGAAAGAAAAATGGCCCAACTTCTCTGCTTTCTGCTTCTGTCCCTTGTATTTTCCCTCAGAACTTAATCTTAAACTCTCAAATTCAAGTAATGCTCTGTATGTCAGTCCCTCTCATCTTTCCACACTAAATTACCCTCTCCTGCTAATATGTGGGCAACTAAACTGCTTCTTTCAAATGAGGCAGTGTTAAGCTATACTGCTTTACAGTGAACAACGAGTAGTTTGAGAAAGGGCTTTTAAGGACCTTGTGAAAGATTTGCTCTTTTTAGTGATGGTCTCATGGGCATGTTTGRAAATATTTTCTTTTGAAGAAGTTAGAAAAATTGCTGTAGGTACAAGTTAGAGCACAAGATGGAAGACTAACATTTGCAAGAGCGTCTTTGGGGTTAAGAAGCATACAGACTATTTTCAAAGTGATGTGGTGTGTGGATATCTAAGATGACACCTATAGTGAAGAAGCCATGCAGCGATACATTATCTAACTGCACGTGAAGCAGTTTGAGTACCTTGAGGTAGTCTAGTCTCAGCAGCCTGAGGTTTCACCTGTTAGCTTATTCAACTTAGGATATCCTGAGCCAGTAGCTCCTAAGGGCCTAAGAAATTTTTAGAAATATTTTGATGTTTAAAAATCTATATGAATTACTAGAAAGCTGGTTCTGACATGAGTTTTTAAAAAATCTTTCCCATACAATTTTGCAGATCATCTTTAGATAGTCAAGTAGATATACCGATCTAAAATGGCAGAGAAAAAGAAAATGAAGTCAATCAGCTTTGGGCAAGATTCAGTGCAATGCAGCTGCAGCAACAGAAAAGCAGTAGCCCTTTGTGTTAATATATAAAGCTGATTAGGAAAGAAATGCACGCAGAACACACTGGACTTATTCTGAAGTGTGCTCAATCTCCTCAGTTTTGGCTGTATCAAACGGGAAGCTCTGATTCTTAGCCAGGCCTTACTTTTCACCATTCAGTTAACTTCAGCCCCATCCTCACGAGGTTTGAATCAGAAGAGCTCTACTGATTTCAGTGGGGCCACGCCAATTCATGCAGCTATGAATCAGACCCCCTTATCTGCTTTAATTCAGCATCTTCATGTTCTTCCTGCAAGTGTAAAAAATTTGAGTCACTGCTCCTTACTGAAGCTGCTGTTTCATCTTCCTGTAATTCAATTTATATTACAGAGTTGAAAGATTTTATTTTGGCTCATCTTTTCTGCTCCCATTTCCTCTGAAATGCAAACATTTCCTGTATTTAGCCTTGGTCTTTTAAAAATGTTTTTGTATCTTAATGGGAACTGGCAAGATATTATTCATATTTTTCAAGTATTTATATTACTATTGTTTATCATGTGCCTTTTGGGTAGACAGGAGATGTTTGTTTTGTTAGAAGACCATTTATGTATTTGGTTTGTGGAAGAATTCATTAATAGTTACATAAGCTGTTATTGGAGATATAAAAATAATAGATCAGACTTGGTCCTGAAGAAAGCTGTCCTTTTTTGTGACAATTCCCAATGCTTATATAGACTTTCTCTAACTGGCTTGGAAAAGCAGCTTAGGCGATAGTTGACCTGCCTTGGCTAAAGTCATCCACAGTGTAGGTGATTGAGCCAGAGCGAGAGACATGGGGAAATGGCTAAGATTTCCCAAATTAAATTCCTAAGTACTTATTCAGGCACCTCAGCAGAGGAGAAGCCTGATTTTCAGGAGTGCTCAGCACTTTTTTTCAGCAGAGGGAAGAGTGTGGAGCACGGAGCTGATAAAGGTCGTACTGATCCTAGTGAAAGAGAGATATTGATGTTCCTAACTGAAGGGCACTTTCTGTGTTCCTAAGGAAACATTGGGCAACTGGGAGGGAAGTTAAAGAGGTGGTGGAGCTACACGTTGGGTATGTGCAAGCCATGGTAGAGAGAAGATCGAGTACATTCTGGTTTTGGAGAGGAATTTGTTTTTCTCTTGGGCTTGATTGCATGTGGGGCCTATTATGATCTGTTGGTGAATACAAGACGGATCTTTACATATGATTCACTGCTAAGTATGGGCAAAGATAATTTCTCACCTGTTGTTTTAGATCAGTCAGCATCCTTTGAACAAGTTGCTTTTTGATTCAGCTGTATGGAGCTCTGTTTTTAACAGTTCTTGCTGCTTACAGATGGAGCATTCACGTTAGCGGATTTTACCTTGCCGTTGGCACTGATACCTCTTTTCTATGTGCTATCCTCTGTCTGGGTTGCCTCTGGAGAAGGTGCCGTGGATCTTGTTGCCCTCATGCGAGTTTCTGAAAGCTTCTTTTCAGATGCACCGCTGGCTCCATGGGCATGTGGAAGACAAAGAGACAGTTTAGGCTGCATTTAACTATGCGATAAATTGTGCAATAGTGTGGACCTTAGGTTCATTGACCTTCAAGATGAATATAAATACATTTTAAAGCTTTATACATGTTCCAACACTTGCTATTTAGCAAATAGCAGCTTTGCGGTTAAATGGTTCCTCCCCTCTGTACCAAGACATCGTATTTTGGTCTTCTGTCTACATCCAAAAATATAAAGGATTTCTTTGTTTTAATGTGTGTACAAGCCACAGTCAGTCCTGGGTCCTTGACAGTTTAAGGCAGCAGCAGCATTGCATCAGCAATGAAAAGGAGAATTCCACTTTCCTAAGATGGATATGCCTGTTACTTGATATTGGGTGAAATATATTTATGAGTTCTTATACTGGGAAAGCTTATTTTAAATTCTTTGCCGAGGTTCTTCCCACTAAGAGCTCTGAACACTTGAACTCACCAAAGCTAAGGCCCTTGACTTAGTTTCAGGGAAGAGCAGAATATTCTTTACACAGAAGAATTAAAGAATTTGGCCAAAATAACTGCTATACAGAACAGATCTCATGTTATACCTGGGTAAAAAAGAAATACTTGTCAAGGTGTTTATTCATGCTAAGCTCACACTCTCTAGTATTCTCATATATCATTTCAGAGCTGTGAAATCATACATTATAGGCCTAAAATACTAAAGATAACAAAATAAATCCACTTTGAGTATAGGATTTGTAGTGTTTCTATGCCTGTTATGCAGAAAAAATACTTTGACGTAAGTTTTCAGCTCTTATAAATCATCATCAGTTCACTGGAATCAGAGGGAAATTACATCGTTGATTCACAGTGGCATTGTAGGCTCTTAATCTACCTATAAACTTTTTAATAGTCTGGTTTAGTATATGATTTTGTGCATTAATCTCTTGCTTCAAACAGAGAAAGCCTTCTGTACGCTGAAGGCATTTATAATGTCTATGCTTCTTCCATTCCTGCAGTGGCTGGTTTTAGATGTGGAATAAGACCACACTAACCAAAGGATGTCAAGTTATTAGTCCCTGGCCATTTTTCCTGCCAAATCTGTAAAATGGTAATTACTGATGCTTAGACAATGTCTAAAGAATGATCAAATAAGTCTGACAGTATTGCACTATACTGATGATCTGTTTTTCCTTTTTCAGACGGTCAAGCCTGTCCTGTTATTCTCTGGGATTCCTCACTGAGCCCAACAGATAATAGTACCCATTCTTCAGTGAGATTAACCTGGGGGCAATATCAGCAGCTATTGAAGCAGAAATGCTGGCAGAATGGTAAAGTTCCCAAAGCTGAGTGGGGCTGTACCGAAATCCATCATCATGAGTGGTCCAAGATGGCACTCTTTGATTTTCTTCTGCAGGTAAAACATTTACCGAATGCAACTTTCTGCCTCAAAAGTCATGTGAGCACACATGGGACCCCTAGAAAAGTCATTTTAGTTTATTTCCTTTTTTTAAATGGGGAAGAGATGTATTTGCACAGTTTGAACTTGTTTCTGGTTGTTTTTTATGATTAAAATATCCAAAATGCAACTTATAACCAGGGAAAGAGAGCAGGAACTTAACTGTCTCATTTTCTAAAAGAGGAAGCAAAGACTTTTGTCTTGAGACATCTTGATTTACTTCTCCTTGAGGCAGGCATACTGTTTCTCCTTGACGCCTTGTTTCTCCAAACTTAGTTCTTGACTATGTTCACAACTGTAAATCACCGTCTTTTACTGTGTGGTCCTTCCTGCACCTCCCCAGCCCCCAGGGGTGATTTAAGTGATTTCGGTCAGCTGAAATCTGGATCAAGATAACACTTGTAGTGGCTAATTTTCCTTCATTTTAAAAACCTAGCCAGTGACTTTGTAAGGAAAGAGTAGAGCAGCAACTGATGAATGATATGGCTGCTGTTCTTCAATTAGGTATTGCACATAATCATTAGCTCTCCAAATAACACCAAAGTAGGACTCTGCCCAGTGGTATCATAATGTGTAGCTACAGTTACAGCAATTATGTAGTAGAATATTAATACACTCCCTGTATTAGTAAGGACTGAACTGAACCACCTGGCTGGAAGCTAATTTTATGGCTTCCTGAGATGGCACTACTTCCAATTGTCCTTGCCTGCCAGACAGGTCTGGGTGACTGAGTCTCCTGCAGCACTTACTGGTTGATGTAACACTATTTGTACTTAAAACTGCAGCAAGCACTAGTTTTATGCACTGTGTTTGATTGTTCACAAAATTCAGCTTTTTATAGAGTTACATTTCTTGAAATATAAAAATCATGACTTGGCTTATGCATAGCCTATCCCTGTCCTTCTCAGTCCTGTTCTAAGATGAATGGATATTTCCAATTTTTGGGGGGTTACATTTTTGTAGACTTGTTATGTTAAACAGAGCATTTAATTCTTCTCTAAAAATAGATTGACACTTGTCTAATGACTCCATCTTTAGTCCCACTATGAGCAAGTAAATTCTTAGAAACTGGTATAAAGCCATATGTGGATTATTCTGATGCTAAACATAGTAATGCCCCTATAGGAAAATAGTACAGAATGTGTCATAGAGTTAATATGTTTTCATGCCATTTTCTTCTTGTTGAACAGTTTAAAAATTCTCATGAGTTCTGTGTTGATTTCTAATTTTAAGGTCTTCTAACACAAGTTTTAAGCTTCATAATATAACTCCTATTATCCAGAAGGAGAGGTCAGTTAAAATAAAATACAACAGGATTTAACTGTACCAACAGGATTGAACTGTACATGAAATAAAGAAACAAATTACTCTTATAAGAGTAGCTGGTATCAGAGTGATTTATACCTCCAGTTGCCTACCAGACAAGAATGTGCATACCAGAAAGTGAGTGAAAGTTGGTCTTATGGTTCTTAAAGATTAAAATTTTATCTGGGTGCTTGCAGACTTAACTTTGAAGTTTATCGGCAGTAGAACATGAAGACTCTAAAACAAAAAATGTCAAGAAGGGGTTCTGAGTTTAAAAAAAATAATCTGTGCTTCATGAGTCATTCAGAAATAAAGAATAATGGTGAAAAGTATTCTCTATTAAACATACTTCCCTCAGAAGAATGGGGTTGGTGCCCATTGTTGGAATAGAATAGATGTTCCTAATCTCTGGTTTCAAATGCTATAAAACATAGGAGCAGGCTGAAAAATGCTTATAGCTGACCTTCACTTGCCTTCTGCAAGAACTCAGGTAAAATAAGAACATTAAATGTAAAATGGCTTCTTTCATTTTGGGGGTTTGGATCTCATGTACATAAATATATGACAAAACCCAATGCTAAACTACTAAGGTTGCAGCAGCAATTAAAGACTGTCCCATCATTCTCTCTTAATGCTGGAATGATGCAAGATATTATGAAGAGGCTTCCTGTAAGAACATGATCTCCTCATCTATTTAACACATCTAATGAAGTGCAGTGCAGGTGAATTAGTGCTATACATCAAAGGAGTCTGGAAGGCCACTGCTTCATTTTTTGGCAAAGCCTTTGGAGGAGTTGAATAAGAGACCTATGAGCTAGAACACTGCAAGCAAGAGGGGCTCTAGTGCCTGCAGATGCTGAGTGCAGCTTATGAAAGGAGAAAGAAGAAGAGAAATCTACTCCTTTCCTCAGGATTTTCACAGTTGAAAACAAACACTGCCACCAAGACTGATGGCAACAGTACTACATACTTAAGAAAAAACAAAACAACTCTCAGACTTTCATTTGATGAACAAAATTAGGAGGCCTTTTCAACATGCAACATAGTTGCATAGGAGAAGAGTCCTAAAAGTTCATTTCACTGGGGTGTCACAAAAATAAAATTGTAATTTTAGAAGGCTTATGTGAACATTGATGCTTTTGTGCTTAGAGCAGTTTGAAGAGTTAACAGCATACAACAAACAAGGACAGAAAAAATAATTGACCTTTGATAAGCTACTCATTAAGCCTTAGATGCACCAGACTAGACTTCTGCTCTGTAAGCACCTGTCAGCAGGAGCAGGGCTGCTCCCTGGGGAGACAAGCTGGAGCCAAGGGCAGCCCCATGGCAGGCAGGACAGGCAGGGCCAGCAGCAGGAGAGGCAGCCCAGCAGGAAGGATGGTGAAAGCCACAGGTCCCATTGATAGCCCAGTGAGCATCAGTCACAGACAAGGCAGCTCCGAGGCCAACAAGCAGGAACCCCAAGCAGCAATCCAGGAGCATCAGGTAGCAGGACAAGCAGCAGATAGAGCCCCCCACCCCAGAAGGGCTCAGAGGAGGGCTGATGTGCCAGGCCTGAGCTTAAATGGGGCTCCTGGGTCCATGGGCAGAGGGGGTGTGTGTGGAGGTCCCAGGTGAGGGTGCTTAGGGCAATTAAGGCCTATTTGTGTACTCAGGGCCCTGGCAGTGTTGTGTATTTACTTTAATCTAGTCAACAGGGGTAGAAGCACTTTCAAGGAGTGATTTATCCTTCCTGTATTAGACAGTTATCCTAAAATGGCATCCTTTGCTCTGGGGGTGCCTCATTCTTCTCATTGTTTATGAAAGGGAACATAAACAACTAAGTCAGAAGAGATGCTTAACATTTACACCACTAAAGTTAGACCAGATGTATTCCTTCCAGCTAAGTGCTTTGTGATGAATAAGCGAGGGTTCGCATGGGAAAAAATAGCTTAGACCATCGTGTCATTAAAGTATATACCACAGTGCAACTCAGGGAGGCTGCTCTGTGATTATAAATGCACTCTTCTTGCTTTTTGTAGCTTCTGATGGTTTGCTGTGCCCCTTACTAATCTTTTCAATTATTTTGGGTACTATTAGTCTAATAGGTCCCACAAAATGGAGAACCTCTGTGTGTATCAGGCTGTGCTATTTCTATTGTTCTCCAGCAGAGAAAATGTAAAAAAACTACAGCCTTCTAAAAAAAATAGAATTGTATTCACCATCTTGTTATTCCAGTTACACAGTGATATTGTTCCATTATTTTCAAAGAATTTCTACTGACATAACAAATCATGGCTATAAAATGGATAAAATACACAGTCTGGGAAATTGCTTCTAACAGTATGTGAAGTTTGGGGACCAGGTCTTCAACGCCATTTCACTGCTGACTTTAACTATACTTATCCTGAGCTTGCTTTCCTGTCAGCCGTGTTAGTGAGTGATGTCTTACAGTGACACTTYGCACCAAATACTTTGATATTGTTTTCACTTGGCACTCTGCTGTACTTTGTTTTAGATCTATAATCGACTAGACAGAAACTGCTGTGGATTCAAACCTCTCAAGGAGGATTCCTGCGTGCAGCAAGGACTGAAGCTGAAATGTAGTGATCAGGATGCTGTTGACCTGACACACATAGTTCAGAGAAGGCATGACCGAAGGCACTTGGCCTTTATAGACAATAAGGGTTTCTTTGACAGAAATGAGGACAATCTTGACTTCAAAATACTACAAGGAATCAATGAGTAAGTTTTAAGTTATTAATTTGGTAAAAAGATTGATCATTTCTTCCCAGTTTGAGCATGAGACACTAAGTTACTGGAATAGATATCATTGGCCCAAGACATTTACAGGATGTGTCTAAAAATGTATGAGTAATCCCACTGCTGTAAAAGATACAATTAACATGCATATGATTAGCCATGCATGGACTTCCTTTGCTGAGTCGCAGTCTATATTCATAGAATTGATTGCTAAACCACAACATAAATATTGCAATTCAGAGTGATGGCAAAGCTGATGAATTTTTTTGTGCTTTTCCAGATTCCCTGAATCTGCAGTTTCAGTGCTGAGGAGCCAGCGTTTACGTGAGAAGTTGCTACAGTCTTTGTTCCTTGACAAAATATACTGGGAGAGCCAAGGAGGCAGAAAAGGAATTGAAAAACTTATTGATGTAATAGAAAGGAGGTCGAAAATTCTTCTTACTTATATAAATGCACATGGGGCCAAAGTATTGCCCATGAATGAATGAAGCAGTCTTGTTTCCATCTGAGAGATAGTCTTTTAAAAAGTTTGTATGAGGCAAAAACTGACAGTAAAATTGATTTAATTCATAGGCTTATTTAATTTTTATTTTTTCCAAACTTTCAAGTTTATTTTTAAATAAGAAATCTTACATGGTTTAAAAGCAACATTTAAATGTCAGCTGCAGCTCAACACAGTGCAGTCTCTTCTATGTCACCAGTGAAATGAAATGAAAAATGACCAAATGGTACAATAAATAATGTAGTAATATGCAGGTACCATGAACACTCCTTCTGTTAAACTGTCTGAAAATTAGCAACAGGATTTTCAGCACATTAGGCTGGATTACTCTTACTTCCCTCATGCAAGTCAGTAAAAGTTTTATTGCAAATTTAAATGGGAACGGAGATTTGCAAGCATTTAATACATTGATGAAAACTGTCATCGCGTCTACCTGCTGAAACATATCTAGTACAGGAATTTGTCTTTTTGATTATGAATACTAAAATGCCAACATTTCCAAAGGCTTATTTTCTTTTATTTTATTTTGGTCTTTTGAAATCTGAGGACTAAATTCAGCTCTTTTAAATGCAGGGGTGTTTGCACTGGACATGAGGGAAATTTAAAAAGAGAGAGGAGAACATGGCTTTAACAATAATAATTAATTTGACAACTACAGTTTTTACCTGTCCAGTATGGAGTACAATTCATCATGAGTCACTTGTTACAATGTACTATTTTCAGTACAGGTTGTTTTGATGTGTGGGTGGATGATCTGATATTTTCTGTCTATTGATTAACTGGGTGTTACTCACAGAATCGTCCTTTATTACCACTATTTTTAAAAAAGAAATTCAGCTTTAGCTTTGTGTGAATATGCTGCTAAATAAGTGTACATGTTTTGTTTTTGCAACATTCTTGATAATCTGTTTTTAGTATATTATCAAAAAGCAGACCTACTAAGGACGTGAGTGTTGTTAAATTCAGCACAGAAAATGTTTGTGCTGCGTGCTCAGCTCTAGCCAGCAATTCAGGCTCTGGTTTTCCATTAAGATTGACCAGTGCGGGGTGATGATTCTAGCTTATCACTCGCCCCAAGTATTCCCACAGGTAAGGTTGTTAGAGAAGGTTGGATAAGCACTTTGGATTCTTAATCTTCACCTGCTCCAGAAATAAAATATCAACTGATACAGTCTATCATGACATATACCTTCTACCTATCTGTTTAGAAAGACTCTTGTTGTCTTTCTAGAGAACTATCTATTATCTTCTTGCCATGAGATAATGGCAGAAGTTGAACACTTTCATAGCTACTCTTGTCTTTATGTATAGTAAAAAAAATAGGGTGTATAAGATTTTAAAATATTTTTGAAAGTGCTCGCGTAATGGTATTAAGGAGAAACTAAACTGGTTTGTGTCAATGTTAATGTGGATGGGTGAATTTAATGTTTTAAACAACTACAATTCCACTGCAGCTAAACCAGATTTTCTTTCTTAGTATCAGAACAGCTATTAACAATAATTGCTTTACTAGAAGACATAGATCTCATTACAGGCAGAGTTAAAGATACTTAGGAAAATTTTAAGAGCTTGGCCATCTAAATAATCTTTTATTTTATTCTGTCAGCAAAGGGTAGATAAATTTGTAAAAACTTCCTAGAACTTAACTATTGCCTTGAGAGGACACGTTTTAGAGTGCCTTGGACTTCTTAATAGCACCAAAGTAGAATTTTATAGGATTTATTATCCCTTTCTTAAAATGCTGTAACTTATTATCCAGCTAATTTCTATCTCAGAAACAAAAATATTACTGTAGCTTGCACTGTGAACAGAGCCTAGAGAAAGAAATAATCCTCTGGATCCATTTCACATGGAATTCCTGTTGCAGTAAATTCCACTCTGGTGACCGTCATGATCAATTTGTCTCATTTTCTAGCCTATCTCACAGTTTTCTTCCTGCTAGATACCTGTTCAAATGGATTATCACACACTGCTGGGAGTGAGAGAAAGGCATGACTCTCAGCTGCACTGAACTTAGAAGAGGGCCAAGTGGAGATACAAGAGTGTACCTGATCATGAAAAAGAGTCCCATGAGAACTCTGTCTTCTAGCTTCTCCTCTTCTATCTTTAGACTGCACATCCTGATGCCAAGTCATTGCCTCACATTACCCAGTTGTTGTTTTTTCCAGAATTGACTCATTGCCCAAGAAGAGAAAGAAATCAGAAGTCAGGATTTTTTTATCTTTTCAGGTTAGGTCATTTATTTTTGTAGTGATAACTTGATGCATTCTTCTCCATTTCTTCTGGACATGGACTAGTGTTTCCTTGAGCATGATACATGCTTTTTTATTTGCCTGGCAGTTCAGTGCCAGCTCTTAAAGCAGCAATGCAATTGCCAACCAGTAAGTAATTGCCCTGAAGCTGACCTGGAGCAATGCCTCTCAGTAGTCCTGAGCTTAAGAGGTCCAAGTAGCCATGATGCTGTGCAGTACTTAAAAATTTGACCAAGCGTGAAAAGCATAATTAAAGAGCAGATCTTCTGGAGACAAATCCTGCAAATGAATGTCCTTAGGAAATGAATGGTGTTTTTTACTAGACATTTTTGTTGGCAGAGGCATACAGATCAAGTTGTCATTAGAGCTAATCTGCAGGGCGAAAGAATGTTTAGACTTATGTAGAAAGTACAAGGGGAAGGATAGGTGTATCTCCCTGCGCTGTCCAGTATGGACCAGACGGGCACATAAAGGCACTGTCTTCTCAGAACTGCTGCAGGCACTAGTGAGTCCAGAGCAAATGGCCAAGGCAGACTGAGCTGTGCCATTACTGCACACATTACACTTTCCAAGGGCAAAGGAATACTTCTTTCTCTGTAACTCGGAATTTGGGTCTAGGACAAGGGGTTCTGCATCCTGCTCTCACCTTACAACAGCGCCTTAGCATTGCACTATGCATAGCTGGAGGCCTTGCCTTCTATGCTGTGTTAACATGCCATATTTCTTACACATACAAACACTCTCATAGTCTTCAGGGAAGTCAGGAGAGGCTTTGTGAGATTGGGCAGTGGGACTGGACTGTAAATTGTTTCAAATTCTCTAATGTTGATAACAAACCCCGGAAAGTGCCTTTTCTCCATAATGTTTATCCTGTTGCTGTAGAGCTTGGTACTTGAATCCAGTATTGTTAATAATACAAAGTATGATTGTGATAGTGTTTATGAGTACATACTAGCCAAGTTCTAGGGTTTTTTTACAAAAGTGAAGAATTCTGTACTTTTTGAGTGCATTTGCATAAATGCTCCAGTAAAAAATACAAAAGAAGCACTTTGCAGAGCTTGTTTATTCACTGCTACTACATTCAAGATATCTGCTCTCCCTTCAGTAACAGGAGTAAAGTTTATTGGGAAATCAGTCCACTTCCTTTTAAAACAGCATGACATTGGACTGACATTCCTGCACTGTAGCCTAAATAATACTAACYGACAGGAAAAAACCCAAAGACGCCTTACTTTACCTATGGTGGTGATCGACAGAAAGCCAAGAAACTGTGTTTTAGTCGTCTTTGCTGGGCTGAATTCCATTTATGGGCATATGGGATCAGACAAAGACCCATGTTGCACATTACTAGGAAGGGTGTAACCAACAGCAACAGTCCAAAACCTGTGGGTGGGAAAAGACGATTATGTCATTGTTGAATCTGCCTGAAAGCCAGAACCACATGAAATGGAATTACTAAGAAAGTCAAGCGAGTTTGCTGATTTCATAACATTGGAAGACAGAGCTTAAAATAGGTAGCACAGGCACAGATGCCTTAAAATTCCTCGGGAGCCTGCCAGCAAGTTAATAATCTTAAATGTTTCAGAAGCTGAGGACATGAAAACTTTTGTGGAGCACTGTGAGAGCAGTTTCATTCTTTTTTTGTGTGTGTATTCTATAATGCACTATATTAAAGATAAATTTCATGGTTTCAAAAGAGCAAATGCAGATTTAGGGTACATTAAGGGACAAGCTTCCAGTACCAATTCTGGGAACACTTTCATGCATGTATGTGTATGCGAACACAAACATACATGTATATCTATATATATCTTGGCTTGTTTCTATAAAATGGTCAGTTCGGCTAATAAAGAGTGAGTTGTTTATATAATTTGCTGTTTACATGTAGAATTGTATTTGTGAGTATAAGTCCAATTTTGGGTATACACAAGTTGAAGTTTAAACAAAACATAATTATGGATGAAACTTTTGTTCTCAAAGGATTAACTCTCCCCTTGCTAACAAATTTATATAATCTTAAAAGTTTTCTACTTACAATTGTAGAGAAAAACAGCAATACATTTGTATCCGAGCTAAATGCCAGACAACAGAGTGATATCAAATCAGATGTTTTTATTGAGTTTTATATTAGATATTGAATTTCCATTTTCTTTTGGAATTTGTGCATTTTAAAAGTCAATTTATTTGTCCTTTTATTAGTAATAGTAAAACCATTATCACAAGTAATGAATTGTTTGAATCTCTGCTGCTATTGTCATGTAATGTCCAGGAATATACAAAATAAAATGTCTTCATCAGATTTTTAGTTCAGATCTGTAAGTTGCAATAACAAAACCRTAATACATATTAATGTAATATGTGGATCATTAGATACTGTTTAGAAAGAACTATCACCTTCAGACTGCTTCTTCAGAAAAACAATCCAAACCAGATTATGAAGTTCTTCCTTTGGAAATATTTTCTAGCTGTTTACTCACGAGACTTGTAACTCATTCTTACTAAGCTGATTCACTGTAGCTGTGGAGCTTCTGGTTACTGCAGCATTAGTATTTACTGCTTTCTTTACCCATTCTGACAATGCCTACTTACACAAACATTGAGCAGAAAAGGCCATGCCCATTTATGATGCCAGAACAGAAGTATTGGTCAATGACCGGTAAACTTTCTAACAGACCATGAGCAAGTACAGGAATAGGAGAAAGACACTGAACTCTATGTGGAATAGAGACTCACACAGAGTTAAAGTAGCCTAAGAACTTTTGGTCTCCGAAGTTTACATTTTTTCCATGATCCAAGAGAGACTAATGGGAAACACAAAGATGTTGAAATATTTTTAAACATTCTCTTCCCACACAAAGTAATTTGATTTGTTTTATTAAAAACATTATTTATTTTTGCACATTACCGAATACTTCAGGCTAAATTCTCTCAGATACATTTGTGTAAATTCATTACAATTCCACTGAATTATCCCATTTCCAGATGAAACAGTTAAAGTCAGTTAGGTTAATCCATATTCTCAAAGGTTGGAGAACTGAACCCTAAGGTCAAAAGGAGACCTAAGGAGAGTGACAAACAAATAAGGAGAAGAGTTGCCTGAGATATAGCACGGGTATAGAACTTGGCATGCAGGTTCTCTAAACAGATATCTGTGGGCTCCAAGCAGCATCTACAAGTTTTCCTTGAAGACGATCAGCCTGTTTCACCTGTATTTCTGTGGGAAGCCCTTGCCTAGCCAAATACAAACGTTTTAAATAAAAAATAAAATAAACAGTGCAGCAGTATCTTCTTTTAGTCTGTCATGAAATAKATGAACTGTATTTCAAAATGACATTATTAAAAATAATTTTCCATGGTATATGAAGAATGCTTTATTTGTGGATTGAAATCTGATTAAAAGATGGCAAGCAAAGGTAGCGCTTCTCAAAATGGAAAAGTCAAGCAATGGGGTCCTCCAATGATCAGTGCTGGGCCTGATATTATTTATCATCTTCATCACTGACATAGAGAAGGCAGTGAACAGTGAAATTTCCAAGGATGCAAATGATACTAAGTTTTTTGCACATTCATATGACAGACTAATAGTGAAAAACTCTAGAAGAACCTCATGAAACTGAGTAGGTCAAACCTGGCAGATGAGCTTCAGTATGGATTAATGTAAAGGCTTTACTTTGTCGCTATTTAAAACCTTGGAGAGGTTTTAAATCTTGGACTGTGTGTGCAGCCTGGCCTCTACATCTCAAGAAGTATGAGCTGAAGTTAGAGTCAGTAGAAAGCAGAGCAACTGAAGTGATCAAGGTGCTGAAACAGCTATCTTGTAAGCAGAGATTTCTTCAGTTTGAAGATGAGAAAGCTGGAGGGGTTGGTAATTTAGGTCTACAAAATCACGAAGATGATGGATGAGGTGAATGCAGGAAGTGTTATTCAGCAAATCCTGCAATACCAGAGGTGTGGAGCACCCAGTGAAACTAGTATCTCTTTTAAGCAGATAAAAGAAAGTTCTTCACAGAGCAGGTATTGAGCTTCTGGAACTTGCTGCCAGGAGGGACTGTGGAAACTGATAGTATCAGGAGATTCAAAGGCGATCAGAAAATTCAAGGACAGCAATTTTATATATGGACTTTATAAGAATTAGGCAAGCTTTCATCCTCTAAAATTCCTAATACGACAATTGTGGATGCTGGGGAATATAGGGGAAAGGGGCCACAGCTATTGCCCCAGGCTCATGTGCTCACCTCACATATTGCCACAGTCTAAGATGTACTACTGGGCTAGGTGGCCCACTGGTGTGACCCAGAAGGGAATTCCATGTATTCTTATATTTGAAGGCTATTCAACCAGCTGCAATGTTGTAAGCTGTTCAGGCCTTTTCCCTATTTATAAGAATATATAAAATTATCTTTATTTGCAAGGATGGAGATGCTTGGGTTTTGTGAGTCTGCCTTGTCTTCAACGAAAGAAAAGAAAGCAAGTAGATGGCAACCTTCTAATGCCTGAGGATGGTTTTCCAAAAGTAGTTCCATGGATTTTGTTCTTTTGGAAAGGATGAATTGCACACAAAATGCAGAAACATTTTTTTCCCCACTGTGATTCATTGTTCTATCTGGATTTGGATATACCAATGCCATTATTTAACTGAATCAGGTCTTGAAATAGGTGGATGACTTTCTCTAAAAATTACTTCAGTTCCAGTAGTTATTTCCTTTTTAGCCTTCTGCAGTACATTTACTTCTTATTTAATCATTTGGTTTCAGCATTCACTGTTTAGGAACATTATCTGTATTTCCTTCAATGGAAAAGCTGGCATGGCATTCCATGGAGGTCTGTTAAGCTGCACAAGCACGCCTTATCGGAGGTATTCTTCAGCTAGCTATGCGAAACACTGTGAGATTTGGATGGAATTTATTAACTGTTAAGGAAAATAGCACCAGTGTGAAAGCCAGCCTTATGAAGTGTGAGAACTATGTCTGACAGATGGTAAAAGCTGGCAGTCCAGCAAGCTGCTCTGCTCTGGGAATTCTGAAACAACAGCAGGTCGTACGTCTTAATTTTCAGATATACTTGAATATATCACATACCTAAGACAGGGTCTTTTCTGGTCACCTAATTTTTTCCTACCTCAGGTCTCCTGAAAAAGAAATATGCAGTCAAAAATTTTAAATAAGAAGTGACTGAAGCATACTCTGAAGCCAGCTGCAGCGTAGTTGCAGTAAACACGGGGAACTGGTGATACCCAAACAGAAGCTAGAGCTGCTTCATACCCAGACAGAAGCTAGAGCTTAGAGATGCCTTCAGCATCATGCTGAAGGAAGGTAAAAGGGTTTGTCCTGTTAAATATGACAAGATCTAGCTTTAAAAATCTCACTGTGTGAGGAAAGCATCTGAGGCATCTTATCTTAGATAGGATGCTCAGGCCCACAGGGTGTAACAGATCTCTCCCAAAACTCCCCATTCACTCATTCTGCTACTTCTTTTCATGATCACATGGGCAATTCTACCATCACAGCTGTCACTGGCCTATAACATGAATGTTACTGAACTTGGACAGCTCTCCAGGTTTGCATACCTAGGATACTCCTAAATCTTGCTGATTCTTTCCAGGTAATAGGCTTAACCTTTCCTCCCTCTGGGGCTGAACCATTTAAATGAAAAACTCCCAACACTACACCTGCAGCTTTTATTTTGCACCTGATCCCTACAAGATGCAAGTCTCTTTTGCAGCTGATAAAGACCCATTTGTTTTTCTCTTGGTGATCTCCAACGATGTGAAGCGTTGGTACCAATCGTCTCTCAGATTTCAAATACAAAAGTAACATCCTTTTTTCTTACCAGATCTTTTTCTTCCATATAATATTCCTGTTACAGCAGATATCACTGCTACTATCCAGAATTGCAGTTGCAGCTTGGGTACATAAAAGCCTGGAGAGAATGTCCTAATTTATTTCATATGTATCATTATTAGAGTGTATCTGGCTAAATTTTTGAGAGGAGGGCACAGGTGAGAGATAGATTGTGATGAGAAATCCCAGAAGCCTGCTTTTTTTTTTTTTTTTTTACGAGCCTGGTGTGAGTGAATGTGAGACTTGTTATCACACAGGTAATCCACAAAGTACTGCTGGCTCCATCTTGACTGATCACTATTGTGGAGGGCTTCAGCTAGCTCATTCCTTCTGCTGTGGGTTCCTTTTATAGTCATTCAGCTCCTGTTGCACTTTTAATTAGGAGACTTCCATTATTGGGCAGTTAGCTGAGCAGGCTTTGTAACATAAAAGGGAAGGGGAAATAAAAAACGCCTATTATATACACTGAAAATGCAGTGTGTTGTTTTCTTAATAATCAGACATGAAAAAGTTATGTTATGAGATGTTATAGTTCTGTTTAAGTGCTGCTCTGCCTTTTTCTGGCCTTCCGCAGAGAAGATGCTCAGCAGACTTGGTGGTTCCCCCAGACTCAGTGAACTGCCAGCTACCTGAGCAGTTGCTTTCTAAAGTTGCTTTCTAACTGAGGTATGAGGCTCTTTCTGTCCAGCTGCAGGAGTCACTGCGCTTGGGATTGCAGTTGGGGCCTGGGCTGATTCACAGGATTTATACCCCATTGGGTACTGCTTATAGTACTTGCTGCTAGAAAGAGTGCAAAATACCATCAAAATCTACACTTCTAGTCCTACTTGAATGCTTGCTTGGCTGTATTGGCATGAACTAAGCCAATAAGGCAACTCATGCGACAGAAGCGTTGATGTATTCTGAGAGCCACAAAAGGTCAAAGAACAAAAGAGATTAAATCCCCATTAAAATCACAGCTTTCCACTTCATTTTGCTTTGTGTGCTCGTACGTCTAAACTTGAACTTGAAATGCTAGTTTGCAAGTAGCTATAATGTGCAAACACAGCTTTTGTCAACTTGTTAGTGTTTGTGTTCTGAAGCAAGAGATCCAAAAGGCAAAGAACAACAGATTAAAGCTTCTGCAGTGCCAACACCATACTGGGAAAGAATTCTTACCCTCTATCACAGTCTTATCTGAGTGATAATCTGCATGGCCATGGAGAGCTGACATGTATTTTTTGTTACACTGTTGTCTTAGTGCTAAGATTTCTTTGATTTTCTGCTGTCAGCTTTACCACCCAGTGTAGGTATCCTCGAGCTTTCACAATTGCTGCCTTTCCTGCTAAGAAAACAGAACTTACATGTGTTTCAGTATTTCTTGGCACCCTGCCTCCCACATACAGTTTAGGGTCAAATTTTCAGCCTATTCGCTTTCCCTGATTTTAAGTATAGGTAATAGTGTAATTAGCAAGGAAAAATAAATCATTTTTCCTCTTTGGCTGGGGAGAAGTCCTGCCAAAAACTGTGTAAATATGCCTTGTAAGGAGGGACTGCAAATCATCAGAGAAAAGCACACTTCATAAGTATGCTTATAAGTATGCATATTCGTAAGTGTAGATCTGAAAATGTGATCTGATATTCATTCAGTTTTGCAAATACAACTTGTGGAGTTCAACATCATGGCTATTCTACAGTTTAAGGACTGGATGAATGTTTAAGAAAACAAAGAGAATTTCCTTAAACAAAAGTTTTTATAAGCTGCCACCCTCCCTGCCACTATATGATGACAAAAGCCTAGAAGAGTCCTGCACTTTGGATGACTTTCACTGTGGGATCCAGATAAAGGGAGGCCACGCTTTCTCTCGTAGCCGGCTCTAATCTCCTCTCCCTTAGACTCCATCCCTGGGGGTGCCTCTGGCAGCCTCAAGTCTTGGAGCCACAATAGGATTATGTTGCAACACAGTTTATGGTTAGTTTTGCTAGATTTTGTCCCACTCTTGCATATGTTTCGAGTCCATAACAAAGTCCTCGTTGGCATTAATGGGAGCAAAGGTTGTGTCCTGTAAGGCTCAACCTGAACCTCCAATTCCAGGGAAACTTCTGCAATAACGCATCATATTTCCAAGCTTTGTTTCCCATTTCTTGACATAGAGATATCACCAAGATCCATTCAAGCATTCTGGACTGAAGTGAAGCACATAATATGCTTACAGAAATTTCCGTGAACCTAAGCCTTTGGTCTTCATATTGAGATGTGCTTAAAGTCCAATGGAACTAGTATGTCTTTTTTTCCTAGGGGTGATGAACATAGTAGAGACCAGAGCTTGATTCCTCTGCATTTCGGAGATCTGCTCTGACCTGCAAGGTTTTTTAGTGAATTTTCTGGGTGCCAGTTGGAATGGGTTCAACAGAAGAAATTCAGAAGTATCCATTTCGGAGAACTATTGTAATGGTTCCTTCACAATTGTAATGGTTCCTTCCCCTGTAGAGAGGTGGGATACCTACGTTCAAATACTGTTTAACTGAGGAGGATTTTGGTCCAGGTGCTTTTCAACCCACAAGTGCGCTCTAGCCATTAAGTTCCTTTGGAAAAGGACCATTTTGGCCAAGTTCACGGCTGTTATTTCCCAATGCAAATAGGTGATTTCCTCCAGCCTGCATGTAGACATCCAGCTTTCCGCATTTCCTTCTGGCTAAGTCAGGAGATTGCCCAGTCAGTGTGCTGTGTTTTGTGGCACGTCTCTCACATCATGAATCATGGGCAAAAAAGGGGCTAGCAATATAATTTGGAAAGAAGATAGCTAATGGAAGATTAGGTAATGTGAGGTTGTATCTAGGTTCTCTCTCAGTTTACCCAGCTCCTCCCTAAATACTAACAATGTTTAAATACACCCCTGGGTATGATTTCACAAAAATGGAAACTTTGTATTACTAACATTAGCTCTTTATGTGTTCCTAATGGGGTTCTGATTCTCATTTATACTGGTGTTTTTTTAAGAGAGAATTCTTTACAGTAACTTTAGTATTGGGCTCTTCAGCATGTTTAATGATACCAAAATATATTCTATACTTGCTAAAATAAGTAATAACTTTTCAGAAACACAGTAGTGAACAGTGAATTGCTAGATTAGACATGGTGCGACACACCTTTCCATTAATTCCAGATAAAAAAGCTACTCCTCAGAGACATCCTTGAGTCTTGCAAGAACACAAGCAAATGAACACTTTGTACTCTTACCACTTTGTACTCTTATCCACACATGAAGTTTCCACCTGTGGTTCGTGTTATATTAACGATACTTTTCATTTATCAAACAGTCCAAGTATTATTCCACACATTTTGCAAATACAATTCAGAGTTGATTTTCATTTAAACCAATTTAACAGCCTCCTGTGTAGAAGGATATGATAGATTAGAAATTGTTAATGTGGTTCATGAGGAAGGACATCAGTGCTTTCTGGCAAATCATTCACCTTTGCATTAATACAAATACGTAATATCATGAATTTTTGTCTGAGGAAAGCTCTCTGCTTGTTCAGGTTTCATAATCAGTTCAAAAGCTGCTAAACTGCACATGCTACATTTTACATAATGCTGCAGTTTTGAGGTGCAAAGTGATATGGATCAAGTATAGCAGAATATTTATGTCAGAAAAAAAAAGATCCTAAAATAATTTCAGCCCAGAGTACAGTTCCAGCTAAAACAGGATGTCTAAACTGTTTGGATGCTGCCATTTTATCTAAAGGTCATTCCTCATTTAAAATCTGGTAGAACATTCCCTGAAGACCTAATGGCAGCAGTCCCAGGGAATATGGTAACCATTGGCTCAGGCATGTAATAATGATGATACATGCTCACTTGAGAGTCAGGCTAATCTGTGCTTCCCAGCGCACAACTGGTTTGTTAAATCTCTGATTTCCAAAGTAGAGTAAGATCATTAAGAAACTTGCTCCAAATAGACGATCAAAACCAAAAACCAAAGTTTAAAACAATGCAGCAAACTGAGTCTATAATAATGATAAAGATGAATGAATGAAACAGATTTAGAAACTAGGAGGTTATCTCGGCTAAAGCTCAGTTTTCTGTGGGTGAGTTTTCTTACAACACACAGATGTTGGGAAACTTCGAACATTTAACATTTTTCAGCATAGTCAAAATGGATCTGAAAAGTAAAAGCTATCTTCCTTTTTGTTATGAAATCTACACTGACAATGTGTGTGTGAGCATCGCAATGAATCCTGAGAGCAGAACTTCTTTTAATCATAAAATGGGAGTTACTTCTGCCTGGCACAGCAGAGGAAAAATGTAGCAAAGGGCAGAAGTGAGCATTGACTCTGACACTGCCTCCTCATAATACCTTTCTCTGGGCTCATTCGTATAGTTCGCTTGATTTCTCTTTCATCGAAGACATAGTCTTAGATGCCACATCAAATTAATTAATTAGTTACAAAATGATGCAATCAAACAGTTCTTAAAATGGGCATTCATTACTCACCATTTTAGATATATTTTAGCAAAAGTATGGCATGCTGAAACAGCTGAATTCCCTTTGACTTCTCACTTTGTGAGGGTGATATATTTTTTTAAACTGTAATTAGAAAATTTCACACAAACCTAATGTTACTATTGAAAAATATTTCCTAAAATTATATGAGCTATGGCTGACTTAGGATCTGATAACAGCTTTGAAAGCCAATCAATTGGGTGATGACAATAGCCCCGTGTATGACAATACAGCTTCCAATCAGCTTTAAAACAATCACYGCAGGCTGTCCAGGTGAATACCTGCAATTCCTGAAGCTGCAATCCAATTAGACAGCTTTATTTTACTTGTAAAAATATGAAAAGATTTCGATTCATTCTCTGAGAGATGTGAAGCAGTTATTAATTTTTGGCAAAGAGCATTAATCTTTGATTAGACCATTCTAATTCAGAGCTGAGTTCTGGAACGGGTGACACTTGCCAGCTCATTGGCTCAGGCGGGGGGCAGGAGGGTGTTGGGTTGCAAAGCGAAGCCCCCAAGGGAGCAGAAGGTTGTTAATGGAGCCCTGTGTGCTTCCACTGGCTCTTGTTAACACACATTTCCCTTTCATCTCCTGCTTTTCTGAGGGTTTCTTCTCCTGTATCTCTACGGGCAGCTGCTTTCTTGTAGCGATTATTTTTTATTGTAGCTCTGAAAGCAGACAGAAGTGTGTTTCAGGAGTTAGCATACCAGTGTTAAAGCTCAGCATCAGAGTTGTAGGCATTTTGTCTGTCAGATGGTTTATCTACAGCTACACAGAAGTATCTCCTTTTAAATGGGCTGTTTCCTGGAGCTTTGATATAGTTCAGAACTTCAAATGTATAAAATTTCTCACACATCCAAAACATTACAGTTACATAAAAGAACATTTATGAAATATGATGGACTGAAAAACCAGAGCACTCTAAAAATTACGTGTAATCAGATGTTTTTTATTTGAGTTTTGGGAACACTCCTTAACTTGGAAGCATTCAAATTAGGATTCAGTTTGCATGTAGAGCTTGTCTGAGGTCTAGCTTCATTTTTTACATAATTATTGTTCCGTGGCATTTTCTTTCTGCCCCAAAGTAGGATGCAACTAGTTAAAAAGATAATTGCATGTTTATACAAAACATTGGCAGAAAGACCTGGTTRTATTGTGGGATTGTGGGAATGGGTGTTCAGTTCATGTACAAGTGCTCAGGTCTCTCTTCCACTTCAGGTGCCCTGTATGTCTCTATGCAAATAGCTTGAGCACAGATTTGTAAGTGTAGTTAAGTGTCTAATTCTTATGACTATCATTTGGATAGCAATACCTTTACTTATTTGCCTATGTACTTTGATTCGCAGCTGGTAAAATGGTGACTCTTGCCTCATGTACTGACCTGTGATAAGAATAACTACATTAAAAATTGCAACAGAGGCACCATTGAATTACGATTGACTGGAGTTCTGTGCCTGAAAACTTGCCTATTTTTTCCAAGTGTATCAAATAATTTCTTAAAAGCTATTGTCTATTTCTGTAAATTGCTTTGCTCAAAAATCAAGATGCTTGGTCCATTAAAGGGAGCCATATATCACATATATAGACTTCTTTCTACATTCTGATTGAATGTTTCCTTAGCCTCTTCTTCTCAATTCCTTAATCCTGATTTGATCACATTTTCAACGAATAAAGAGAGAGCTGGTAGGGGTTTGAAATATATATAATTTTGAGGATAAAATCAGTAATGTCCTTAAAAATCAAATGTTTGATAGACATACTTCAAAATCAATTGCTCAAAAGAGAGAGGTAAAATCCAAAATAGAGCAATACTTTGAAGAGAGGCTTTAAAAAAGAAAAGAAAAGAAAAAAACAACAAAACCCACCAGAAAACAAAAATCCAGAAGGACAGATAGATAACTATAGTAGTAGGGTTAGTTTTGTTTATTTTTCTATAATTCAGCCATGCAGAACTCACTGTTTGAGCTTTCCAAGCTAGCTTTATAAACACCTTCAAGTTGACCTCAGTGAAAACAAAAAACAGGACGAAAACATTAAATGAAAATTAAATAAATCCTTAAATGTCTTTTGACTGCTCAACACAGGGAGATTGTTTCTAAAAATAATCCTTGGTGTAGAATAAAACTCTCGTGCAGGATGAACATCTCTGTTTAGGGCACACAGCAGCCTTGCTTCTGTTTCAGCATTTGCAAAAGCAATGTGATGATGCTGCGAACCTAGCCTTGCATCCCAGAAAACCATGCAAATAGTGGGTTTTAGTAGTTCTCCGGCATGAAGCTGGAGAATATTAGGAAATCCTGTGTCTGTTTTGCATACTATTGTGCAATTGTTGCACATAGCAAACTTTCAGAGTACTCCCCGGGAACAAGAATGGGTGACAGTCATGCAATGGATGGTAAGTAATTGCATTTTTGAGGCCTCCTTTGCTTTCCCAAATACTTTTCAACAAAGTTTTTGTGATGAACTTTGAAAGCGTAAATTAATTAGGTTTTGTAACAAAATGAGCTTTTTTATGTTTCCTCCAGATCAGGTCAGGAAAAGCTCAATTGCTTCTATTTTCAGGATAATACAGGCAATTTTTATAGACAGGGAGAGAACTTTCACCAGAATCTATTAGAGAAAAAAAGTCTGCTTTGTGCAAGGCCAGCTGCTTGGAATTTTGCCAGCACATATCCTATAGGAATTAATCTTGGTTTTGAGGAGGGGGTGGTGGTGTCTAAATTACTGTAAGATACAATTTTCCATTTCTGAGGCTTGCTTAGTACACAAGTCTGTCTTAATGGAGCATGGCAAGTCAAGTCAGCCACTGGAAAATGAATACCATAAAGCATCTCCTTGAAAACTTTTGCTCCCTTTGGCAGAAGTGATCAGTAAAGCTTCTCCTGAGCCTCTCGCTCTTCTGGAAAATGAAGGAGACACTGAATGCCACACTTTGTAAATCCACTGAACAATTAAATGTAAATGAAGGAGACATTGTGGGACAGCAAGCGTTCAGTTGTGAGACAAACAATGCCAGAGCCAAAATCTTCATGCAGAAGGATGTTCACACCGTCTGCGTAACCATCCAGCCACACAGGAACTGGGAAACGATTGTCTTTTTTAGGATGAGGATGATGTATGGGATTGTTTATCTAGGCTGGGCTGCTTGTCGTAGAGTTAGCTCAGAAATGGATCCAAGCAGAAAAGATAAGAGCAAGATTAAGAATATCTCAACACAACTCAGCTGGATGCATTGTGTTGAAAGGCAGGTCCCCAGTACTAGCCATAGAGAAAGAAYTGCTTTCCTAAGAATGGGGAAAGCGATGAGGAGCAACACTGGAAGATTAGGTTGTCCCCAGCCGTTTWTCTCAGGGGCCTGCGGGAGTGGAGGCAAGCTGACAGCTAAGGCTGGCCCCAGGGGCAAGAGTGCTCTCCCCCCATCCCTAGCCAGAAGGGACAGAGCGGGTCCAGTGAAGCCAAGTTCAGCCAACAGCATGCTGACCACCAGGCAAGTCCACGTAGTCACAAGGCAGGTGCAAGGCCAGGCACAGCATACATACAGTRTAGCATATGTACAATATAGCTCAGGTAAGGTCAAATTTTCTCCAGTGGAAGGTAATTTAGGGAGGGAGAACATGAAAATAAGTAAGTTTCTGCTGGGAGATGACAGTGAAATGGAGGGGTGCTAAGGTTCGTTGCGGAGGAGTGGAGGGGAGGCTCAAGGGTGTGTGCACTGGGCAAGAGGGGGTACAGCAGCTTGTGTTTGGCAGTCATGGCTGCCTATGGACTTGGAGGTGCAATTTCTTTAAGGCAAATTGGAGGTGCAATTTCTTTTAAGGCAAAAGGATTTAGGAGACAAAGCTTTGTTTTCCCTCCTAGCCTTTCAGTTGAGCTTTATTGTCTCCATCTCCACTTCCTCTCCAGCTGCCCTGCATAAAGTGGTTTTCTCCCACACCCTGGCACTGCAGGGCTGGGATGTGGGACTGAGGTAAAGCTAAGCTGGGAAAAGCCAGGAAAAGCCAGAAAAATACTGGAAGAAGCTGTAATTAAAAGGCTTCTAAGGTGAAGTCATGCTCTTGCTATAGAAGGATTTTCAGTCATGACAGCGAGTAAATAGTAAAAAGTATAATGATTTAAATACGCTAAATGTCTGAAGGAATCAAACAGCAGGCTAAGGAAAATCATAATATATGTTTAATAATCATAATATATGTTTAATATAATCCTTATAGAGATGGGTCATTCTTGACTAGAAGTTTGCACCAAATATATATCAATCAGTACCTTTTATGTTCTTTGAAAATGCAGAAATGTATGAATTTTTCACTTTTGCATGCCACTTTTCACACCAAGATAGTGTTCTTCTGGGAAAAATTCAAGACAAACTATAAAAAGAATCTGAAAGTTCACCATTGTTTCAAACAGTTCCTCATTGTCTGTATTTTTTAAACTGGCTTGAAACACCAAGCCTCCAGTTTGTTTTGACTGGCCTCTGCCTGATACCATCTCATGGATTTCTTGCCAGCAGCTAAAGTTTAATGAAGATTTTAATCTTTTTCCTCAAATCCTCACAGACAGCTCTTCTGTCACTGTGGACAACATCAATAGCTGGCTTGTCACTCAGGCCCGCAACTTCGCTGTCAAATTCAGTTTTGCAATTCTTCTGTGCAGCTTCTGTAGGATACAGCCTCCTCTCTTCCACCCACAGCTAAGAGTTTTGTACGAGCTCTCATACCATGCCTGGAGTCCTGAAACACCCTTTTCTCTGGGGTGTGCTTGCTATTGCAATGTTGCCCTATATGCAGCCATTCATAATACTACTAGCAAAGGTTATGACCCTAGCAGCTCTCGTTTGGATCTAACTAGTAGCCTTTAATTCCCTAATACACCAAATGCAAACATCATTTCCCCTTTCAAGAACTTTTATGGCATATTCTATTCCTATGACAAATTCTACCAAGTGTTAGTACCAAAATCAACAGGCTCTGACCGGCCTGTGGTGCCAGGCCCATTGCCAGACTAGAAATGTTGTCACTAGCATTTTGCTATTGTTTTCACTGAGGGTTGCCTCTTATACAGGTCCACAGATAGCCCTAATTTTACACTGTACAAAAAGGTAAAATATATTTGACTCTTAGTAGGCGGTACAGAAAGAACAAGGCCCCATATTGCAAAAAAAGATTAGACCAGTGGATTCAGTATTCTACCAGTCAGAAGGGGTTGCACACTGAGCGGTAAATCTCCACAGGATAAAACAGAATGACAGCAATTTTTTGCTGTAAGGCTAATTTAGAAATGCTTTTCCAGTGCCAGTGGAAACAGAAGTTAACTTTTTGGGTAATATGTGATTTCTTTAGTATGATTACAGAGTTATGAAGGACTGTATAATTGCCAACTTTGTTTTGTTTTTTAACTCTAAATGGACAAACGGAATGAGTTAAAATGGAAAATACCCACAAAGCAGGTGGAATCTAGTCCATAATATGCATTAAGACCTGGATGGAATGTGAAAAGAGAAATTAATCCATTTTTGTGATTAATGAATACTAATTATAACTTGCTAGAATATTCCCACAGTTCATGATAAATGTATAGCTAAATCTCTAAGATATGGTTATCAGTCTTTTGCTCTGTACTCAATGTGAGACAACTACTGACAGAATTTGCTCCTTATGTTTTATAAAGTAGCCCCCAGACACCAGATTTCTGAGACGAAAAATGTTTTAAGAAGTTTTGAGTTTGCAAGCTTAATTGCTTAATTTTGCAAACACACTGTAAAAGTTAAGATCTCTGTGGTACTACAGTGATACATTGGGACTAAAGATCATTACATCCCAAGAGGAATTTTGCAAGTAAGACAATAGCATCATTGTTTCAAGCACAGGGAGAAGGTGATTGAGATTTATAAAGTTAACTTGTTCTTGTGATGCCTTGGTATTTTGCTCCATGTGTAGGAGGATTTGCAAATTCAGTCAACAGCAGCCCATATGGCAGAGCCTTGACCAGAGCTGAATGAACCATTGAGAACATTCCTTTGAATAATAGCTTTCTAATACATCATGAAATTCAGTAAACATATTATTTGCTGAATGCATTTGACAGACTATCTGGTTCTAGAGGGAGTAAAATCTGAAACACAGCTACAATGCGACCAGTAATTTTAAAGAAATGTGCCAGAAAGGTTATTCTACACATATTAATCAACAAGCTCTCAGCCCGATGTCAGATGGTGGCTGAGTGCTTTGGCAAGCACCAATGGGGCATTATTTTCTGTGGGAAAAAAAACGGAATCTTTACATACTGCAGGTACTGCTTCATACCTTCCTGCTCACCAGGTCAAATTCTTCCCAGCTTCTTCGTGTCCTTGTGCATATCAGTGTTTGAATTCACCCATATGCGTCTAATCTTTTTCTTGATGTGTTTTAAGCTCTGTGGTGTCTAATGGCAATGAGTTTCACAGGTTATCAGTTCACGGGAATTTTTAAGTGTGCAGCCTTTTAAAGAACATTGTTTCCTCAGTCTGCTGTGAGCTCTGAGTAGGAATTTGTACCTGACAGGCACCGCTCATTGCATTTGCCTTTGCAACTTGTCTTTCTCCCCTTAGAATAAGCAGTTCTGATCTTCTTGCTGCCCTTTCTTAATGTCTTGGTTTTGGACATGGTAAGGTCAGAGCGGCTATGCTGTTCCTGTCAAGAGAGCATGAAGGCTGGGAGCTCGGTGGTGGAAGTGTGTCAGCTTTAAGCATGCAGAGGGATTGCAAGGAACATTTGCTATTTCAGTAATGCCGGACTCAGGTGTCTAAAAACCATGACTTCATCCATGGAAATGAGTTCAGATGAAAAATAGTGAATTCAAAAATATGACAAATAAACATTAGCTTCTTTCCTGCGGCCCCCTGTTTTCTGTGCCCCAACAACTGTGTATRTTTCATTTTTTCAAGCCTTTTTTTTTTTTCCTAGCCAAAAGATCTAGAAATATGCTTTAAAAAGAGAGAAAAAAGTCTCCCTTCCCCAAGATTCTGTTGTTGGTCAGCAAGTTGGGAAATACCGCCCAAAAGAGCAAAACTAATACTAAAACTATAAGCTCTGGCAACATCGTTGCTGCATATGACTGGTAAATTTGCATTCTCTTCTGTAATGTAATGTATTGAGATGTCAGTGTTCTCATGGCACTTGTTGTGGGGCCAGAGAGGGAGCGCTGACCCAGGGATTTTAATGGCAGTATTGAGACGGTCAGTGCAGCTGTTGTACAGCACAGAGAGGAGAAAAATTTCCATCAAATTTCTGCTGTGTGGGGTGCGAGTGGGAACATTTAAACCTTGTGTTTAGCTCCCAGATGCACAAACCACATGTCTGAGCTGACACACAGGGAAGTATTGTTCATCAGTTAAAAATTGGCATCAATTACTTCCTCCCTTTGGGCCAAACGGGGAACCATATTGTGACTCCTTAGCTGCTGTGGCAACAAAATTACATACTGCCCCACACTGAAGAATTATTAGTCCAAAGGGAAGAACTATGCAATACAACAGAAATCTGGAGTATGAAATGCAATTGGATGAGACAGGTGACAGGAGGCATACATACCCATATGACTTCAAACTGTGTCATATTAAGGGAATCAATGCATGTGGCACTGCCATACACATTTGTCTCACTGTTTTTTTTCCTGATCTTTAATAAATATTGGAAAAAATACAGAACAAAATGAAAAACTCCAACCAGAGAAGAGAACTGTTGATGTTTACAAGACCCCAGCTGGACTGTGGTCAGAGCAGTCGCTTTGCCTTTGCTGATGTCATTTCCCAGGCTAACTCCCCCATGTAAACTACAGCTGCGAGCAGGTGGCAGTGCATGTTCATGTGTGCTCCACGTACGGGAACGGCCTCTCTTTCTATCTTGTGCATTTTTTCATGTTCAGCTGAAAATATAATTTACAATGGCAGACAGATGTAAACAAGAATTCCACAAGATGAAAGCAAAATACTTAGTCCAAATCTCCTAGTGTTTTGGTTTCCTTTCATGGTTATACTTGATATTTAAATATATTTTACAATGAAATACATCTTTAGAGAAGAGGTCAGACTGGGTGAATACATAAGCTGATTTCTTCTTCTTCAGATGAAAATGGATTTTTTTTTTTTTTTTTAATTGGAGAAAGGTCAAGCCTCTCCCCTGTTGCTACATTTTTTTTTCCATGGAGAATTGACTTGATTGTTCTCCAAACATTGTTTCCTGTTCTTCACAGAGGGGAAATGTTTGTTCCTTGTTCCTAATAATCAGACATACTGCAATAACTTGCTCACAGGGAAGAAAAAAATACAGGAAAGTTAAGACTGATGATTAACGTTTTCTTTATGCTGAAATTTTAAAAGCAGTAGAGCAGTGGCTGGTCTAGTGAAATATGTATAATACATTGAAAAGCCTAGATAAGCTGAAAGATGTATATCAAATGTATAGCAAGAGTACACACAGGCATTTATTTGCCAGAGGAAATGGAGAAAAGGTTTTTTTCTTTGTCACTGCTCATCCAAGCAGGCACAAATATTTCGGTGCTTGTAAGAAGGGTACAACTGCAAAATTGGAAGGCCATCACACCAATGCTATTCACTCAGTTACTTCATTTTGGTTTGATCGGAATGTTCACAATGCATCATTCAAGTGGTAATTTAGTATGTCCCAGCAGATAGTTTAAAATGCTGTTTAGGCAAGATTTGTTGGGGTGACTGTTTCAGGATGTTCCTGAAGCCATAGCTATTCCCCATGCATCAGATCTAGGAAAACCAAGGTTTTGCCTGCAAGAGAGAGTTTGTCAGTTTTACTAGCATAATTACCACTGGAGCCAAGGTGCACAGCTGCGCATACTAAAACTACTCTTAAAATGACATAGGGTAAGCCAAAACAAAATATGGCAGTTAAAGCCACAAGCCACATGGTTTTCCTGCCTTAATTTTTGACATAAAATCATATCATAACTTATACTGAAAAAACTTTTCCACACAGGAAAGACCAAATGTTGTATTTTAACTTTTCCACCTCTATGGATAGATTCAAGGCATGAAAAATTCTACTGGGATAACCAGGTTATTCATTGTTTTCTGATTAAAATAAATGTGTCAACACTTATTAATGCCTTCAGTGACCTACAGTTGTTCACAATGTGCTCTCTTCAACATAGATTAATTTTTGTAGTGTAAACGGTAGAGTGCTGAGTTGGTGGGATACCTCAGCATCGGTTCCCCATCTTTGCGTGTCCTTTTAAGCCATGGGAAACAATAAATGTGTATGAATCTCTATCATTCTCATTCTGCTCAACTCCTTATTTCCTACTGCCGATACTTACATGGAGCAGTGCTGCTCCCAAGGAAAAAAAGTATTTTTCTGAATCTCATTCCCCTTCTAGCTGCTCACCTGGAACATTCACCTCAATTTTCTGCCATGGGTTTAGAATAAGAGTTATTACTATCCCCAAAACCAGCTTATTAGTTGCTATTAGGGCATAGGAAAAGACTGATTAATTGTATTGTTTAATCTTTCAGGATTTTTTTCACAAATTTTAAATATCTCAAGAACAAATCCAGAGATAATACATTTAAAGTGATGTGTATTCCTGTTCTTAAAAGTCCTTGTTTTAAGAATTCCTTCCTCAGTTTTTCCCTTTTGAAACTGTAAGACAAATGAGGAGATAATTTATATATGCTTTATATTCTTCCCAGATATTTCTATTCAGTAATTTAATGTTAATTCTCAAATGTAATGGATTTTGTAATGGTTGATCTAAATTAAGATATAAAATAAAACTAATTAATTAAAATGTAACTGATTATTGAAGCAATGAAAGCAGCAGTGAAGAGAAGGAAAATGCACAAAGAATCTAAGATCTTTAGATCTTTAGAATCTTTAGATTCTTAGATTCTTAACAAGCATCAACAGAAAATAACGTTACTATGCAGAAAAGAAGTAGGCCGATGTATTTATAAAAGTTATGAATTTTTAAAGTCAAATCTCTGGAGGAAAGAGGAGTTTTGTAAGGATTTTTTCTATATATATAGCAAGAAAAGAATTATGTTAATGAGAAGTGAAGAAGAAAGTCTAAATCTGAGGGAGAACACCCAAGTCAAACTGAGTTTGCAGAACACTATGGCTGCTGTAAAAAATAGTTGCAAATCTTTTCCGAGGTGCTTATATCAGAATTCCAGCTGATAAAACAAGAATGGGTCTGTGTTAATCTAATTCCACTAAATCGAAAGAATCACACTGTGCACTACGTTAGAAGGAAGACATTGATAAGCTGGAAAGGTTTCAGGAAAAAGCAGCAAAACTGAGTGGAGGGGTAGGGTGTGAAGTAAGAGAAAGAAAAAAGAAAAAAAAAGCCCAGAGCAGCATTCCTCAGTTAAGCATAGTGAGGATAGGACAAGTGGTCATAACCTATGAACTCTGGGGGACGGTGAACCTGTATGTTCATAAAAATGTAACTAGGAAGAATAGGATGGCATCAGTGGTGGTTGTGGAGTAAATAATAAAAAAAATACCCGACAGTGAAAGTCAGTGCTTCTCATGTCACCACACACTTATCACATTAGCTTGGTATGTGACAGAGACTAGTCCCAGGTCCCAGCTTCTGCCCCTGCCCAACCAGAACTGAGGCAGGAGCCAGCATTGGCCTCCAAGTGCCAAGGCTGTGGCTGGGACCTAATTCGCAATATTTCCAGGCTCCATCAGAGCTGGGAGCTGCGACCTGGCTCTCGGGTCCCATGACGTGCATGTCCAGGTGGAGGCAGGTGGCACTCCTGTGGCATGCATGCCCAGCGCCACCCCTTGCCTTCTTCCAGCACAGGATCCCCAGGCAGGAGACTTCTGTCTAGAGCAAGAATTTCAGTAGAGAAGGACATGGGGCAGCARTTCCAATTGGTGGATGTTTATTACATATTGCAGTATTGGATTTTATCTCTAGATTTTACAGTAGAGGAGGGTAAAATAGGCACCATTTTTCTTCCTGCACAAAAGCCTGGTCAGGCACAGAGTCAGGAGGGACTGTAGATGCTGCTGAAGCTGTGGGCACCATTTCTGCAACTGCTGCGGATTATGTGAGCAAACAGTAAACCCTAAATTCTCATAAAACAGATCTAAATCTGTCACAGAGACAATGGATGAACTATGTATATACTTCATTTCTAACTGCCATGATTGCATAATAAGAACATAGAGGATTTTACACATCAATATTTGCTATTATTTCATGTTTCAGGATTACTTCAAGGTAGGTAGTAAGAGAAAAGCTGGTTGTTATCAGAGACATCCCACAGATGTATTGACCATAGAGTTGAACGTGTTTTAAGCCTTAGGGAGAACAGCAACATAAGTTATAAAAGCAGTGATTAGGATGAGGAAGACAGGAACACACAAAAGTTAGGTGAATTGCAAATATGTGATCAGTCTTAAAACAGCAACATTTCAGCCTGAGCTGAAATAATCATGTGAAATTTTAGCACCATGTTTTCTCATACTAAAAAGGTGATGCCTTGTATAAGCAGCTGTGAATGTCTGAAATCCCTGCTAAGCCACGAGAAATAATTAGATCAGTTGACTCAGATACAACAGTGCTATTATTCACTGATTGGGCTTACTTGTGACACTGGAAAGGTCTAAATTTTTACACGTTTATGGGGCTGAAAATGAGACTGTCTTACAAGATGCCACAGCCCTAAAAATGACAAGTAATGGGTCAGAATCTGGTGATAAAACGTAACGTGAGGATTTGGTGATTAACTGTCACCCGCATCCTATTACTTTAGGATTTTGCTTCCTGCATGCTTCCATCTGGCACCTCAGCAGGGAGCCCGAAATCCTGCTGTTTGTGTGTTTATAGCAGCATAACCCTTGATTCAGTGGCCTTTGATAGCTCCCCTCTGGCTGCCACACACTACACATGTGCAGGAGATACAACAACCGTGAAGCCAAGCCGGCAGAGAGCAAAGACTAAAGGCTAACGAGACTTTGCGTAGCTCCCAATTCTCACATCAGTGAAGTGCTCCTGTGTCTCTCCAGTAGCTCCTGCCAGCTTCAGCTCTGTCTCGCTGTGAAGCAGTCCTTTACTGCACTCACCTTCCCTTTCATTGTCCTCTGTCTTCTCTTCTGTGCCCAGCCAGTAGACACAMGTGGCTGAGGGGTTAGATGCACTTATGTAGGGTGGGCTCTTTGGGAAACTGTGGTCTGGATGCTGCCTCTCACTCAAGAAGCCTGTAAATCACTGGCATTTGGAAAACAGAAGGGTATACCAAGATTATTTTAGATATAACTGATTTCTATACTTTTTCCCTAAGTATCAAGTACGAGCAAGTGAAGTTGTGGTATTATATTAAGTGGATATATTTTATGAATCAGTAAGGCAGTTTTTTAAGGGAATATATTTTAAAGAACTTCTGAAATGATAGTAACTCCCTTTAATTTCTTAGAATAGTTGATTGAAAAATGTAGCTGTCTTCTAAAGAACTTTTTAAGGGATTATCGTTATAAGACTGCGTTTGGCAAACACATGTTATATTTCTGTATACCAGTTCAGAAATCTGTGTTTCAGATTTTGCATGTGTGGTCTATGGCTGATAGATATTTTTTCACTTTCTCTGATATGAATTACATACCTTACATTGAATGAACAGGCTTAAAAGAAACAGAAAAATTTCACTTTTTTTCTATAAGCTCATTCATTTATTTGTTGAACACATCTCTTGGACTGAAAAAACATCATTGTAGCAACTTCTAATTTATCTAATGAAAAAATTTGTCTGTGATTCATTGAAAGGTGCTCTGAGAAKTTAGAATACAAACTTTTCCTTGGCAGTATGAATGGCCAAAAGAATACTCTTTTGACCTTAAACCATTGCACAATTAATACAGAAGTATAAATTTCAACCTGTAGATGTAGGTGGTTGCTGATGATACCTGCCTGTCTGCTGATAATTTGTTTTATACCCATGCAATGCAAATGAGAGCTTTTCCGAGTCTACTGGGGACTAAAGAACAGAAAATAATGAAGTGTCTTTCTCGTATGCCAAAGAAAACTACGGGAATACTAGTAGCTCTGGGAAGAGGTGAAAGGGGCAGAACTGACACACAAGAGCTAAGTGGTGTCATTGTTATAATTTGCTTCTGATTAAAGTGCTACTTACCATGACTGATCATTTACTAGAGGTCCAAACAAGTGGCCATCAGAGAATGCTTCACTAGAACCACAGTGATGAGGTTTTGAAGACAAACGTGCATTTTACCTATCCTACCACAGCTGCTGGAAGATTAATGTCAGTGCTAATGAAGAAAAAGTCTCTCGGGATATTAGGAAGCTGTAGAGTTAGAAATGTGTTTTTTGTTTACTCTCTATAGAGGAAAGATATCTCAATGCTTTTCCCGTCACTACAGTTTTAAGATATTTGGATTTTTAAGTCCCTAGGTTCTGAATAACATATACCTAAAATAACTCCTACTCATTAAGAGAAAAATTACCATGTAAAACAGAGCTGGAATCTATTTGCTCACGGTTTATTTTACTACATGCACAAGCACCTCAATCTAGTTCAGTCTTCTTGCTAGGTAGGTTTTCATAACATCCTGCAATGGTTCTTTAAGCAGTTTAAAGTCCATTGCCTTAGAATTGCAATAGCTGGTGGAAATGTATCGCAAAAAGTCATTTAAAGCAACAACAACAAACTTAAAAAAGCAATAAATATTACTATTTAACATTGAATGCAGGTTGGGAAAAAAAGAAAATTTTAAAATAGAATTTACTTAATGAAATATATTCTTGCTGTAAGACTGGATGTTTGGAAAATATCTTGCATGATTTTTTTTTTTGTCATGACTGTGGATACAAACTTTTTTTTATAAAGGAGGGGCTTAAAATAAACTTAAAAAAATAGAAGGGCCTAAATTAGTCTCCTAAATTCTTTTCAGACACCTAGCTACATGGCTTCTCTCTCCTTTTCTCTAAGCACTCTACAGCTTCCACTGAGCCTTCTTTCATTTGTTCCCTTGAATTTAAAAGTTTCTATATTTTTCAATGTCTCGAAAATCTGAGTTCTTAAATTAGAACACTAAATATAGGTTATGAGTTCTGTCATAACTGGACATTAAAAACTAACAAAAGAGGAAAGCTGGCTCAGCTTCATATCCACACCCAGAAGAAAACATTATATACTAATTATTACAAAGAAGCATTTGAGACTATATTAAGAGGGATTTATAATTTTTCAAGAGCAAGTGTTCAAATACTGTTAACCCTTTACAACTGTGAAGACACAGGATTTCTTAATAAATTTTAGAAATGTGCAGAAATCACAAGGAATCTTCATAACTTCAGAACAGTTTCAAAAACCCTGATATCAAGCGATCTTTTCCAGAACTGAAATGTCTTCTGCTCAAACTAAGAACTGGGTGGTTGCATAGAAAACACAAAAGCTTTGTTAGTTGCTACAATTAAAATAGCTGGAGTATTACAATGGAAGCGTTTGTGTTCAGCAGTGTTTTTTCAAAGCTGTTAAGTAAGAGCTTGCTGCAGTCTTCTGGCATACATAGAAATGAGACCCTATGAGGTCAGTATGTCTATTTCCCTTCTAATTCTGGATGCTTTCATGGAAAATACTAGTATTTGCTGAAGTCATCAGCTGACTGCAAATAAGAATTCCATTTTCTAAACACTTCTTTTTAAATTTACTGCTGTAAACATTGGACAAAGGATAGTCTTTTCAAGTAAAACAAGTTTTATCATATGCTATGAAAGACATTTTGAAATTTAACTGCATTGAACTATGAAATCTTGCATTTGATTGAGAAAGGTTATAAAGTGAGATGAACCGAAGGATCTGGTGTGGGACTGGGTGGTAGATGCTGGAGATGGGGCTCTGCCTGCCAGGCAGCCCTGGCTACAGCGGGAACAGCCCTAGGCAGAGAAGTCCCAGGAGAAAGTGAGAAGAACCATCTGTTACCTCAAAGTTTATACCTGCCTGTAAAGAAAGACTGGAGGGATGGGGGAAAATGGAGCTAACAGGGTTATCTGAAATATTAGGGGATTTAGTGCCCCTAGCCTGTTTTGTGAGAAGGCGTTTCTCTCCCATTCAGTTCTGCATATAACTGAACAAAGTAGCTACTTCCCTGGCTCTGCTGCTATGAATAGCAAGTTATTTTTGTTACCCTGAGCCGTCCCTTTACAAAAGTGGAAATAGCTTTTAATGTTAGTAAATATTTTTAGAGCAGGTCAAGTGAGGATCCAGTGACTTTATAGGCACTTATTAGTGGTTTCTTATCTAGATCCACTCTAGCTGTATGCTTCTTATTTTTCTTATTTACTTTATAAAAACCGCTTAGCCTTTTCTGTTATCATCCTGATGTAACCTCCATGTAATCTGAAGGAAGAAAGGCAAAATGATGCCATTTTTGAGGAATGACTAGGGAGTGCCAATTTCAAGTTGAGAAAAACCTTTTGTCTTCTAGGTTTTGATYGGAGGACACAGAATTGAGTGTATGAGATAAAAATTTATGGTGCTTTCAGAGGGAGATTGGATGTCACTCTTCATTGGCCTTTATCAGGCTAAAATCACAAGAATAATATTTATATAAGCATTGCACTGGTTGCAGTATGTGAAAGGAATGATCTGTGCACAAAGCACACTTTAGTGTATCACTTGTAACTATGAGAAAATGAAGATGGAGGGAGGAGTAGGAATTTGCCTAATATCTGTTAAATCCGTACTGAATTCAGTAAGGCAGTTTTAGAGTTACATCTGTTCAAGTGAGCCTGGAAGTTAGCATGAACTCACAGTTTCTAATCCTTCTCTCTCTCCATCTTGCAAAGTACAGTGCCCAGCTGCAGATAGGTGGCTAAATAAAACCTTTTTCTTTTTTATGTCCTTGTTTGTGCATATCATTACATGTGCGACATTGCTTGATCTACTATACCATAATGATTTTTAATATCACTTCCACCTAGACAAGGAGTATCTAGACTTCTGTGACAACTAAGACACATACCAAGGTAGGATTACTTTCATTTTGCTTGGGTTTCTGTAATTAAAGATAGGTCAAGTCAGGAAAGAATCAGTGAAATCAAGGCACTGAATTCTTGTCTCTGGCTCATATAAATTAGAAATAATTTTGTTGAAGTAACTGTAGTTATGTCATTTTCATAATGTCACAGGTTCAGTATTTAGGTGGTGGAAAATTTGGCATAGGATTTGTCAGAAGATACATGTCCACTCGTGAAGATTAAAAACGTCTGTCTTTGACAGAGGTAAAGATAAGGAGTGGACCCCTCTCCCTGATATTCACGTAAGGATGTGCCACAAAAGAAGGCTAGAACAGAAAAGTCCAACATAGACTAAATAAATAAATAAACACCTGAAATATGTTGTGCAATTTAATATTAATGTCATTTTCAGACCTGTGTTGGGTGAAATGAAAGTTTTAAAACTTCTGTCAAAGGTTCACCTTGAAAATACAGATCAAAGAAAAACATTATTAGTCCACTCTGATCTCACTTCAGTGTTCTTTTTCCTGTGAATGTGCCCATCACGTTGTCTCATTGTTTTTTATTTTTTTCTTAGTTTAATATTTGTCTGAATGGTGCTAAATTCTTTGATCTATTTTTACTGGACTCACAAGAAAACTTCAGAGCTTCTGTCAAGGAGGCACAGAGAGAAGCAATATGTTTCTGCCCTGCTTTTTGTTGCCTCCACTTGGTTGTCAGGGACCCTGTGTCTAGAGAATAAATGGTATAAGGTATAGGGTACTATAATGCCATGTAAAATAAAAAGTGGAGGCCAATATTCAGTTCCCATTCACTGTTAGAATTAGTATGAAATTCTTTAGTTGTGTATTGGAAAAACCCCTGCCTACTACCTTAACCATACCGTTATAGTCCACAGTGCATCTTTCTCTTAAAACTTTGGTTCAGTCACTGCCATGAAAAWTTTTGAGTAGGATCTCTTTTGCACTTGTACTTTCTTTTTTTTGCTTCTAGCGTATCTTTATTTCTAAAGCTATTCTCTGGGCAGGATTCTTAAATATTCACCTTCTATGCCAGTGACTTGCTCATGCTCTATAATGCCATTCCTCCAATACTAATTTCTTTATGAGAGTCAACTGATGTTTAAATGAAAGTCTGATGTAGTTGTGGTATGCATTCTCTCCCCTTCTTGTGTCATGGGGCAATACCTCAAGCTGCAATAAACACAGTAAACTAATGTGTATGAAATTCTGTAATGGTTATGCCACGTGTCAGACACAGCACTGTATTCGTGTTCATGACACACTGGCTCAGTTTCTGTTAATTCTTTATGACTTACTCCAATGCACAGTCTAAAATAGCCTCTTAGGCTGTGTTATATTTATATGCACAGTGCGCAAGTCTGCCTGTAACTCTTGAGGGTCTCTAGTAAACCTATGCAGTTGGGCCCCCAGGCTTGAGTGAAATGTCCTGAAGCAATAGATATAACTCTGTGAATGGGACTTGGAAGGCAGTAACATGGTGCTGCACTTTCTACTGTCTTACTTCATTAGTAGATTAGTTAATGCTTGACTGACAAAGCCAGTGCTGGAAATAGAACTTTGGGCACATTAGGATATGTAACGTTAGAAGAAAGATGCTTAAAAATACTTTTCTGTGAAGATTGGAGGCACAGCCCTCTGCTAAAATCTTTTATGGACTTGGAAACATTCTTGGGACAAAAGCTGAGCACAACGATGTTCACTTAATATTTCTAGCATAGGGAGTTACTGCTAACGTTGCTGAAGATCTCCTTTTGTCCTGGAAGTTCATGTGATTACCCTGCACAGAAACAGTACCTCAGTAGCAAACAGCTAAAGGCTTAGCAAGACGGTTTGTTTAAAAAAGAAAACTAGGGCTATTCTTAAATTTGAAAAATGACATGCACAGGGAACATTGCCTTTAACTCTCAGTTGATCTTACGGGAAAAGTCTGGAGGTCTCATACATGTTTTTGCTTTCCCAACTTGCCCAAGAAAACCTTGCATAAACTGTGCGGCCTAGATTTCATTTTGCCATCCATAGAAGTGGAGATAACACATCAACAAGTCAGGTTTCACTCTGGAATTTATGAAAAAGAATAACTCAGTGTTCTTCTCTCAAAATCAACAACAATTTGGGGTCTTGTACCTTCTGGGGGTTATGTCCGCGACTTGCCACCTGTTCCTTTCTGTCATTACTTCCCCAAATCCTTGCTAATGTAACTTTATAGATCTGCCTATGGACCTCCTGTTCTCCTCCCCCAGGAAAGCTGCTGAGCATTGGAGATTCTCTTCTAATGGTATCTAGATCCATGTACAATCGCAGGGACTCTATGATAGCTGGAAGGATTTCTGCCTGTGTGTAAAATGCCCTGGCATTCAGGTCTCATGCAGTGCAGGACTGGTCTAATCRCTGCCATGTGTTGCTACTGGTCCTTACCACTAGACTAAGGTTTTTGTGACTTCACCTTCGAGATTTACTTCTGTTTCAACATTTGTTAAAATTTAGCATCAGTTTTTGGCTCTTTGTATGTCTACCTTCAAACAGCTGATTTCAAGAAAAACACAGAAAAGAAATTTACAGCATTTGACAATAACTGCTAGCTATGTGTGTTGCTAATTATGCTAGCTGAAGTCAGATTTGGGATAAGTACTCAACAGAAAAAGATAAATCAGCTTTGCAATTCTGCCAAATAATTCTGAAAAGATGGCAGCATATAAAATATATGCATATATTGCATTCTCTGACCCTGCAATCCTTATTGCAGGTACTGAAAAGCCATTACGGTTATGCTGAATAAACTTGCTAGAGGGCTGCCTTAGGCCAGTTCCTTCTCAATCCTTTCTGATGTGTAAATGCACAGAGCTTTGTATTTCTTACACTGTCATAGATTATTTGTAAGACTTCTGCAGGTACAAACCTACAGTTACAAACTTAGCTAATTCCTTAGTTTAAGGGTTGAATTAAGCATATGAAATGCAAGGCTCTTCATCTGAGCAAACATAACACAGAAATCAGAAATGTTTTATTAGTTCCCTGATCTGAGATTTTTGAAGTTCCAGTTAGTGAATGAGTTCAACTTTGAGTGATGTTCCCCAAGTGTATCTTTATCATTTATGTCAAAGATGGTCTTCTGAAGATGTCCAGTTGGAAGCCTTTTAGATATTTGGCTAGTTTAGCAAACATTTGGTAAGTGTCAAAGGGTGAAGGCTGCAACTGGGTCAGCAGGGCAGAGAGCCGACAGGGCAGAACAGAAAACAATGTAATACTTGTAACTTCACCCCCGAGCCCCCTCTCCAAATAGAGATTTTTTTTCTTTGAAATGTCTGCATCAAATCCAGTAATTCCTTTGCTGTTCTTGTGTTCTACCAAAACATATAATGGTTTGTGGTGTTGACAACTCCAGTCAAAACTGCATTTAAAAGAAAAATATGAACAACTCTTCATACAGAGGTCACATTCTGTATGCAAAAGTATGGAGCATTAAAAAAAGTTCAAAATACAAATGTGTTTCACAAGTCAACTTTTCCTGTGTGTGGCTGGACACATCTGTTATGAATAAGAAGTTCCATAAATCACTGAAGACAGAAAAAACCAAGCATTCTCAGATCTCTCAGAAAATGCATATAATCTCTTCATGCAGTGAAAGATGTAAATTTTCAAAATTCAGGGTCACTACCTCTGCATTGATCCATAAAAAATCTACAGTGGTGCCTTGTGTTTGTGGCTTTCACATCTCTGTTTAGCTACTGGCACTTTTAAGGAGCTTGATTACTTGCTAGAAAAATTTTAAACAAGAAGAAGGGATAAGAATGAGACAGAATACTACAGAATTGACACAGAGGAGTCTTTCTAACATTGGTAATGTGCTGTGACCTGCTTCTACCTTTTATTTTTACCAAGTGGAAAACAAATATACCAACAAAATGAAATATATACTTGAGTCTTTAGAATTGATACAGATTGAAAACTTGGTTATTACAGTGGTTAGCTAGTGTGCTACTTAGAGARGTTTTTGTGAGCATCTTGACCTGAGATACTTACAGGTAGCTATGCAAAAAGTCCCTATTTATTCCAGTTCATGGGTACCTACRGGCTCTTTTTRTCTTAGAATCATAGAATCATAGAATAGTTTGGGTTGGAAGGAACCTGTAAGGTCATCTAGTCCAACCCCCCTGCCATGGGCAGGGACATCTTCAACTAGATCAGGTTGCTCAGAGCCTTGTCCAACCTGACCTTGAATGTTTCCAGGGATGGGGCATCTACCACATTTCTGGGCAACCTGCTCCAGTGTTTCACCACCCTCAGCGTAAAACATTTCTTCCTTATATCTAGACTAAATCTACCCTCTTTTAGTTTAAAGCCATTCCCYCTTGTCCTGTCGCAACAGGCCCTGCTAAAAAGTTTGTCCCCATCTTTCTTATAAGCCCCCTTTAAGCACTGGAAGGCTGCAGTAAGGTCTCCCCGAAGCCTTCTCCAGGCTGAATAACCCCAACTCTCTCAGCCTTTCTTCATGGGAGAGGCATTCCATCCCCCTGATCATTTTCGTGGCCCTCCTCTGGACCCACTCCAACAGGTCCGTGTCTTTCTTGTGCTGAGGGTTCCAGAGCTGGACGCAGTACTGCAGGTGGGGTCTCACCAGAGCAGAGTAGAGGGGCAGAATCACCTCCCTCGACCTGCTGGCCACGCTGCTTTTGATGCAGTCCAGGATACGGTTGGCCTTCTGGGCTATGAGTGCACATTGCCAGCTCATGTCCAGCTTTTCATTCACCAGTACCCGCAAGTCCTTCTTGGCAGGGCTGCTCTCAATCTCTTCATCCCCCAGCCCGTATTGATACCGGGGGTTGCCCCGACCCAGGTGCAGGACAGAGATGTGTTCTATAAAAAATGATCTCAGTTTTCACTGATGAATGAATGAATAATAATTACTACTGATATTTCTGTGACGGTAAACTGTCAACACAAAACACCATTCAAAAGATGTAGATATTGGAAATCATTTTAGAAGTGCTTTAAAAATAAAACTTTTTTAAGGCAGTATTTTTAGAGAAACGTGAAAATACAGAAAATGACAAGGTGGCCTCTGAAGAAGTAATCAAAGCATACCAGTGTTATCTACAGGTAATTTATCTTGATATGACAATAAAGTATATGTTTTTATTTCCCAAGATTCCATAAGTGACTTGATACATCTTGGTTGAGATTGAGATTTATGTAATGCCAATAATATACTAGCTTATCTCTCAGCTGAAGAAACAAAAATTGGCAGATAAAGATGTTTTGGCCTGTAGCCACTGGTGTCTTTAATCAAAGATTTATCAAAATGTTTCTCAGTTTCCTGACTGCACAACAGAGAAGGGAATCATCTATTATTCTGAAGACATCAGTGAAGCTACAGTGGGAACATTTGACAAATGTAGGAAGAGTACTACATCACATTATTTGAACTCTCAAATGTTAGCTCTTGGACACAAATTTGTTTACAAATGAATGGAAAATGAAAATTACTACCTGTCCATACTAATAATGTGCTCCATTTTGAATTGCCCATGTTGAATAATACAGCAAAAAGATATTATAGGTTATGAAACAAAATTTTCCAACTCAGAGAGTCTCAGAATGCAGGGACTATGATTATACTGATTTTTAATACAGATACTGAGTATTTGTACACTTCTTTCCATTACAGCTTTTTACAATAGRAATCATTCCAGTGAAAACAGTTAGTGCTTAGAGAGATCCAACTTATTTTTAACATTTTGATGATAGAAACAATGGTTTCTGGATCTTGAACATAAGAATACACGGATGACTATATGACTATTAACTTTAATAAAAGAGAAGTCATGTGGTTTCCATTATTAGAGTGAAAGAGCAATTAATCTTACATTTATGTTCTGAAATGTTTGCAAAAGAGATAAGAAGGAAGCTTTATCATATATCTTCATAGGAAGCTGGGGAGGTTAGATTCTGCAGCTATATGTCAGAGAAACTGGCAGAAATTAGGCGAGTGGCCAGTGTCAGGTCTGCATTTAGTCAGGACTTTGATCAAAGTGGTGTTACTGCAGAACAGTACTATATCAATTCTACACCAGTAGATCTGCTTGGAAAATTATCCGGAAGATAATGTTATGAAACCTGTAACTAACTACATCTTGCAAGGATTTTTCTGAGGCACACCCAATCAGCCAGTAAATGAATTGGGACCACTTACGGTACACAAACTACTGCCCTAATTATGAACACCGTTGTAGCATTTCCTACTTGTGTGTGGCTGGCAAGACACAGAGGAGGCAGGAAGCATGCTCTGATACTAACATCCATACRAAAATCAGGGCCAAGTACACACGCACACACACAAAAAAAATTGAAGCCCTGGCTTTTCTATTTCATTACTACTGTTTCATCATCACCATTCATTTAATAGACATTGGGAAAATACTCTGAAAGCAGTTCAGACTTTAGAAACAGACACCTGTGAAAGAAAAGGTAGAAATGTAATTTGAAATGGAACTAGTTTTATTCACCCCTGTGACCCCTTCACTGTCATCTCCAGAACAGAGTTGCTTAAGATTTTAGCCCTTTCAGGAATAAAAAAAAGTTGTCTTTTGTTTAGAAGTCTCATTGTTATTTTTAGACCCTCACGACAGGACTATTTAAAATAATATAAGCTTTTTTTTCCCTTCAGCTAGCATGTAAGAGCTTCAAGTAATTTCCTTCATGTACCATTGTCAGGCTCAGCAGGAGTCCGAGTTGCTGAGCAACCATCTTCCTTATTAGCTGTAATTCATCTTTTAACTACTAGAAAGAACTACTGATGGATTGACCAGAGAAGAGAAAGCAAAAGAGCAGGAACTACTAAATACTTAATTGAGCACCTATAATATTAATCAATTTTGACAGATAAGTAATGAAAATTCAAAAGCAAAAATAACCCTTCCTTATGAATTGTATCTTAAAAGCTCACCTGCCTTTCAAAACGATGTATTGTTCCATCAGTGTGCTTATGAAGCTTTCATAATACTGCTTTGTCAGGTCAGAACACTGCCTGAGAAACAAATGATAATGGGCTAAATTATGTAGGAGTTTAAATATGCTGAACTTGCATACAAGCTGTTAGTGAATGTAGGGTAATATTGATACTTATTAATTATATTACAATTGCCTTTAGATGCCTCCTCAGACCCTGCTAAGGCAGTGGTGAGGAGAGGAATGGGGAACCTGTGATGCCATGTGAGCACTGCTGTGGATCTACCAGAGGTGTTTGCACAGGCAAAATAAGCACCTGCCTAGGGCAATTAGTTGCTGCGGCCCTCCTGATTGCTCTGCTTTCCTGAAGCTATGGGAAGTCACAAGGCTGGAGAATCCTGGATTTTGGAGTGTTTGCATTTTGATGGATAAGCTTCTTGTCCAAGGAATCCATAAAAGCAATGACTTTGCAAAAAAGGGAAAAACTGTCTGGATAGAGTCCTGTTCTGGGAAAAACTATACCAAGAATGTGGGAAGGGAGATAAAGAGAAAGGAGATAAAGAATGAAAATATTTTATATAAGTGTGAGAGCTGGCACCAGCTTCTCTTCACTCAAACATCACCTAAAGGTATCCTTTCCTAGTGTTGCCAGTAAAGGTGAATAAAAACAATAGCCTTATTGTCTATAACCATGTAGTTAATACAGCAACAGTATTGGTACTGGATGAAATGCTAAAAATGAATGGATCAAGAAAGCATTTTTTTGTATTCAGCATATGAGCCTTGTTGAGCCAAATCCATGACCCTGCCTCACAGAGACACATGAATTTAGATGGCTGCCAACAGCTTGCTATTTTTCTGTCAGACAGTTCCCAGGGTGTGGCACACCCTTAATATAGGGCACAGCTTTCGGATCTCAGCTCCATGGGCTGATGTAGCCCCTTTAGGCATGCATAAGGAAGAGAAGATTTAGTTTTGTAAGATCCCAAGACCATCTATGTTTAGTCACTGAATGACGGCTGTTGTCACACAATTTATTCATTGGCTGCGAGCGATGACTGGGAAGACAAAGCTGGAAATAATAATTTACTCATGGAAACACAGAATGACCTTCTAAAAAACGTGTCCTGGTGTGGTGGTGACAATTTAAGCCTTCATTGTACTCAGTAGTGGCCACAATGACAAGTGTCACAAACCCTCACATACTGAAGGCAATTCACAAACTAAGTGTGGTAATCCTTATGTTGGTTTAGGGGTTTGATAAATGCTTCTGTTCTTTACTCTTCATAAGTGTGTGGAGAGTGCAGAAATTGTTAAATAGTCACTGAACAGCCATCAGAAGAGATGTTCTGGATCTGTAATAGGGTTGTTATTCTATTCATATTAATTTAATTTATATTTATTTCTGGTGGTAATTCACCAACTTACATTAATTTCCTTTCCTCTGAGAGCAAGGGAATTTTCAATCATCAGCTGTACTTTTTTTCTATTTGCTGCTTGCCAGCACAGGTAAGAACTTCAGATGATTTTTTTTTTTAACTAAACACAAGCCATTTTGGATAAAAAATTATGCACCTTGAAATTTGTGATTGCTAGTGAGTGTATAAATTACCAGAATAAAAGACTTACTTCTGTTACAAAAACTTAGTAAGTAGGACTGTTCCATGAGCTCCCTTACCCAGGCTTTTTTACTGGGAACAGAAGCTGAAGGAGACTTAGACTTCATGAAATATTTTTTCTCTGAAAAATGGATTAACATTTTTGATCATTTTGATATCCATATTTATCAGCTGAATTTGGCTATTCAAAGCCAGGCTTCAGGGCTAATGAATCAGAATCATAGGATCATAGAATACCAGGTTGGAAGGGACCTCAAGGATCATCTGGTCCAACCTTTCTTGGCAAAAGCACGGTCTAGACAAGATGGCCCAGCACACTGTCCAGCTGAATCTTAAAAGTGTCCAATGTTAGGGAATTCATCACTTCCCTGGGGAGATTATCCCAATGGCTGATTGTTCTCATTGTGAAAAATTTTCCTCGTGTCCAATCAGAATCTCCCCAGGAGTAACTTGTACCCATTACCCCTCATCTTTTCCATGTGACTCCTTGTAAAAAGGGAGTCTCCACCTTCTTTGTAGCCACCCTTTAAACACTGGAACATGGTGATAAGGTCTTCCCTAAGCTGCCTTTTCTCAAGGCTGAACAAACACAGCTCTCTCAACCTTTCCTTATATGGCAGGGTTCCTAGTCCTTTGATCATCTTTGTGGCCCTTCTCTGGACCCTCTCCAGCCTGTCCACATCTTTTTTGCATAATGGGGACCAATGAACACAGTATTCCAGATGTGGCCTGACAAGCACTGAGTAGAGTGGGATAATGACTTCTTTATCTCTGCTGGTGATGCCCTTGTTGATGCAACCCAGCATCCTGTTGGCTTTCTTTGCCGCAGCAGCACACTGTTCACTCATATTGAGCTGCTTGTCCACCAGAACCCCCAGGTCCCTTTCCACAGAGCTGCTCCCCAGCTGGGTTGATCCCAGCCTGTGCTGAACTCCTGGATTATGTTTTCCCACGTGCAAGACCTTACGCTTATCCTTGTTGAACTTCATAAGGTTCTTGTTAGCCCACACTTCTAGCCTATCCACGTCTTCCTGCAGGGTGGCTCTCCCTTCCGAAGTGTCCACTTCCCCACTCAGTTCGGTATCATCAGCAAACTTCATCAGGGTACACTTGATCCCATCATCCAGATCACTTATGAAGATATTAAACAGCGTTGGGCCCAATATCGATCCCTGCGGGACCCCACTTGTGACAGGTTGCCAGTTTGAAAAGGAGCTATTTACCACCACCCTCTGGGTGCGGCCTGTCAGCCAGTTCTCCACCCACCACACAGACCACTTGTCTAGACAGTAACACACTGGTTTCTCCAGGAGGAGGCTGTGGGAAACCATATCAAAAGCCTTGGAGAAATCCAGGTAGACAATATCCACCACTCGCCCCACATCAACAAAGCAGGTTACTTTCTCGTAGAAGGTGATCAGGTTTGCCAAGCACGATTTGCCCTTGGTGAATCCGTGCTGGCTTTTCCCGATCACATGTTTCATTTGACTTGTGATACCCCCCCAGGTGGATTCATTCCATAACTTTCCCAGGGACTGAAGTAAGAACTGATGGGCCTATAGTTTCCTGGATCCTCCTTTAAGCCCTTCTTGTAGATAGGGGTGACATTAGCCTTCTTCCAATCTTCTGGGACATCCCCCAATCTCCACAACTTCTCAAAGATTATGGAGAGCAGCCTCACAATGGCATCAGACAGCGCTCTCAACACCCTTGGGTGGATAGTGTCAGGGCCCATTGATTTGTAGGGTTCAAGCTCCTCTAATAGTTCACATACCAAAAGTTCATATATTGCTAAAAAGAATGAAAAATATTGCAAGATATTTTTAGTAATTGTCACTTGGATAACTTGTGCAAAGTCATAACTGCTTTACATATTATCACTGAGGACTTAATCTTGAAACTGCTTCATGGAATTAGAGCAGCGTGAATTGAATTACATTTTTTGCCAAGCTACTAAGCAGGAATGGGAATCAGCTTGTCATATAAAAAAAGAAATTGTGGGTAAAAACACTTATCCAACAAACAGTAATTATTAAAAGAGCAAAGACCTGGCTTCTGTGGTGACACTTACAGAGCCATTTCTTTCATGGAATTGATGGAATATCTGTTGGAGGGATAACACGGCAGGGCATAAGCAATCCGAGAGGTTCCTGGAATGCATCGATGATAACTTCCTTCTCCAAGTGGTAGAAGAGCCAATGAGGAGAGGTGCTATGCTGGACCTTGTTCTCACCAACAAGGAGGGGCTGGTGGGGAATGTGAAGCTCAAAGACAGCCTTGGCTGCAGTGACCATGAAATGGCGGAGTTCAAGATCCTTAGGGCACCGAGGAGGGCGCACAGCAAGCTCACTACCTGGACTTTAGGAGAGCAGACTTTGGCCTCTTCAGGGATCTGCTTGGTAGAGTACCATGGGAGAAAGCCCTGGAAGGAAGAGGGGCCCACGAAAGCTGGTTAATATTCAAGGATCACCTTCTCCAAACTCCGGAGTGATGCATCCCAACAAAGAGGAAGTCAGGCAAAAACACCAGGAGGCCTGCATGGATGAACAAGGAACTCCTGGACAAACTCAAACACAAAAAGGAAGCCTACAGAGGGTGGAAGCAAGGGCAGGTAGCCTGGGAGGAATACAGAGAAATTGTCCAAGCAGTCAGGGATCAGGTCAGGAAAGCTAAAGCCCTGACAGAATTAAATCCGGCCAGGGACGTCAAGGGCAACAAGAAAAGATTCTATAGGTACATCAAGGATAAAAGGAAGACTAGGGAAAATGTGGGCCCTCTCTGGAATGAAACGGGAGACCTGGTTACCTGGGATATGGAGAAGGCTGAGGTACTCAATGACTTTTTTGCCTCAGTCTTCACCAGCAAGCGCTCAAGCTTCACCGCCCAAGCTGCAGAAGGCAAAGGCAGGGACTGGGAGAATGAAGAGCCGCCCACTGTAGGACAAGATCAGGTTTGAGACCACCTAGGGAGCCTGAAGGTGCACAAGTCCATGGGACCTGATGAGACCCACCCGCGGGTCCTGAGCAAACTGGCAGATAAAGTTGCTAAGCCACTATCCATTGTATTTGAGAAGTCATGGCGGTCCAGTGAAGTTCCCACTGACTGGAAAAGGGGAAACATAAACCCCATTTTTAAAAAGGGRAAAAAGGAAGACCCGGGGAACTACAGGCCAGTCAGTCTCACCTCTGTGTCTGGGAAGATCATGGAACAGATCCTCCTGGAAGCTATGCTAAGGCAYATGGAGGACAGGGAGGTGATTYGAGACAGCCAGCATGGCTTCACCAAGGGCAAGTCCTGCCTGACCAACCTAGTGGCCTTCTATGATGGAGTGACTACATCAGTGGACATGGGAAGAGCTACAGATGTCGTCTATCTGGACTTCTGTAAGGCCTTTGACACGGTCCCCCACAACATCCTTCTCTCTAAACTGGAGATGTATGGATTTGATGGGTAGACTGTCTGGCAGATGAGGAATTGGTTGGATGGTCACATCCAGAGGGTAGTGGTCAACGGCTCAATGTCCAGATGGAGATCAGTGATGAGTGGTGTCCTGCAGGGGTCCGTATTGGGACCGGTATTGTTTAGTATCTTCATCAATGACATAGACAGTGGGATCGAGTGCACCCTCAGCAAGTTTGCAGATGACACCAAGCCGAGTGGTGTGGTCGACACGCCTGAGGGAGGGGATGCCATCCAGAGGGACCTGGACAAGCTGGAGAAGTAGGCCCATATGAACCTCATGAGGTTCAACAAGGCCAAGTGCAAGGTCCTGCACTGGGGTCGGGGCAACCCCCAGTATCAATACAGGCTGGGGGATGAAGGGATTGAGAGCAGCCCTGCCGAGAAGGACTTGGGGGTACTGGTGGATGAGAAGCTGGACATGAGCCAGCAATGTGCACTCGCAGCCCAGAAGGCCAACTGTATCCTGGGCTGCATCAAAAGCAGCGTGGCCAGCAGGTCGAGGGAGGTGATTCTGCCCCTCTGCTCTGGTGAGACCCCACCTGCAGTACTGCGTCCAGCTCTGGAGCCCTCTGGACCTGTTGGAGTGGGTCCAGAGGAGGGCCACAAAAATGATCAGGGGGATGGAACACCTCTCCCATGAAGAAAGGCTGAGAGAGTTGGGGTTATTCAGCCTGGAGAAGAGAAGGCTTCGGGGAGACCTTATTGCAGTCTATCAGTACTTAAAGGGGGCTTATAAGAAAGATGGGGACAAACTTTTTAGCAGGGCCTGTTGCGACAGGACAAGGGGGAATGGCTTTAAACTAAAAGAGGGTAGATTTAGTCTAGATATAAGGAAGAAATTTTTTACAATGAGGGTGGTGAAACACTGGAGCAGGTTGCCCAGAGAGGTGGTAGATGCCCCATCCCTGGAAACATTCAAGGTCAGGTTGGACGAGGCTCTGAGCAACCTGATCTAGTTGAAGATTGTCCCTGCCCATGGCAGGGGGGTTGGACTAGATGACCTTTAAAGGTCCCTTCCAACCCAAACTGTTCCATGATTCTATGAGAAGTCTGTGGGCTGAACAGAGGAAAAATGCTGAACTTCTCTAATAGTTAAAAATATTGTGTCCTTAAGATACACAAAAATACTGTGATACTGAAGAGAGTATTAAGCTTAAGGAAAAGGAAACATCATGTTCATCATTCACATCCCTCCTAAGGAAGCTCTCCTATATTTGCAGTGCATACTAGAGTTAAGCCCAAAATAGTACTAACAATTGAAGTGTCCACCAGTATCATTTTTTCCCTTGAGCATGCAAAGGCTCTGAATGCCACATAAAGTAGGGCACTGAAAATGTTAACTTTAACCATGGGATTTTGTGAGCTTTCATCTATTCTTGTTTTGCTTTTGGCAAAACTTTAAAGAACTGGCTAGCTTGTATCTACATTTAAATGTGTGTTAATAGGAAAAATGTGCAGGGACTTTGATAGCATCATTATGAAATAAATCAAAGTGCATCTTGTCAGTAAAATATTGTTTGTGCGCATTTTGGAGTGGAGAAGGTACAGGGACTTCCTGCTTGTGCTTTAATCTTTTCCAATAGCCAGTATGAAGTTCTATTTGAAAAGGGTCAAATACTTGCTAAAGCTTTGTACTTGTGTATGCACATTTATATCATTATGCATTACATCGATTCACCATACAGAATGCATAGATAAGAAATTTGAGATTAATGCAATATAGGATGTGATCTGTAGGAATTTGATGGTCAAAAGCACTTCATAGATCATCCTTTCTTGAGGCAGAAAAAATAGACAGTCTGAGAGTTTTCCAACATATTATTGGAAGCTCCTTCACTGGAATGCATTCTTACTCCTGCCCTGGGAACAAACCATGTAACATACAATTCACCAAAACTATCCTCTTCATTCTCTGAACAAATATTATGGTGCTAGGAAAGATTGGTCCCCCATTGGTACCAAAGAAGGAACCTGAAGTTTCAAGGGCACTTGAGAGCATAAGTTCTTCCTGATGTAGGCTTTCACTTCTTGGAAAACAGTGATGATGCTGAAGATGGCACAAGCAACTGAGTGTTATGGAAGTTATCTATGAATGAATACAGGTTTTTCATTCATCCTTTGACCTTATCTCAAATATATCTCGTTGTCAGCAAGATGGCAGGGAGGATGCTGCAATTAGGAATAACCCACTTACATGGAAATTTGTTCCCCATGTAGAAAAGCAAACAGCAGTAGGCTGGAGAAAGCACAAGAACCAGTTCATTGCTGAGAAGTAATCTGAATTAGGTTGGAAAAAAGAATTTTCTAAACTTAAGTTGATGTTTTCTGATGCTTGCTGAAAATTAGAGAACCTTAAAGGAGCTTGTGTTTTATTAAAAACTGTGTTGCCCAAGAAAACAATGGATTGTCAAAATGCTCATGTGGATTTAAACCATGTTTTTACTGGATAGTATCAAGGAATAAAACAAAGGTCTCCAAGCAGAAATCACACTTTTTATAATAAAATTAATTTCCTAAGAAAGATTCATTTAAGAACATTAATAACTGTAAAAACCCTTCTAATTAGAAAAGTACTGCACTAATAAGACAGTTACCTTGAAAGTCAGAAAAGAAAAATGAACATCTGCTATTAATTTTCTCAAGTGTATTTTAAAAGCTGATGTAAAAGCAGGGAGTGCTAAAGGAGAAATCTCTTTAACATTCTTGCTAAAGAATAATATTTTTATAAAAAATTCTAGCAAAAAGGCTTTGTTTTTAATTTTGAATGTGTTCCTTCTTTACACTGAAAAGTTTAACTCTGACCAGCATGGGAATCACCTACAGAATTGCTTGCTTAAAAATGCTTTTACCAATATTAAAACATTTCAATAAGAGCAAATTTTGCATTTATTAACTGTTTCAGAATTATGTAAGTTTTGGTTTTTCATTAAGTCAATAGAGCAGAAAAACAGGTAATCCATAAGCCTCAGCTTGTGTCCTTTTCTATTGTTGAATAAGAGTAGACAGTAGCTTTTTAGTAGAAGAAAATAAATATATAACCAGGCAATGCATTTCTTAGCTGTTTCAGGCCTTCTTGCGCATTTCCATGACACAATGTCTGCAAGTACAATGGCATAATGCCCACTGGGGAAAAGACTGGAATGCTATTTGTTCCCAAAACTGCATTTCCTTGTAAGGGAGCAAGCTTAAATTGGCAAACAGTTTCCAACCTTTCACCACATTTTTCAGATAAAAAAAGACAACCTTGATTTTATTATTATTATTTTTTCTTTTTTTTTTTTTTTTTTTTTTTTTAAGATCAAAGGATTAGGGAAGGAGAAGTAAACATCTTTCTGTGTTTGGTAATACTGCACACAAGATTCTTCCTTTCACAGATCCTAAGAAGTTCATTCTTAATGGTTAATAAACAAGCCATGTCAAGAGTTATTTCTTAATTTATATAAATAGTTACATATTTAAATCTAATAATGACTTCAATGCCTCCTAGTAAAATGCTTCCTGAAGCTGCATTGGTACAGTGTGACACAGAGCTGCAGTGATAAGAGGAAGCATACAGTCTACTAATGGGTGCTGCTCTATAAATGTTTACAGGATAATAAAAAACATAATTAACAAAATGCCTGACAAAATATTTTTAATTTGCTGCATCTGACTAGTATTTCTCTGAGAACAGCAGCAATTCCAGAAATGGCCTTGTAGGAAAGAGCTGAAAAGTTGTATACCACAGTGATTGATACTGCCTCTGAATTTAGACCCAAAGTAACTGTTCAAGCATTTGTTAAATGTTTGACACTATGATCCTTTAGGAGCTATTCCCAAGGCCTAGGATAAAGCCATAACATAACATGAAGCATCATCTTGTTTCTTTGGAGGTTAGCATTTTCAGTAATTTTATGTGAACAAAGAATAATTTAGCTAGCCTTCTTTTAAAACACTCTCCCTCTTTTCATGCATTACTTCTCTTTTTGTGGAAAAGGGAAGATTTAAGATGGATAAGATTCCAGTAAGGAAGAAAGAAAAATTATGGAAAATGCTTCATGTTTTTAGAGCAACAGCAGGTAAAAAAAACTGGAAGCAGGGGGAGATTAACCCAAAAGGGAGCTGTGCTAAGAAGCACACTAAAAACCCATGAAAAAAATCTGTGACCTGAAGGCTGGAAAACAAATTTGGGAAATAAAACCGAATGGGAGAAAAGGCTCTGACCATGAATTGGGCTGAACGATGAAAAGGTGAAGTCTCAGCTGTCAGAGATATGGATGACATTCCCGTGGAGTAAGAAACAACAAGTCACTGGGCTCACACCTAACCTCCTGCCTCAGGCGTTACTCTTGCTGTATACTCTTTCCTCCTGTTTTGCAAGCCTGCACTTTCTTCAGACTTTGTAAGCAAACTAAAGGGTCTCCATTTTTGCCTGGAGACAAGACACTCAACATATGACTGGGATGAAATAAGAATCACCCAGAGACACAACTTGGCAAAAGTTGATACTTCCTTGGATTTACCTGTCATCATTGGTGAAAGCTGGGCCTGAGCCCTTTCCTGCATACACCTTGAGCAGCATAGTGATGCAGTAGGCTGCAGGGGGTCTGTGTTCCACATTTAAAGTGAATATGTACAGATTTAAAAGCTTTCTGTGGAACTGAGGAGTTTGCATGGTCTTTCAGCACTGCTTTAATACCTGCCTGTACACTAATGCACAAAATCCATCCTCATGAAGCAAGCAAATAGAAAGTTCTCAAACATCTCAAGGTCTGCAAATGCCGAGTCCTATACCTTTCACATCCTTAGTTTACAGCTGCACGTATACAAAAATAGCTCTTGAAAAGTTTGCCTAATGAATCAGTTCAATGAAAGAACACTTTACAAAGAGGCATACAAACCCTATATTATCCATTTTTTGCTAATAAAGGAAAAACAAATCTTTAGGAAACATCTGGCTTCCCAGAAACTGTAGGAAGTCTATGGTTAACTCCCTCTACAGCAGCTTAAGAAGTATTTGTTAGCTTGAATAGGAGTATTTTAATAAAGCAGTAGACATCATCTTGCTCAGGGAAATTGCAGTGACGGATAAGACACTTAAGAAAAATGGACATGTTTACTCAGTGTCCCTAAAGCTGCTGCAGTAGGGAAAATAGAGTGCTAAATAAGTGTGATGATACTGAGCAGTGTGAGCTGATACTGAATACAATACTGCTAAACTTCAACTGGGCAAGTAGCCCAAGTTACCACATCTGTTTACAGCTAAGTTTTTGGAAAGATAACATTTGAACTCAGTCCTACTCAATTATATATCATTAATACAAAATTGAGTATAGGTATGTTGCGGGGAGAAGGGGTGGTATGCTGAAACAGAATAATTTCTTATTTTCATCCAGAAAGCAGTACCAGCAAAACTCCGACTTTAAATTGTATTTCAGAAGCTTGAGAAAACACCGGCTTTTTGGCAAGACAGTCTTTTAACATCTGAACCATGGAAGAAGTCTCAAGAGGCATTTCACAGCTGGAAGGCTACCTACATCTATTAGATTCGGGCCAGACTACAGACAGAACTCAGTTTTAAGATGTTTGCTGCCATCTAGTGTCTTTATTTCTGTTTCTAACCTTTAAAAAAATGGCCATCTTAATTGACAAATTACTTCAGAAGATAAAGTAGGTATCAGTATGCTATTCTGCAGCTGACACTGCAGAGCAAGACAAACTAAATGATGCTTTACATAAATTCAGGGGCTTGCTTGGTGTAGAATCAGGATGATTGAAAGTGGTAACTGCAAGGCCCTGCTAATCAGTCTTGGTTTATTTCAGTGCAGTAACAAGAAATATCATTTCATGTAGACTGGAAAGGAATATTAGAACATATGGTTCAATTTTATTTTTTAATATGGTTATTGGAAAAAACCTCCTAAATTATGTGCCATTTGGGAGCATCCCAAGATTTGGGGACACGCAAATAAGCAAACCCCTAAAAATACTGCCTACCAGCCAAACTGAAATGAGGCTGTCTTGTCACAAAATACTAAGTTTCAACTTCACCTGCTATGATTGTTATTTTGACCATAAATCTTAAGGTACAGCTGACATTTAGCCTACAGGTAATAGACCACCTAAAGGACATTAATAATCTGAAAGTTATGCAATAACAGTATCTTCCTCTATTTCCTAAGAGTATAAGCAGATAGGTTCATTGCCGTTAATGGCACATATACTTGTTAGTTTGTCTTCCGTTCACACCATTTAAGAACACATCCTTTAAAACAGTTTGTAACCTCCAGAAATGTTTTCACTTATATTAACTTTGGGAAAATGCAACATTTTAACAAGAGCTAATAGGCCATTGTCAAAGTATTTATCAGCTTCAGAGTCAAGGATCCATCTGTACATGGAATGTGACACAGGAGTCTCTCAACCAGGGGAAGTCAGAAGTATTAAGATCTGTATGTAAGCATGTAGCTTTTGTAGCATTTAAGTCAAATAAGGAAAACAGTGGTTCTGAACTCAAACAGGTTGTGTATTCACATCAGTTCTGCTGATCTGGGGGCTAGTGTTTGCAAAGGTAACACAACTCACTGCATCCTCTAACACAGGCATGTTCAGCATCCAGCGCAAAAGGTGCGCTGTCAGATCTTCTCCCCTTTCTGGTTCCTTCTCCTGATTTCCCTCTGCCAAAGGCTTCCATTTACCATCACACACTTTCTGAATCTCTTCCTTCTACCCCTTGCCGTTCATTTTTCCCATTGTTTATTCTCATCTCATTTATCACTGCGCACTGAGGTAAGATTTTTCCCCCCATTGCAGTGTGAGGCAGCACAGAGCTTTCCTCTTCCAACCCTGCTGCCCAGCACCATGCTGGACTTGTGAAAAAAACTAAGTGCGGTAACCATGGGGGAAATTTGGCCTTGTCCCTGCTATTCTGGACTACAGTGTGCTGTCTCTGCCTGCTGACTGAACACGAGCTACCCAGTCACACCAAGGGACTTTGAGGGGATAGAAGATGCCTGACAGTTTCGCCCCGTGTAGCCAGTTCAGTATTTGGCAGCTATCAAGTCTTTTCTGAACATGTATCAACAGCCATTTTTGGAGAGTAAAACCAGTCAAATATGTGGAAGAGAACACTTTTAACCTCTGGAAAAATTTTTGTCTTCGGTCCCTACTTGCAGTAGACATTTAGTGAAATTATACAAAAAATTGTTTTTGTTAGGTGGAAGAAATATCTGACCTCATTTTTAGGAGTATTTGACTATCTTTGCACAAATCAGTCCAATTAATATAACTTTTCAGTTACTGTAGCAGTAACAATTCAGTAACAGCTTTCCTGCTACAGTGCAAGACCAGAATCTATGGCCATAAGTTATAATTCCACTTTTTTTTTAAAAAGTAAATTAGAATTCCTAAATCCTTCCAGAGCCTCAAGTTTTATATATAGAACTCTTGCTATAGCAACTGTTAAATCCAATCTGAAAACTGTCTTTATAAATGTAGCGATACAAATCATCCATATCAACAGTGCAAAACTGTAAAATACTTGGGCTAAGAATTTCTCTGTAAAGTATTTTTGGTACGTAATAAAATGATTGATAATATGAGATTATTATGGCAGGAAAGTTTTCTGAAGAATCGCTAAAGTAATCTCAGTTTAGATCAAATGTTTATGAAGTGAGCACAAAAAAAAAAAAAAAAAATCTATCTCTAACATGGTGCCCAGGTATGTGTGTGATTATAATAAACATAAGAAATCAGAACTGATCCTTCAAGGATCAGTCTGGGACATAAAGTACTTGAAAAGGATGTTTGCAACAGGAAAATAACTGTCCCAAACTGCCTATCCATGACATGGGATGGTATGTGTGAACCCTGGAGGGCTATGGTTAATGTGTGCTACTACTTCAGCATAGCTCTTCAACAGAGGCCAGTCAATGAATGCCAGTATAAAACAACTTTTCTTTGATGGCGTAATAAGATGTGCACTCATAATATTTTACATAGAAGAAACAGGGCCAGAGCCATGAAAACAGTGGTGTCTACCATATTAGGCTGATGTAGCTAGGGCAGACTGAGCAATAAAAGCAGTCTTGCTGAATAGAAGCAATTTGTCCTAAATCCAATGATCACTGTTACATTGCATTATTAATGCAATTAATGTCTGTTCTTATGTAGGCCATGTTAATGTACGTTTAAAATTAGAGATTAATTGTTATATTATGGATTTTTATTTTTGTAAGTCAAAACTGTTCTAGAGTAATGACACATGAAAAAATACAAATCACATTAATTTGCATTCATTTGCAAATGATAAGGTTTTTTTAATGGAAAAGAGGACTGTGTACTTTACTTCAAATGATTGAACAAAAGCTACCAATTTACACATTGCCTCTTATGGTTTGGTTAAGATGGTTAACTATCAAAAGCTATATTCACAAAAATGGTTATAGCCTAATCTCATTTAAGAAGCACTTCTAAGGCTTGCACATGCTTCATGTACACTTCTGAAGCTTTATTGCCCGTGGTTTTGGGAAATGCTTTAGCTTGCCAGTTTAAGCTCAAAATTTATCTCAAATTCTAAGAGAGTACCCTTGCACTGGGCCAGCTCTGATTGCCTGTGGAATTTATCTATACGATATACTACTGACAGAATGAGTATACCCTTTGTTTGTACTTCTGTTCAAGCTCATTTGAAACATTTTGAATAATATTACATTTTGGGGGCAGCCTTTCCTACTGAGATCTGTGCAACTTCTATTTATGCCTCACCAACACCTTTGAACGAGGGCTTGGAGTGCTATATATCTAAACTTGTCACTGCAGGTTTGGATTATAGCAGGCTTTGCTTTAAGTTCGTCAGGAACTTTGCTGCTTTGCAGAGTGTGTGCAGGCAAAGTCACATGAATGATAATAGTACTTCAAAACTGTAGCCAGAGCGAGTTCTGTAAAATTCCATCAATTCTGGCTAAATTAGGCATCTCTGTACACAGAATCATGATACCCAGCCCTGGTGCAAGTGCCCAGAACAAATGGTGAGGACACACTTACAGGAGAGGGTAATATTTTGGAGATAGCGGGTGGATCCAGATGCTCCTGTTAGAGGTCAGATTCTACAGCTTTTCTTGATTTGTAAACAAGAAAAAGATGAAGCACAAGTTTTGAGAGCCTGTCTAGCATAACTACTAGCTAAATACAGTCCATTACGATTCTCAAGCATCTGCTCCTAATCAGCTCTGAACACCAATATGCCCCTTTATGTTAAGATCTCTGCTAGTATATTTAGAAAGTCTGCTGAAATAAAGGGCCTTGAGAGCACAGGTACTTCTTCCTAGGATGAGCCTCACACTTAAATGCTGGGGAAAATACAGTCTGTCAATTCAAAAACCTACCACCACTAGTTATCAATACTCAACTTCACATCTTTGCTTCCAGTCTCTGTGGTACATCATTTGCAGAGAGAAAAGTAATTTTTAATTTTTTTCCTGAAAGACTATGCTATTGCATTACTTGGTCATAATATTACAAAATGCTATTGTGAATCCAAAAGGTAGAGGGAGATTGAAGATTGTAATCTCAAAATGCAAGGCATCTGATGGGCTTACCTTATCCTTTCTATATCTCTCCCATGAGTACAGGTACTTATTTTCATTTCTGACCTCCTCCTTTCTTCTAGTTATGTCCTTGTGTATACTTCTTTCTCTGCTGCCTGCCTGCCTGCCCGCCCCGCCCCCCCCTTCCCTTATTTGACTGATCTCACTTACCAGAATGCTGCATATTTGATCTGCAAGTGTTTGGATTGATCAGAAGTTTGCCAGCTTTGTGGTGGTTCGTCAGATACTTCACATGTGAAAGAAAATGAAAAATGTGGGAGGGACATTGCTCTCTCTGGACTACTTATGTGGCTTTTAGTTCACCTGGCAACTTTGCTAAAAAGATGCCTTTTTGATTCAAAAATACATAGATGAGAGTGCTGAGATTATTCTCCCCATTAAACACAATTTATCAGAATATACTCTTTTGCGAGCAGCTCTTACTATAATTTGATGGAAGCTTGAAATTGCATTCCTTTAGTCTATTGAAAATCCCACCCTCAACTTTTTGAATCTAACCAGGTGTTTGTTTTGAGCTGCTCTGGACTTAGATTCTCTCACTTGTATTTAGGAAAACACTTGCAATGTTTTAGGTGGAATTTATTAAACCTCTGCACTAGAAATATATAATGGCAAAAATGTAACTCAAAGGAAACTTAAGACTTGCTCTATGCCTTTCTCTCTCACCCTTAACAAGGATTTTTCATTAAAAGAACCTGCAACCTCAAGTGTTTAGGAAAACTTTAATACTGTAGACACAATCCTTGAACTACAGAGTGTACACCACTGTTAGTACTTTTGTTAGAGGAGCATTTTAACCACTTTCAGGATATGACTCACTGAGGTGATAATCATTCACCTTGGGCAGCTTGTTTTTGTGAGAAGTACTTAAAGTATCAAAAGAGATGCCCTGGAGAAGAAAATCCATTGCAAGCTGGGGGTCACAGCCCTGCAGCAGGCATATGCCCCAGGTTACAGAGGCAGCCAGACTCATTCAGCAGACAGAGCGCCACAGCCTTGTTTTGTGGCTGTAGTGCAGGTGGAATCAGAGACCCCAACTAGCATCCCACAGCTTCTGGGGCAGGTTTCTAACCAGGAGGCAGCTTTCCGAGGGTAGTTCCTCTGACTGGATCAGGGTGACAGAGGGCACTGGGAAGAGGTAGCCAGGTATAGCTACTGTACTGCCTTTACACTTTGGAAACCAAATAAAAGAGTTTCMTCTGAAATATCATAAAGAGTTCAGTCTTCCAATAAGATAAAATGGTGTCTCTGTCTTTTGGATTCCTGATAATGGAAGCCAAAGCGTTTTCTGAGCACTGGAGGGCACTGCAGCACTGAGGAAGAAGCCCGCTTCAGAAGGACATTCCAGAAAATAATGAAGATTTGCAGATACGAGGAGGGGCTGGGGGATCAGAAGACAGCAAAGCACCGATCATTCATGACTGTGCTGCTCAGTCCCCCTTCAGCTGGAAGTGTTACAGCTTTATAGAGCCCTGTGAGGGTCTCAGGATACCTCTATACAGGCAGGCTCTGTAGCCTTAGAGATGTGCTCAATGTTTGCTTTTCAAGTACACTCATCTTCCTTGAGTACTTGAATTGGTTTTTTCATGTATTACAGTATGTTTGAGATTTTAGTGAACAAAATACACAGCTAATTCTGCCCACGCAAAATATGGAGCCAGGTAGACAGGGGAAGGGGTCTCAGTTTTGTAGTTTCAGTGTGTTATTCAGTCTGTCCACTTTCGTTCAATAATGTTTTCCTAAAAGACAGGATCAGGTGCCACGCTACTTATTCTCCTTCCTCCAGCCAAGTCTTTTAGCTCCTTACAAGCAGCTCCATCTCTCTGCATTTAAGGGAAGGAGAAAATCGCAGCCTTGATGGCTCTCCCCTGTTTAAGAAACCAGCAAAGAAACAGAAAACAAAAAAAGCTTTTCTGTAGTGAAAGTGGGAAAAGGGGTGATTAAGGGGATATTTAAGATTATTTTAAGAGAAATTCTTCCCATGAATCTCAAAAGCAAATCAGAGACACAGTCTTTGGTGTGATGGCATTCCTACATTTACACAGTCAGAACATGTATCAAAAATACAGCTCCTTACTTTTTTTGGTTTTCCTCCCACTCACAGCATTTATACTCCTTTTCAACCCCAGTTGTCAATTATCTTCTACTCAGACATTTTAATATATTGCTATTCTGTCACTTTCCTTGTTATTGCTCTGTAAGTCTTGTTACATCATATTCCTCTCACATCACAGTTCTGTCCCTTCATCCTCCATTTTGTTAGGGAGTCATCCCCCCCCTCCCCCCCACTTCTTGCCATTCTCCCACTCTGCATTTCACCTTCCATTCCTAATCCTCCAGCTACATCTCAAGGCACTTATTTTGGTTTCATCTTTGTGCACCTCCCCTCACACACACACTTTTCTCTTTGCTATAGGTTTTCTCAAGGTCAGAACCTTCTTCCTACTTGTTTAGGAGATGCTGGTTGCAGCCCTCCCCTGGTAACTCTGCTGAGGTCCCTCACCAGTTAAAAGGGAAGGGAAGGCTGACAGCAAGAGAAGTAATCATTGAAAGGAGTGAGACTGTGGTGCAAAACAGGTTGCAATGCTAATGGGAGAAATGGGCAGATAGATCTCCTAGGGTTTCTGTGAAATTGCTCCCAAACTCCAATTTCATCCGAAGTAGTGAGATCAGTTTTAACTCCTGCCTCCCAGGTTGCAAAAACCTCAGGGCATGCACATCACCAATTCTTAGGTCTGTCTCAGGGTGGCAAGCAGCAATTTTACTGAGCAGAAAGCTTTGCCACCTTGTGAGAAAAAAGGATGGCAAATACAATTACTTACAGCAGACAGTATTAGCTCCCAGAGCCTGGAACAAGGCATCAGGAAATAAATGCATTTGTCTTACAAGCCTATGATCTTCAGTCCCATCCATGCTGGGCTGTGTACCAAGTTAAGAAAGCAGAGTTAGACATGCTTTAAGCTTGTGGCAAAGACCAAACCAAGCTCTTGCTGTGGCTGTAAATCACATTCTGTGCCAGGTTTCAGCAATATAAGCTAGTTAGGCAGAACTGAACATGAAAAGAAAGTGAAGTGGTTATTTTGATTCAGTAATATTTATATCAATGTGAATTAAAATTTTGTATTTTAAGCTGCATGAAGTTATTTATCAGTATAAGTAAAGCTTTCAAAAATACCAGAATGAATTCTCTATTTGAACCTCATCCTAACGGGGTTTAGTTTCTCTGGTTCTTACACTTGGTTGCTTTTATTATAGAATCAGGTATCTTCTCAGGCAATAAAAAAAATGTAGTCAAGCTTATAAAATCTAAGTAAAAACAGATTTCTTGCTGTCTATCTACTAATGTCTGTGCTAATCAGTGATGGAATGAGAGAAGAGGGAAAAAAGCCAGAGCTATTTTTGTGCTTGGCATCACCAACTCTGTCTTGTGATAACATTATGCTGGAACCATTCATTGCCCAATCAAACTTGTTTAGATGAAAAAGGTCAATTAAAAATACAGAACAATGATTTCTTTGTTCTGAAGTGAAGACATGTAGCAGCTGGAAAATGTAAAGTTCTACTCACACCAAATACAGTCTTCAAGAAGATGGCAAGTCTGTACAGTGCACTACAAACTGAAGAATTTGTTCTGACATCATTTTGATATAAAATTAAGAAGCTTTTAATGCTTTAACCTGTTTAACTGTGTAGGGGCTAAAGACGACTTATGCCACCCTTCTTCATACCAGGGTGAATAACCTAATACTGCAGGGCATGGAAAGAACAGGAGATGCACCCTACAGAATTCATGCTGCTCCTCACATGCATGTAAGCATGACAGGGTAGGGAAAAGGCTATGCCTTGCTTCCACCCCTGAAATATGTTGCAGTAAATGCAGTTTGACAGAGCAAGTTTCCCCTTTAGAGCAAGACAGTCCCAAGGATTATAGATGATGCTACAGACTTTTTTGTAGGTGTTTGCTCAATTTTTATGACGTGGGCTCATTTCCTGCCTTGGAGAATGTCACATCTGAGCACCACAAGGCAGTTCTCTATGTCAGATACCTACAGTAGCTCCAACCTGTCTGGTTGTCTGTGCTGGCAAGTACAAATGCTCAGAGATGATGTTTGCCTTCTCTTTAGTCACCTTGAGGGGTCAGGTTAATCAATCAATTGATGATTGCACCTGGTTCTGGAGCCAGTTTATTTGCTACTAAGCTGAGCATTTCTACTTCACTTTGTGGGTACAGACTGCTTTTGAAGGAGCTGAAAAAAGTTTCCAATTCAAAATGATGCCAATGTACATGAAATATTTGTAATTGTCTCCAACTTATAGTGTTAGTGCTGCAGAAAGCATAACAAGCTGATTTGATTATGCCCAGCGTTATTCAGCAAGGGAAACACTTTCACTCCATGTTGCTAGGCTACCAGCCTTATTTACAGATAGTTAGAAGCTTCCAGGGCAGAAAGAGCTGAAAAGCTTCAAGAGCAGATGTAAGAAGGGAAAATAATAAATGGCACTGATGATGCTTTAGAATTCATTTTGATTTGTGTTGTACTGTGGGATCCCAGTGAGAGAACAGGCAAGCAGCAAACACTCCAGTACTTAACTAACCCATCACACCGCAACCACTGGAGTTCAAGAAAAGAGAGAGAGCGAGAGGGAAAGAAACCACTGGCATGGCACTGTAATTAAGCCAACTGACAAATTTAATGTAGGTTTTCAATTTTGGAAGTTAGCAGCTGAAAAACAAGTCACCAAGAATATATATAAGACCAGGAAGATGCACCTATGGAGGAGTCTATTAAGATAAAAATCCACAGTTAATAGATGTTTAGTTGGGCTAGCCTAATGAGATTGAGTCTTTTTATTTGCATTTTGTTGTCACTATTTCAGCTGGACACAGACCTACCCTGGGGCACCCCTTGTTTAGCAATGTGGCTACCCAGAAAGAAAAGTCTTGCCTCCAACAAGCTTAATACATTTTGGAGGCTTGACAAGCATGGGCAGTGCTACAATTACAAAGCAAACCTACCTGCAGCACCTCATAGCTTGTTCCCAGGGTCCTTCACCAGCACAGCAAGGTCCAGCTGCTTTCTTAGGGACAGGGACCCAGGAGCTGAGGGCCCTCACCCACAGCACTGTCCCGCAGGTCTGGACGTGGCAGACAGAGCCAGGGGTTGCAACAAGGTCCACAAACAGCCTCAGAAAAGCAGAGGGGATGGACCATGCCCAGGCTCCAGCCAGGAGCAGCAGAAGAGGGGCTGGCAACAGGCATATAACACAGGTCCAAGGTCCAGCCAGGAGACAAGCTACCAGCATTAGAGGGCCACAGTCCAGCCAGGAGGCAGAGCTGGAGGCAAGCACATCTGCACCACAGCTCAGGGAAAGAGCAGGGCCCAGGCCTGAGCTTAAATGGTGCCCTGGGCCTATCGGCAGAGGGTGCGTGGGTGGGGGTCCCAGGTGAGGCTGCTCAGGGCAATTAGGGCCTCTTGGTGCCCTCTGGGCCTTGACACTTTTTATCCATTTTATGGGTTCCCTGACAAATAAAATGACAATATGTGGTGGAGAACCAGTGCACTCAAGTCTGGGTCTGAGTCACTGTATGTTGGGGGTGTCATCTCAGTGCACAGCTTCCCCACACTTCTAGTTTAAGCATGTCCAGTGTGTTTTTTACTAATGAAGCAATTTACCTACACAGAAAACAGTCTGATCTATGGAATACGGCCCCATCAAATATGGGGCAGAAAACAGGTTTTTGCCAAGATAGCTCAAGTCCTGTCGTGTGAGGAAACAGGTACCTGCATCTCCAAAAGAAATCACTTCCACAAATGTGACAGCTTCAGCTTCAGATCTAACAGGTTTAGAAACACACTTCTCTCGACGTTGTTATTGAAAGGTCTGTAAACGTCCAAGTGTTCACATATAAGCAGTCGTAATTAAAAAATCCTAGAGATACACAAGAATGGCTTGTTGCAGCTGAAGGGATAGCGGAGTAAATTTGCAGCGGTTGAAATGCTGCAGTCAGGGTGCTAACCATAGCTGTGCTGTAAGCCTGATGACTAAAACTTGCTGAACATCGTGAGTCATATTAGGCTGTACCTCCCCTACCCTGACTGGCTGGGCCCCTTCATGTCGGTGTGATACAATGTTGGAGAGGCGAGAGGATCTCAGCTGAGAAAAAGAGCACATTAAAAAACAAAGAGAGAAACAAGCAAAATGTGTTTACAGCCTGCTCTGTTGGTTTGCAGCTGGCATGCACTAACATCCATCACTTAAATGTTTAAGGCTCTATTACTCAAGCAGACGAGTGGCAGTAGCTGCAGGCACAGAAGCAAATTTTACTCCATTAACCCTCAAATACCACCTGGAGTAACTTCTCATCTTCTCCGGAGTTCCTTTATTTTATCCTAGCGCAACAGAGGCCAGAGCTTGACTCATCTAATTCAGACACAGTGGGCGAGAGAAAAAAGGGGCAAAACGTGTAGGTGGTGTCAAATGCAGGGAACCCATTAGTGCCTTCCTGCTCACAGGGAAGGAGACATAGGGCTGCACGTCCTTGACAGGCTCCCACAAGCATGTCTGTGACGGCCCAAGCCCGGCAGCCTGCCCCCTCTTGGGTGCTGACTCTGAGGATGCATGGCCTCTTGCAGCCCACGGTGCCTAGATAACTGCTGGCACCCAGCCTCTCTGCCCTACACTTCTTAAACCATGTCCCCTATCACTGTAGCTTAGGTGGCTCCTGTGAAAGTCAGTTTGCTCTACACAATGAGTCTTATTCTACTGGACCTCATCCTTTCTGTGCACAGCGGTGGAAAGCAGGTGCCTACTCAGGGTCATAGGTGGTATGAGGTGCTGCAAAAGTGCACTGAGGAGCGCTGAAAGGTACAGGGTCCTTCCAGACTCACACCGATTAAAGATTCTTTTGTTTTAAAAATGCCACTAGTCACTTGAGGCACATTTAATGTCTGATCTGAAGAGGTTGGATTAGTGACTTTTGGAGATGATTTAGAACTTATCTGTGTTAACCCAGACCTTAATTTCTCTGGTTGTTTTTACCGTGGTGACTACTAGGACTCCCTGGCAATGAACACGGATGTTTCTATTAGATACACATTCTCCTTATGCAAGTCTAATGCTTGATATCAGGTGCTTGGGGGGAAAAAATGGTCTTTTCTGGAAATCTTTATGGAATCTTTGCTATATTGTGTTTATTATGGCATTAAAATTGTTTGTGATGAAAAATATGGGAAGGAAATTAATGTATCAACCTTTAAGTTTTCCATATATATGGGTTGAATGTCCCCAAAGAATCTCAACTTCCATGAGGAGACCTGGAGATTTTTTTCCTCTTTTTTTGCTGTCTAAAAAACAACTCTGCATTTTTTCCCTTACCCAACTATGATAGATACATTTAACAGAAGTGGAGGATTTCTAAGTTTATTTAGAAGAATGGAGTTGTAAATGTATCTATTGATTTCAGTCAAATATGTGTGATTAGAAATTTACTTCCTAGGCCATTTATTACAGAAAATATAGAAATTTTACATCATAAATTCTTTTATTTAAATTTAGTTTCTTAATTTTTTTAAARGTAACTATTTGCTTTCTTTAAGATAAATCTCATTTTCTTAAGTGACAAAATAGAAAAAAACCCTAAAATCCCCTCTCTTGTTACTGAAAGTTAAATTTTTATTGGATGTAGTTGAACTTCTGCGGGGGTGTGTGTGTTTCTTGATTAAGAAGAGTCAATTAATCAATTTAATCAGGTTTTGATAAACTCCCAAACAATTCATAGATCTTAATATTCATGGATGGAAACATTGAGCCTGGCCTTGATCCATTGCTTGAACAAAGAAGAAAAATGCCTTGAATTGTCAGTGGATGTAAGCTGGGAACTACCTGAAGCCCTGAAAGACTTAGGTGATGTACTGCTTATAGCCTATTCCCCCTAGAGTCTCAGGCCCCTTGTTCTGTACAATCCACATTCTCATTGCATCCACATTCTCGTTGCATCCACCGGTCATCTGAAACTGATTCCTGCAACACACCCTATCTTGGGACTGACAAATCAACAGATCACTGTGAAAAAATAACGAGACTTTACAGCACTATACCCAATGTGAGTATTTCCTAGGTGTCCTTTCAGTAATTAGGACCCAATGTTTTGAAGAAGACACCTCTGGCTATTCCTATGGCCTTCTTGAAGAAAAACTGGCATGAGGACATAAATCCTATTTGTAGTAGGTGTTCAATGCAGTTTGAAATAATTTCAGACTGTCAGCTTTCAGGTAGTTCCCATGTGCACTTATAATTTCTGAAGTTTCTGTTTTTATCAACGTTTTCCCTGAAATTTCTTGGTTTTGTTTTCCTAGGCCTAGCGCAGATAAACTGTTGGAGTGAGAGAAGAAATGGAGGACTTGCAGAAATTCTAGAATCCAGGTAAGCTTCCTTAGATATTTTAGTGAAGGCTTTTATTCTTCTTTTGTGTATTTTTTTGCTGCCTGCATCTGGAATAATTTTCCAGGAAAGAGATTCCCTTTTCCTACTCAGTCCTTTTTCTTTTAACTTCTTTTTTTTTTTTTTTTTTTTTNTTTTTTTTTTTTTTTTTTTTTTGCTTTGTGCTATTTTGGAAAAGTAATAAGATGCAAGTAGGCTACCCTTATCTGAAGTGGCTTTATAAGTAGGACAAAGTCTGAATCTCTTAGCACAAACTTGCACAAAAGTACAGATCCTTTTTTTTTTTTTGCAAAGTTTTACTGTTATTGGTATTATATAACACACAATACATACAACTTCAAATAAAAAAGGTAACATTGATTCTTTTATACCTCACCTGATTTTAAAATAAACAGTTGTGAAGCTTGATTCTTTCTTTTTTTTTCAGATGTTTGTTCTCAACCCTTTCGCTTTGTAATGCACTTGGAAATACCATTGGAACAGACTTTTTTGTTATGACAACAGAAGTTTCTTATTAAAAGGATACTGTCTTAAGGTGTCATTTCTACTTTGCTTCTGTTCAGAAACAGCAGATGGACAGATCAGATGCACAGCTGTACAAGTACACAGGAGTGGGGAGAACAAGTAGTTAACAGAAATTTTAACCCCAGAGAACGTTTGGGCTGTGTTTTCTGGATGCAGTCAACCTCATCAGGTTAGGTGCTTTCCCCATCTTCCCTAGACAGCTTTTTCTGCTCAGTCTGATGTCTTGCTAGAGATATCAACCCCTTCTGTAAGAGAGAAACCCTCTTATTTTCCTTAAGGTTTTGTTGTAGCTCTAGGCTACAACAGAGTGGAGCTCTGCGCTCTAGCTTGTCCTATTTTTTTCCCACAACCTTGTGCTAGTGATTCACAACATCTTTGCTGTCAAAAAGCCACAGTTTATTGGGAAAGCGTGTGACGCAACCGGGTCGAAAGGAGGAGAGGTGATTTAAACAGACCACTATGACAGATCTCCATCTGTCCCACTCAGCTGTCAGGTGGCCTCCTGGATGGGAACTAAAAGTGTGCTAATAGGCTGCGACTTTTCTAAGGTGTATGAACAGCAAATGCTTCTTTTGATGTATGACTTGCAAAATACTGTAACAGCCTTAAAAATGTCACAACATGAGAAACAAAGAGAAATTCTATGTTTACATTATGGGGGGAAAGTATCGAAGGGAAATGGAGAGAGCCTTAAAGGAAAAAAGGAGGTGCCAAATTTGTCAGCCATCGAAGCTGCAGATGACTGGGAAATATAGGAAATCAAGTCAGATAGATAGTTGCTTCTTGTTAAGTATCATCTAGAATTTCACTTGATTGTCTTTTTTTTTCTGTTTTGCAACCTCGTCCTCAGGAACCCTTTACTTTGCTAGAGGAAGGCACATTTAAGCCTGTTAGTTTTCAGATGGAGCCGGATGAAAATGGATCTACTAGAGGTATGTACTACCTCAGGGCTTCAAAGTTAAGTAAAAGTTTTGTGTTTGGATATTTCTGGGCTCTGAGACATATTTAGGGAACTCTGGAAGTGCTGTACACATCCTGCAAGCCCAAAGGAGTAGGAGAAGTTTTGTACCATTGGATGTTAGATCATCATAAACTTTCCCTGCTGGGCATGAAACAGAACTTTTTTCTGTAGGAATGCAGTAAATGAAAATTGCCTTATAAGAAGTGTTTTTAAAAGCAAGTTAAACATTTCTCCAGCTAACCAAAAGTGGCTTTTGCATGGCAAGTGGTTTAGGCAGAGCAAGCTTGTGTATGTTCACAACATACTGTCAATGGAGCTAATGAACTCTCTCATAGCTTCTGCTATGCATCAAAACTGAAGCTCTATGAAGGGAGCTGAAATGTCGTATTTGGCCATGCTCCTACATGAGGTTTACATGAGGACTGCCAGAGCAAACGGGAGTCACTAGAATGTGATACACACTCTTGCTTTTGAGGTACAATGCTGAATTGAAGTATTTGTTAAAGCTTAGGAGAGAAAAGTTCTCATTGTTTCAGAAGATACCTAAACATAACTTTATTTGTTTACTTTTCAAGAGACAGGTTATATTGTTTGATATTTGTTCAGCCATGAGAACACTACTAAGAATTGCTTGAGAAATAGCATTCACAGTTCATTCTTAGAAGAAGGAAACTACAGCTGATTTGGCAAGATTGGTGTCTGAATCTGAGATGTAAAGTTGCTCCTAATGAGGTACACAATCTGTCTTGTGCATGCATCACCAACAGTACAACTGCAGGCAGATTGGGCTTCAAAAGGCAATAGGAAATGGCTCATGTTTTTCTAGTGAAAATTTTGACAGCTATTCAGGCAGGTAAACTGCATTTTTAGAAGAGATCACATTTTATTTAAATTTTATTTAGCTAGTTTCTTATGCAAGTAAACAATTATTGTATTGCCAGAGTTGCTTAAAAGTTCCTCTGATGATAGAATGACTTATGAAAATCTATGAGCCAGGCAAGATCTTGTAAAGACTTGCAACAATTCTTAGCACTTATATATCTCATGCTTACTAACAAGGAGAGACTGATATATTTTTCAGCACTGTTGAAACTTGTACAAAAATATTTTTTTATGCCTTGCTACTGAAATGCCCTGTAATGGCCACATTAAAGTCATCACAATGGTGTGACCCATGCTGTATAACTGTGGACAAGGAAATTGCTTATCTGAGGCAATGGATTTTTGCCTCAGCCTATTCCAGAAAAAAGAGGAAAAAAACCCTAAACTCATGAAACTCACTCTGATACAGAAGGTAGTATCTTTAAGTGAACAACTAAATATTCATTCTATAAAAGCTCTGTACATGGGTATAGGGAATGATAGCAAATTATCCTAATCAGAAGTTGGATAGACTGCAAATTGTACTGCGAAAAACAAAAAATGCAGATCCAAAATTTTGGGCAGCCTGGCAACAGTTCTTTGCACTCCTTATGTTTCATCAATTATTGAATGATACAGCAGTAACTTACTGGGCTGAATTTGTTATGCATGGTTAAAATGTCTTCCCTCTCTAATCCAAGAGAATGAAGTAGCATTCTAATAATTGCATAGACTTTAAAATGGACTAGTCATTTAAAAACATTTAGTATTAATGGGGTGCTCCTCCATGAATATCAGCTCCTTTTTTTTTTAGAAAACTACATTATAAGGAAGTGAAAGTTGTAAATAGCTATAAATTCTTTCTGACAGAAAGAAAAGAGAGCTGAAAGACTACTTTCCAACTATATATATATGTATATTCAGAGAAAAATAGAGAAAAGTACACTGAAAGTGGAGCAAAATTATTTGTATGACAATGCAAACAGTAAAGAATAAAATTAGAATATGCAATAAACCAGCAGAAAAATGACATCAAGGCCTGTGGTTTCTTTCTGCAGAATACAGTGACAGCTACAAGGAGCCCTTCTTGCTGATCCTGATCTTTGCCTCTCTCTCTCCCCCTATCCTTTCTCTTTGACCTCTGGAAACCAGGAACCTTCTCCCACATTGACTGTGGCATAATGGTAAGCAAGGGAGAGCTGCCCTCTTAGCTTAGATACAGCCCTGAAGGAATGCAGCTACCATCCAGTGCACAGCATCACTCAAACTTCTCCAATCCGCAGCACAGAAGGAATTGTCATTAGCTGCCAGAAAAACATCAGGTTTTGTTTCTCTGCAGTATGACCCAGTTGCAATTGTGAAAATGGACCAATATGAAGAAAGGTGTCACAAATGCATATTCTGTATGGAAATATGGAGTTTATTTCTTCTCCAGTTGAGCAAAGTGTGCAAAAATAGACTTGACAGTAGGGTATGTTAAGAGATGTAGTATTACTTTATTTTGTATCCTTTTATGTCATATTTTTGATCAGCAATTTGCACTGCTTCTAGGATCTTTTCCCCAACTTGCTTTTCTATATTTTGTCTTTAACTGTCATTATACCACTAAAGCTTTAGAAGCTTTTACAAAAGACACTTGCACAAATTGCTGGTGCCTGTGCTGCAGCGGGTTGCCTGCCTGGATCATGCAGGATGATGTGCAATTGCCCACATGTTCTTCACCTTTCTCTCAAGAAGTAGGGCTTTATCAAAAGTAAAAGTGGGCTGTCAGCGGTGGATAAGCTGTGCTCTGAGCTGGCCTGGTGTTCTTCTGAGTCAGGCTATGTCCATGAAGCACTGTGTTCTCTTACACTTCATCTGTCATTTAAAATCTTTGGAGGATTGAAAAATGATAGTTTAAATACAATTATTGAAACTGGTTTCAGTGAAATACAATGACCTATGAACTACATGTCAAATAAGATGAATTAATTTTTTTTCTGGCCTTAAATGTTGTGAAACTGTGGAGCGAATAGTATCGCTGTATGCATCATGATAATTGTTGGAGCTGTGTTTCCCATGTGGCATCCTTCATACTTTAGTCACTAAAAACAGTTACCCCAAATCTAACTTCTATTAAAAATTCACTATACAGATTTTCTAGCCTGACACTTAGTGAGAAGAACTTTAAAATAATTTCTCTTTCTATTTAAAATTAATTGATATTCATCTCATGCCAAAAGATCAACATGGTAAGTATCTAAGCTTCTGATAACTGTTTAAAAGCTATCTTCTTGCAGGCTGAACTGTCAAAATGCAAAGGATTTGTTTTATTTTTCAATATATATTTATTCTTTGCATCTCAATTGATGGCTCTGCTCAGCAAGAATTTTGACTCATGTGATGGGTACAGAGGATCCCAGGCTAACTTAAGGAAACTGTATCAGGATTGATTGTGAATCCAAAATGTGCTTGTGACCAAATACAGAGGCATGAGTTAGAGAGGCTTTGGCAGAAAAGTTACTCAAGTTCTTGCACAGTCAGAGGAGTCACAAAGCAGCCTCTGCAACCACTTGAGCCGGCGACCAGAAGCTGTGCCCCCAGATTGCTTTTTCCAAAGTCTTTGCCCCTTGGGTGGGGGAGTAGGCATTTCTTTCTCCACAGCAACTTTCAAACTAAAGAATCTTTCTGAACTGTGTAAAAGTATATAATTTATTATAGCTAAAAAGAAGCATTTCAATGAGAGATTCTGGAGGACTATTGCAAACTGAGCACTTTCATACAAAGTAGAAAATTATACAAGCAGAGTCCACTCTTCCCTTCAGGCTACCATATATTACTATCATCTCTGTGTCAGAAATGCAAGTGACCAGTCACACCTTAAAACTGTGTTCAATCTCTCTGCAAACTTCACTAGAGGGTTTTGCAAACATTTTAAACAATGGAAGCAAAGTGTTTGCATAAAGTCGAAAAGTTGCTGTTTCCACGTTCTACTTTGTACCGTGGAACAATGCTACTAACTGGAGTCAAGTAGGTCTTTACATAAGCATAACCAGTGTTGCAAAATCTAGAGTTTTCTCAAAAGCTTCACCTCCTGAAACTGTAATTGCACAAGAACCTCAGTTTTCTAGGTCAGTGTTGCAGAGAGAAAAGAAAAAACATGATGTGAACATATCCCTTGAGGCAATTTCCCATTACTTTCAAACCAGCACAGCAACCTTGCCTTTGTAATTTTTGAACAATTCATTTTGTTAACCTTTGTTAATCACTAAACTATTTGGAGTCCCCACCAATAGAGGAGCATTTATGTGCTAGACCAAAGTGTGAATGGCTTTAAATTGTTAGATCAACCTTCCAATCTCAATATATTCAGCTGAAGCCAACTACAGCTGGGACAGAATAAATCATCACTGAAATAGTTACTTAGCGCATGAAATAATCCAAATAGTTTCTGATTTCAGTCAAACTGGAACAGAAATTCAGCCAGTTTTTGAAAAATCTAGTGAATCTACCAGGCCCTTCCAAAAGCACATTTCTTCTAGTTGGAAAAAATTCTTCACACAAGCCTACAGGTTAGTGTGGGAGGAACACATGGAACCAGCCAATACTCCCAACCTATTTAAAGCTTTTAGAAATTGTGAACTTCTGCAAGTTTCTCCTTGTGAGCAGTTGCAAACATAGTTTCCAGAATAGTATTACATTTGAGATGCTTGGCTTGTCGTGATCCTTTTAGTTATAGGTCTTGAAACTGAGACTATTTTAAAAGAAGAAAATGAATCAGAAGTTTTAAACATGTATTTCCATGAGACCGTGTAGCAGCTGCGTTTCAAGCAGCGTGATGCAATCCTCCTTTTTGCATTACCTGTATGGTACACAGATGTGGTCAAATAATGCCTTAATTCAATTTACGTGTGTTGATTAGTTATGGCTTTAACCAAGCACCAGTTTGTAATGCACATAGTCACCACCACAGGCCTGGTGTCTGAACTGAGGGCTAACCACTGGGAAATACAAAAAGAACGGCCTGTTGATCACATGCGCTTTCTGTAGCTTGGATGTCAGAAAGGGTACAGCAAGGGATGTGTCTCTGTCCACCTGAGTTCTGTGTCCCCAAGCCCTCCCCAAACAGTAGCTGTGCTTTCCCAGAGATATGAGACACTGAAGCTGTTTGGTCCTATAGCTTCTACTGTGGTGGGAGCAGCATTTCTCCTCTTTCAACTGAGATCCTTAGTAACGAAATTATTTGTGTCAGTCTCTGTCTTAAGTGCTTTCCTTGGGATGCAAATGAGTTTTGCAGTCCTCTGTATGCAGCGGACCAAATTCCAGAAGATGAAGGTGGGCAACGGAGAACAGGCAACATGTCATAAAACCATTCGCATTCTGCTCAGAGCACTTCTGTCCTTTTGCTGGATTTCTTCAGAATTAATAATATTAGTTTCTAAGCTAAATGGCTGCTCTTTCTGTAAGTTTGTTTACTAAAAAAAAGCCACCCCACAACATTACTTACATTTAATGTAAAAAATGAGTAAGGAATCTGCCTCTGTCCCCAACTTCCATTATTTACTGTTGAACTGAGTTGAGTCAGGAACAACACTGTGGATGTGAACAGGTTTTAGAGCTCAAAATTTGAAATTAATGTTAAACTTCATATCCATAATTCATTCAATTTTCACGACAAAAAAACTAGACTAAGGATGATTTATTTAAAAGCACAAATGCCCTAAACTCTGCAGGACCATGTACTGAAGTGAAGACCGGATCAAAGATAGCTTCACACTTGGGCAGGTTAAGACCAAGCAGTCCTGTAGGGGAAATAAGTGATTTTAATTTCTGAGAAAGTATCTCTGGATCAAAAATATTATTCGCAATAATGATCTAATGGGAAATCAGAACTGTGGTAGGAAAGTTATAAATGGAAAATGCTAGGTTTTATCACTCATTCTGGCACAAACAGGAGCCTGGTGAAGCAGCATAGTCCAGGACTGTCAGAAAGCGTTCTCCCTTGAGTAGTCTGAAGAGTTATTATAACCTCTTTCCTCTAGTACTGTTAAAGCTATTACAGTTCTGCTTTTTTCACCTGAAATTATTCTTTTCTTCTCCTTATCATCAGATCTCATGTGAGTATATTTGAATGAAAAGTTATTTGAGATTTTTAATGTGTGAACAGTTCTTCCATGTTGGGAATTTTGGGCTGCCTGCATAAATGCCTCTTGACATGGCAAAATGAAAAGTGTCCAAAAATTATGCTGACCTCAGCAGTCAAATATGGTAGCCTTCTATTTTCAAATCTATATTGTTTTGAATTCTGCAGGCTAATACAGTTTTGAATGCAGTCCTGCTCTTCTGTAAGTGAACAACAAGAAAGAAGATCTCTTTAGGATAGATATAATTGCTTTTATAATATAAAGAGAATTTTACATATATTTGTATATATATTTTACATATATGTGTATAGTATCGATAAACTGTATTTGTCTCTCTCCCTTTTAAAAATACTGTGCTGAACAGTCAAAATATGTTGTGTTTTAAGTGGAATATTTTCTCATAATGATGAACTGAGGTAACTAATCTAATTTAGCAGTCATTTATAGTATCATTTCAAGGGAAAGAAAATGACAACTTTCACTCTTTTTTTTCATTTCTGAAGACCTCATTTCTTTGATTTTTTTTTCCATTTGACATTTTACATTTAATAATGCATTTTAATTTTGAATTTTCCATTCTGATATAAATACTGTTGATTAACGCTGAAACATTGCCAGAGAAGCTTGCAGTAGGAGGGCTGTGCAATGTTTAAACGCTCTGCATGAATATTCCTGACATGGGACCCACTCGTCCTCAGCACATCTTCCATTGAAGTTGCTGAACAAGGGAAGCTCTGGACACCTGTGATGCTGACGTCAGAGGTATATTGCTATGTATTCTAAGAAATACAATTATCCTTTTAAAGAATTGGGCCTGGTATAACTTGGGATTTTTTGATAAGGAACTGCACAACAGATATCAGTGTGATATTTCTGGAGTGTACAGAACTTACGGTCTTAATTCACCAGGACTGTTAAAAGGGTGATAATTGCTGAATGTTTTCTATTACTTCCTTCCTTTCCTCTTGTTAGCTTGCTTTGATTTAAAGAAATTCCAGCGATGTCTTGGCTGAATATCATGTAAAATATGATAAATTGGTATTCTGAATCAAATGGGTTTGTTTTCCTCAAGATCGTTAATGTATCTGCTGGCACATCCAGGGATTAGCTAACCCCATTAAAAGAACTGACATACTTTTATAACATTTTGGTTGAAAATACATTTACTCAGTGCAAAGATCAGGAGACAGAGGAAGCTATGGAAAGTATTAAATTAATGAATCCATCTGTTTTGTAATTCCTGTGTGACTATTATTTTACAAGACAATCTTGGAAATTTTGTCCTTTAATTGGAACAAAGTCAGTCTGAATCAGGAACACTAGCTGATGGATCTGTACAAGTCCTTGTAAGGGCAGTAAGACTCTGAAATTAAAATATTTCCATGGCTTTTTCTGTTCTTTTCAGCTCATTTCATAAAACCAGGAGCTGTTTCCAGAAAAAAATAATTAAGAAGGTGTAAGTAAGAACCTAATGTGACTGCATAAATATTGTATTTCAAACCTCCAGATTTTCCATTCTTGCCATCAGATGTCTGCAGAATCTTAACCAATTGTCATAAGTGGGAAGTGAGAAAACAACTGTTACAATACCAATGGCCAATATTGCTTTTCAGCAATACAGCCATAGCCTGTGGTTTCATTTGTGAAAACAGGATAGCTGATAATAATCATGGGAACTTTGGTGAAAAATCTAAGGCAGACAAAGTCCTCCATTGCTGTTCCCCGTGCAAAACTCTACACCTATATCTCACCCATTCCTTACACTCTCTACTTCTGTCTTACTGTGCCCCTCTTTTAGGGGTAGGCTTAACCTGTCAATGATTTGCACAAGGGCACAGTGAGGCACGAAGAAATAACATGGCCGGAATTGCACAGGTGAGGTCTCAGTTGCCTTTGAGGGGGTTTTCTGTCCTCTGCATGAACAGTAGAAACCACTGTAGCAGCTACAATAGGACAGATGTTGAAGAGTGTCTGGCATTTGTTCAAGCATAGCAGTTTGTGCCCAAGCTTCAGTGGACTCTCAAAGGGTGTCTTCTCCCCACCAGCTACTGCCAGGGCTGGGTCTCATATACAGAAAACCTGCAAAGAGGAAAGTCAGTATTAGAATTTTGGGGAAGGTCTATGTCCTCTTGCTAAAAATGTATGTTAACTACAATCTAGGGATTCAGGAAACCAGAGGTTTGTGCTTCCAGTTTTTTCATATTTGCAGTGCTAATATGAACCCCATCGTCCATAACCAAATATACTGCACAACAGATAGGCTGTTGAGTGTTAGAGGGAGTGTACCCCTCCTCACAGTGGGATGCCAGAAGGTTGGATATTAAAATGCTGGTGTCTCTCTGTCATCTTATCCCTGTGCTCTACAAACCTAATCTGTTCAGGTCCTCAAATAAAGAGCTAAATTCAGGGCTAAGGTATCTAAACTATAAAACTGCATTAAGAGTGGTTCTGGGAGTGAAGACATAATGGCTCTTGGATCTATCTCATACTGTAAGTGGTAGAAAGAAGGGTCAGTTAGTGGTTTTGTCTAAAGATCACATCTCTTTGCAGGTTCTTCATTTTTAAAACTTTGGCAAAAATTAAAAGGCTCATTTTTTTAAATGAAAAAGTTGAAAAAGAGTTCAATATAAGAATTACAACTTCTTCTGAAACTTACGTCTTCCTCTCTTTTTTTCTATCCCTTTTGCCCGCTTAAATGACTCTTTGCTAAATTCATGTATTATCTTGATCAATTTGAAACGAAGTTTTCAGTACCTAAATTGTCTGAAAAATGTCACTCAGCTCTGGTAACACTAACTTCTTGCATAATGATGTTCTCTTTCCTAGCGTTATGCCTTCCCACCATGCCACCTACTGCTAGTGAAACTGTGGTGTGCTCAATGTAAGTACCTAGAGGGGAGCTCTGATGCTAGTCTAAGCCTCAGTGTTGTAAACGACTCTGGTGAAAGACTCTTTTTGTTCCCTAGGTACTATTAAGCAATCAAAGAAAAACCCCAAAGTCAAAATACTGCATTGTATGTAAGAAGCCAGTAGGTTCTTGAACTATGTTTGCATGTATGTCAATAGGAACAATTACTGTGGTATGTAACATTAGATAATGTACACCTAAGATAAATTAGTGGTAGTCCAAAATTGCAAAATTACTGAAGAAACAGCAGCAAACTAACAAAAATTGCTTTACAGCAGTACATATTTAGTGCCAGTGAGTCTGGCTTAGGTCCAAAATCAAGAGACTGCTCAGTGGAAGTTTGCATTTAAATCACATTTTGGGGCAGTGTCTTATGAAAGTTCCTCACTAAAAGGTGTTCGCACTTGTTTAAAGTACTACTAAATTAAAACAACATTTATTAGACCTTAATTTCTATCCATTCCAAACTACCCTTTCCGTGCTAGACGTTTTGGAGGAGTAATGTTCTGACACAGTTTCTCTACTGTTTGCTTACATGTCTAAGCAAAATTATCAAAGGGAAAAAGAATGGACTATTACGAATGTGAGCTGGAGAGGCATGGAGTATCTCTGATATGTGCTGAGCACCCCAAAACAACCTTGAATAGGAAAGCTGCTGAAGCTCAAGTGGTTTCGAGTGGCTGCAGTATCAAGCTTTCTTAAGCATGGTTTAAACTATTCTCATGGGAAAATTTTAATTGTGCTCTTCAGGCAGTTTGCCCCATGACATCTATTAATATTGACAGAAGATATGCTCATGCATGCCTAACACTGAGCATATCCTATCACTCCATGCCACCACTAGGAACTGGTATCTATTGGTATGTTATCAAGCTGTGGCTTCTGACACATTCTGTTAGTGGAAAAAGTTTTACTGTTACCACATTAAAGAGAGTCACTGTAATATTTTGGCTGTAAGGACAAGGCAGCAAAGTGCTGTTCAAATGACACAGAACAGCTAAGTGCTCAGACTTTACTTGTCTTTATAAGGACAAGTAGACAGACTGTAGCCATTAATACCAGAAAGTGGAGCACCAGGACATTTCAATGTAAGAGATAAAAAAGCAGTGACTTAATTGGAAATGCAACAGGAGTCATTAAAGATGTCTATTGCCTTCTGAAAAGTACGATTGTCATGTCCCAAGTAGGAACTTGCACAGGCTGCTCTGGAATCAGACTTGGTTTTAGGAGTGCTGCAAGTAGTTGGTTGAAGTTGCAATTGCAGGACACTCTACTGAATCAATCTCATCTTTAAGTGAGGGCTGGAAACATCAGTTCTTAATACAGATTAACAAACACTGTGTTTTGTTTTGCAGGGAGAAAAATAATTTTGAAGCTCTTAAAAGATTTTATTGAAGAAATTTCCAAATGAAAGTGAATTTGGGAACTCAGCTCTGTGATGCTGGGCACCTTCCTGCCTTGGGAGATAGAGGAGGGGAGGGGGGAAGAAAGTGCTCCTTGACCCTTTAAAGAGGGAGGAATTATTGTCACCTTGATCTCAGTTTGGGACCTTTAAAAATTAGTTGTAAAAATGTGTGAAAGTCTGTATTAATAAAAGACATAAGGCAAAACCAGTTAATCTGACCAGAATATAGAAAAAAAAAATCTTTCTCTTTGAAAAGTTGTATTTGCCAGAGAAGTGGCTCTTTGAGGATGTTGCTTACATATTCTTATAACATGTGCTCTGTACCTCTAAAAAGGATGTCTATATCTGATCCAAGCTTTTGTATCATTATCTTCCTGGGTTAATTCAGATGAACCATACTTAACTCTGTATTTAGGTTATTTAATATAATTCAAGGTTGGGTGACTATGTGTGTGACACATAATCAGCGCCTAATAAATAGGCAGCCTGCTCTTACTGGAGAGATTCCCAAGGTACAGATCAGTGGCATGCATTTCACTGCCTTTAAAGTCTATTTAGGATCAAATAAAATTCATCCTTGCATAAAGGTCCTGAACAGATACTTTTGTGACAGCTATGTCTCTTTAGACCCCGTAGCAGTAATAAAAGGGTAGGCAAACTATCAATGTGTTTAACATCCCTCATCTTCTGTTAACCCACTGTACCAGGCTGAGTGCTTGGCTTTAATCAGTTACTTGGAAAAGGAACTCCAGGATGTGCATTCTTCTGCAAAAGAAAAAAAAGTCTTAAAGTATATAGTGGATGGATTATAAGAAACAGTAATGCAGACTTTCAAGCAGCTGAAACAATTGGGCCTCCTTGTTGACTTTTCCTCACAAATCTTCAGAATCTGTACTTCAAGGTAAAGCACCTTTGAGTTGCTGTGGATGGTTGTCAATGTAAGAGGGGAAAAAACATGACAAAAAGGTACACACATTTTAAGAGAATGGTTGAGATTTAGCTTTAATGTGCGCACTGTCTGGTTATAGAAGCCTTCTTGCTCTTTATCAGTTTTTATGGAATGTTCTTCTATGAAAAACAAAGTTTTTTAAAACGACAAGTCAGTACAAAGGACCTTAACCCTCAAGATTTCAAAGCTCCACTTTCTTCCTACACTTGTAACTGTGATGTGTGAATTCCATAGTATCAAGTACCCCTGCTGTTGTAGCAATGTGTCTTACACTGCTAACAATTTAGACATGAGTGTCTACTTTGCATATTTGGAAAATGTCTTTGAAATGCCTCCAGAAAGCATTCAGAAACACTTGCTTCCTCTGAAATAAAGCCACATGTACTGACATTTTTCTGACTGACATTTTTCATTTTTGCTAGAAGGCACAAGTTCCTTTGGGTTTGGTGGGGTTTTTTTAAGCTTTAAAATCTCTGTCTCTATAAATAAGTCTGTCACTAAAATAGCCAAATATTTTATGTTAAAAGTTTCAGAAATGAAATTCTTATTGGGCATAGTCTGTTAGAACATGTTTCCACTTAGATAGCTGAAGAAGATTTAGGATTTTTCCTCCTTGTTTTAATTCAGATACTAACAGTGGACCACAAGGAATATTTCTATAATGTGCAGATAAATATTGCATTTTCCATGAACAAATTTGCCAAAGTATTTTAAAAACCCATTGACCTCAGTTTTCCAGTGCAGTTGAAAAAAGAAGATGAGATTGTGTAAAAACAGATGTTAGCCTTCTTTTGTCTGTCTCCAACTAAAGTTTCTGGGACTAACCTGGTGACTTTGTCCTTTTCCACTTCATGTTCCAGACTTCATATATCCAGTCTATTCTGGATATTACCAGCCCTGCTTGTCTTTGGGAAAGTCACTGGTGAAAAATATTAAAACAGCTTGCTGATGAGCTCTTTGAACTGCTGAAGCCAGCATTTAATATACCTTGTAATATGGCAAAATTCCTATTACGTACAAGGTGGGGAAAGCTGCAATCATTGCTAAGAATGAAGAGGATGACCTGAGTAACTGTAGGATGCTTAGTTTGATATCAAGGTCAAGAAAAATAATTAGAAATGCTGCTGTGGGATGTGAGGATTATTAGCTGAAGAACGTAAGCACAATTAATGCCAGTCAATGTGCTTGTTTCTTTTAATTGAAAACCACTCATGTCAAATAAACCAGTCTATCAAATAATCATGAGTCCACTAGGAGACAGAATAACCCCTTTAGTCTAACAAAAGGTCTCGCACTGTGTATTGTAACTACAAATACGTGAATCTTAGCTTCATGAGGTCATTAAAAAGTATGACACCTCAGCTTCACAGTGATCTATTTTCCCATGTGGTGATTAGCTTGCAGGTAGCTTGTGTGTTAGTGTTGCAGCTAACAAATGTCAATGTCACTTTCTGAATACCTTATTTTCAAATATAAAGTTCTCTCCTTGTCATCTCTTGCCAGCTAGCTTACGAGTACACAGAGATCTACTGCACTTGTGTGGTCTCTTGTCTTTGCACCCTCTGCAATTTCTCTGCTTCCACTATCAATATAATCACCCCTAACCATTGCTCCAAAACACTGATGGTGATTTCCTTCCCATCTATGAGGCTGAACAGAACTTTTGTTCTTCCTGTAACAGTGAAATGAAGATTTTGTAATTTTAAGTAAAGAATAAAGAGAACCCTGCAAGGCGACTGCAAGTCAAGGTGCATCTACATTAGTGTGCAGAAGGGAGAGAGAAGGGAATTTCCTGATCATCCCCATTTATTGATTTTTGGTTCAATGATTTTGGAGTGCATAAGATAGATTTCTTCCTGATGAAAAGAAACTGAAAGGATGCCCTCTGACCACTAATATGCATTCAGTCCAGAGTTATAGTTACAGTGCGGATGTCAGTCTGTCAGCATCAGCTACTTTGCTCTGCAGACCTACTGCACTGATGCAGTCATAGCCTCCAAATTTTCTCAAAATCTTGTTTTATGTTATAAAAAATGAGTTCATACATAGATCGTCATGGCTGCATTTTTTATATCTTATCTCACATTACAATGTAAGATCTATGTGGTTGCTTCAATGCAACAAATTAATTTAGCTGATAAGGGAACTGGGTATGAAGGTATTGCATTATCTGAAAAGGACAGTTATATTAACAGTTTTGTTAATAAGAGAGACCATACTGAGGATAACAAATTAACCAAGAATAGTCAGGAAAGCTGGGTGACCTTGTTGGCCACTAAAGGCCCGTGTCAGAAAATGAGATCTATGAACAATTCATAGGACTATTTACGTATGCTTGTCCAAGTAGGTGGTCTTTCAATGGACAGGAGAAAAAAACAGTTACATAAATCCCCTGAGATAATGGTGAGTGCATATCCCTAACTAGGTGTAAGTGACTCTGGTTATCAGTCTGAGAGTATTTATTTCTTAGAAGGCAAACTCTGCATAAGGGAATATGAGCATTCAAAAAATAATTGTTGCAACTAGTTTCTAGTTTTGAGCCAGGGTCTCATCTTGAATCTCTCAGAAATGAAGAGTCCTTTGAGGATTTCTGGAGTCATATATATTTTTTCCAGATGAATTTTGATAATCTAATTTGAGGGGTACTGGTAGACTTTTTGAAAAATCTTTAGTAATTTTTCTTCTTGTTCTTTACATTTTTGTGCTTATGGCAAGAAAAGTAGTATTTTGAATTGGAGATTTTGAACAGAGGATGTTGGCACAGAGCCTCCAGTGATGGAGTGACTTGGCTCATTTTATTAAAGCAATATTTGCATCAGCTGTAGGCCTGGCCATTCATCTTTGCTATGAAATCTGTAAGGACCTTCAGCCTTCTGGAGTGTCCATCTCTGCCTTGTCATGGTGCCAGAGTTTTCCTGGCTTTTGAGAGCCCACTTCTTCCTGAACTCCTGACTATCAGCTCTTAAATCGGCCTGTGCAGTTTGAGTGGAGATTTACCCTGCAACTCTTTGGAAACTCTGGAAAAAATTATTGGTGTTCCAATAATCTCTTTTAGGAATCTCCTTCTCATATAAATGGCTTTGTTGAATTAGATCATCAAGCGTTCAAGCCTAAGCTAGATTTAAATGAAAATGGTGTTTAAAAACATAGATTTGCAGTAATAGAAAAACACTGCAACAAGAGAAAAACAAAGTCAATTATTAACATCATACTTAACAGAGAAGATTTCTTTTTGCTGCCATAGCATCCCAGCTGTTTGTGAGGCTGCCTAATGGCTTCTGTGACTTTATTCCAAATCTGGCTCCTGACCAGCTGTTCCTTTTGTAGCACAATGAGCTCTGCTGCTCTGCATTTCTGTTTACTTTTTCCCTGGGATTAGAGCTCTGAGATCGTACAGTAGAAATGGGACACTATGTAATTTTCTTCTTCTCTGGGGTCATTTCATCACCTTCCCTCCATTACTGGATAGTTTTTCAGTTTCAATTTTCTTTCCTTCTTACTGCCCCCATACAGTGCGTGGTGGTATAAGTTTTCAGAGGAGTGTTTCTACTGTAGGCTTCTTTTGAATTTTTATTTAAACATTCTATGATCTTTGCATAAAGCTTATGAACGACAACAAAGGACAGTTTTGGGGTTCCAGCACAATCTGTTAGAAACAAGTAACTGTTTTTGCCAGCTCAGCTTTTTTGTTTACATCTTCTGGCTCACTGTACAAGTGCTTTTCTGTGGCAGTAGATGTGTCTCCATGGATCTTAAATACATTTCCCTTTAGATGTATTTAAGCTACTAAATACCCAATCCTAAACCTCTTTTTGGATAGAGCTTTCATTTCCAAAACTATTTTGATGGTTTGTTTCTTTACTCGAAATAAAAAAAAAGGTCAAACCCCATCCTGCTTTATTTCAAGAAAGCTTAGATGAGCTTTCACCATATCTAAAAATATTAGATTCTTATTTACCTACAATAATTTTTTTTGAAACTCTCAGTGAACCAAAAAATTCTGGTGCTTACACAAGCCTTGTGTCCAGTATGCTAGACTGGTAAATTAACTTCATTTGAAATGCTTTGATCTTTAAGATTTTCCAGGACTAGAAGCTGGGGTTTTAGTAGGCAGCTATTACCTCGTGGAATTTAATCTCCTCGGCAGTCCTGGAATCCAAATTTTGTGTGTGGGTGTGTGGCTTTCGTTTGTAGCTTTTCTTTTGGTTACTTGCACAACCCATCAGCATGTCTGGATACTACAGTTTTTAAATCAGTTCCTGCCTACACCTCCACTAGTATCTACCTTTTTAATGACAGCAATATTGCTTTATCTGATAGAGTTCTTGGGGTCTAGTATGCAATTTATATTTGTAGTTTTATTCTATGAAAATTCATAGTAATAGGTTCCAAATAGATTAACAGTCTACAGAATTAATACAAAAATAACCAAAAGTTTTCTGGGAGTTCTACAAAACATTTTATTCTCTCTAAAGATTATGCAATATAATCATTATCAGCTTTCAAAAGCTGCTAGTTACACAGGTGTTTAAAGGATTTCTGATCTACACAATAAGTTCTGTAATACAGATGACTACAGAAGACAGTGGCAGTGCCATTAAAGTGTCTTCTTGCGATCTTCTGTCTTCACCTTTGGGTTTTTTTTTTTCCATTTATCCTCCTTTCCTTCCCCAATCAGCATATAAAAATTAAAACATTTTAGCAAAAGCTATATGATCAGAAGAAAAGTGAGCTTAAAGCCAAGGTACTACAAGTCCAAAAGCATAATAAAGAGGCTAGCTAATTAAAGGATCTTCAGAGAAGAACTTAAGAACAATTTCTTGCAAGAATTCATACATTTAATTCTCCTCTTCCCAGAAGGTTGAGTTTTGTGTTCAAGAATTTGACATTAAAAGTCTGTGTGTGTGATTCTCAGCATGTTTCCTCTTTAATTGTGTCCTATAGCATGTTCTGTGTCCTTGGGATACAACCTCATTTTCAGTCAAGTTAAAAAAAAAAAAAAAATTAAGCTTAAGGCCTTCTTCAAGGTTACTTCTGTTCTCTTGGATGTTACACATAGATTTGGGTTAACCTTATTCCTAGCCTCTGGAGACTACATTTATCAAGGACAAAGTTACTATTGCCTATGGTGAAAATCATTCCTTCTTAATTGTCCAAGTGCCAACTGGAGCAGACAGGTATTGTATCATAGTAACTATTCCATTCTTAACATAATTTATTCTTGTTTCTCTCTCTCTGTACTATTCTTTATCTGACATCATGTATAGTATAAGTAGGTATTCATTTATGTAAATTGATCATACCTTCATAAAGAGAATGCCCTCCCAAAGCATCAGATGCCCTTGACAAATAAAATAAATACAAGTAATCAAAATGCGATTCAGTATCCACCCAACAGCATTACCATACCAGCAAATGCATACAATAAAAATGTAATAATCATAATAAGTAAGTATTGTAAAGTGAAGTACAACACATGCAGTATGGAAAAAGCCTGCTAACGCTGTATGTATAATAAGTGATCATGCCATGATGTTAGCTGAGCTGAAACATTCCCCTTTAGGGATATGAATTCCATAGCTGCCGAAGATAGACAGGGTAAATACTCTGAGAAGCAGCTGATTCTTTATTTCCACCAGAGATGGGAAAGGGCAGTTGCAACAGAGGTTTAAAGATTAATTTTTCTTACCAGATGTTAAAAAATTGCTGAGTCTCTGTGCACTAACGGAGAATGTCATTGGTATTGGACCCTGGAAAAGTTCTTAGTATCAAATTCAACAGAACACACTAGAACACCAAAGAAACAATTTGGTCGTCGTGTATTCTAATTAACCATTTGACTACTGCTGAATAGACTATGTATTTTTAGCAGAGGTATATCTTGCATCCTGCCAAATCAAACGTACCTGATATGTTACAAATATGAACCACTGATTTCAGGCAATTTTTTACCTTAAAATGGCAGTGAAGGACTTGGGATAAGTTGGAGAGAGTTACCAACTCTTCATGCATTTCATTTTCCTGGTGTCAAATCTGACAATTTAAAAGGCTCTCTGGAATACAGAAACACCTCTGCTGGACCTTGAAGTGGTCAGATCATTGATTCTGCATCTCATTTTGAGCTTTGACAGGTTTCACACCAGTTATAGAATGATCTATTTCACTGTAGTGGCAACTAGTTCTGGCCAGAATAAGCAAAGTCAAAACATGACTTTTTTGCATGTGGCATTACATGCCCTAGCAAAAACTTAAGAAAATCAGTCCTGGGGGTTCTGTTCCCACTAAATAATGGTATCAGCTGCTCAGCTGTTGAGTTTCAGGTTTAAAAGCAGTTTCTATATTTCTCCTCCAATTTCATGGATGCAGCTCTGCAAGTACTTATGCAGAAGCAGAACTTGGCACGGAGGCAGCACAATTTCAGATTGGCACATTGCCTGCATTACTGAGGAAGTCAGCGTTCTGCCAATGCAGCATGTTTCTGGGGTCTAGTGAGTGGTCTGGGGTGCCCCCCATCCTGTTCCTTGACATGTCACCTTCAGTCAGGAACAAAGGAGACAACACCCTGTGCTGTTATGTAGCAGGGCAGTAGTCTCCTCTGTCAAAGATAAATTCTGGTGACCAGTCCAGTGGGGAGCAAAGGCTTTTCTTCAGAATCTCTGAGGGACTTAGTTCAAACCTGGTTTGGATACACTGAAAGCTGATGTATTTGACTTTTGACTTCTGCTCATTAGGTGGCTCTTATTCCCTCTGCACTAACTTTACTTCCTACTCATGTGGTCAACACAATGAAATCCCCAGTGTGGCCAACTAAATTTAGAAGTATGCATTTCTTTTGTCACATAAAATAATAATGTTTACAACTGCAGATTTTCCCCCTATAAATACAGCTCAGCAAACTCAGTCTTGGCTATTAGAAACTCTTGGCTTCTTTCCATGTTGCACATTATCACTTGACATAAAAATGCTGCAAGTGAAATGATGCCCTTTTGTTAGGTCCATGATGCAATTACCTTAGTGTATTTGGCACTGACATGATTAAATAGATTAAACACCTCTATTGATATAGGATAGGGAATGGTACTGCAGCTCGTTCAGACTTAATTGTGTTGGTTTTGCCAAGGCTATACAGTATAAAACTTTTCACCGACGTGAACTGACATGATTCACAGTGCACAGCAGGACAGTGACTGGCACAGACAGTCACTTTGCAGAGCAGAACTGTATATTAGAGTCTGCCTTTTGCATCTGTTAGATCATATTTATGTAGAAATGGATTTTGAAAGAATATACATCTCTGTCCCTATGACATCTGCTGAGCCTCTTGGCCCTTTATGCTTGCCAAATCTGTCAGTCCACGTAGCTTCCTTCAAAGGGTCAGCAGGGCTTTTCTTCTCAATCGCATAAAGTGAATGTCAAGAACCCCATCACACTCTAACAAGCATTGCATGTAATTCACAGTGCAGAGCTTAGATACAAATTAGAAGACTTGTTTTTAAAATTCAAATATTTGTATACAAAAGAATTCATCAAAGTGGATGGAAAGAGCAAGCTTTTGCTATTGCCCTCCCTTCCCTGCCTCCCAAGGAGCTGAGCAGTTCACCTTTTCCACTCTCAGGAAGAGAACAGCTTGTTCCTGCTCCTCACAGGCCACAGACTGGCTCCCAGAACGTCTGTCTGGGGATTCAGAGAAGGAGAGAAAAATGTCAGGCAGGTTCCCTCCCCCAGTTGCTGTCTACAGATCAACACCAGACTTCTAGCATTTGACCTGCCAATGTTCCCATCCGTTTATCTCAAAAGAGATGCTAGTTGGCTTAGGACAGGGAATAGGGGTCAAACACAGTCAAACTCAGACTGTGTGGATGGTTTTTGGGGTTTTTTTCCTTATATCCCTAGTTTATTCCACACTATCTTTAAGATGCTGTTACAGTGCCAGCAATTGTTCTCCCACTGTGTATTCTTGACTACTCTGTCCAGTCTGGATTTAAAATGAGTGGTGGAGTGGAGTTTTCATTTCAGAGGAAACTGAATTCTTTAGAGACTCCCCTCTCCACTGAAAAAAAAGCCCCCTGCTCACTGATCTGCTTGAAATTTGCTTTCTTTGTGATAGAATAATACCCTTTCTGGTCACCTTTGAGCAGAGGAAAAAGGAAGTATTTCAACTAATTATATCTACCCAAGGCTGGGTAAAAAGCTAGAGCAACAAAGATTTATTTTAATGTACGCTAATCATGCTCGCACACAATCCAGTGAAAGTGTGGCAGCGTAGCCTACAAGGCAATATTCATAGTTAAATTAACCATTCTTTGGGCATCACAGTAATATATCCATTAGGACTAAATATTGAGAAAAGTATTGGAGTGCAACCTAAATCTTCAGTTAACTATAATGCAGTCAAAAGACAGTTGTGGCTAAACATACTTCAAAAATGTGCCTTTAAGTGAAAGAGGATAGAATTTTCTGTAGTTAGTTCATGCATTCAGTTAATAGAAGTGGAGGAGGCAATTTTTTTAAATTCATTTTCTAAGTAATGTCACAACTTTATCAGAACAAAATAAGAAATAAAAATTGCTTGCAAGATGGATGGAATATTAGTTTGATCATTAAAAAATTAAAAGGAACAGCATAGGATCTGTTTATAAATTAACTTATGCCAATGGCTGCAGGAGGCTACCTTACCCATTTATGATCCTTCTCTAACTGTAATTACAGCTGTGGTTGTTCTCTGCTGAGTTACCTAGAAGCTCTTTGTTGCAAGACTTTCTCTAGCTTGGTTATTGAACTTCTGACACTACAGCTAGTGACAATGGCCCTTGATTGAGATGGATGCAGCTGAAGACTACTGCAAAGGACGTTAATTGCCTGGGGTTCAAACAGGACGAGAGATTGAAACCACAAAAATCCACAGGAGTTTGGACTAGCAGATAAATCTTGCTGTGGAATAAAAGTCGGAAAACTCTGTGAATTCTTTTGAAGATCTTATTTTTGAAAAGGGACCTCCAAAACAGTCTGAATATGAAAAAAAACACATTTTCTTCCTGTCAGACATGAAGTCATTATGGATTACTGTACTATACTAATCCAGGCTAGGTGATATGATGTACAGTCCAGGCAATGACAGCTATGATCAGATAACACTGTAACAGTGTATTAATTAATGATGGACTATGGTAGAATTCTTGAAGAAGGAAACACACTTGGAAATCCATATTACTGTTAAGTGAATGAGCTATGATTAACACTATACAGGCAGTCTGAGAAAAGGTGCATGCTTATACTTTCCAGAAACATTTAAAGTAGAAACTTCAGTATACAGTGTAATATTTGGTTGAAATACCAGAACAGGAAAAGTAGGATGAATATGGAATGAAGTGTTCAAATGTGAATATATCCAGAACTGTTTTCAGAGCCAATATTGATGACTTGAGTTCTTGGGTGGCCTTTGTACTGTTTTCATAATTGTTTTTATAACTGTACCAAAATTGTGTTTTGGACCACTAGCAGATTGTGCATTTCAAATTGATTTAAATATCAGCTTATGATGCTAGGGGTCTTGGTTATGTTCCTAAAAGGAGAAAACAGGGTAAAAAGATTTTGGACAATGATACTTGTCCTGGTTTCGGCTGGGATAGAGTTAATTTTCTTCCTAGTAGCTGGTGTAGTGCTGTGTTTYGGATTTAGTACAAGAAGAATGTTGATAACACACTGATGTTTTAGTTGTTGCTAAGTAGTGTTTACACTAGCCAGGGACTTTTCAGTTTCCTGTGCTCTGTCAGGTGCACAAGAAGCTGGAAGAGAGCATAGCCAGGACAGCTAGCCCAACTGACCAACAGGGTATTCCATACCATATGACATCATGCTCAGTATATAAACTGGGGTTGGTGGAGGAGGGGGATCGCTGCTTGGGCATCAGTCGGCAGGTGGTGAGCAATTGCATTGTGCATCACTCATTTTGTATCTTCTATCATTATTATTGTTATTATTATTATTAGTAGTAGTATTTTCCCTTCCTTTTCTGTTCTATTAAACTGTCTTTATCTCAATCCATGAATTTTACTTTTTTTTTCCAATTCTCTCCCCCATCCCACTGAGGCGGGGGGAGTAAGTGAGTGGATGTGTGGTGTTTGGCTGCCTGCCGGGTTAAACCACAACAATTGGAAATAATGCTATTTGCCTTTCTGTAATGGTTCCTCTTAGAGGGCTAGAATTTTTCGTATGTTCCTTGAAACATCTTTCAGAAAGAACAGGACTGAGTAAGAGCTCAAACATGCAGATAAATCCTTGAGGTTGTTCACTTGAATCAAGTTGCACATACTCAACCATGCTTTCAGGACTGGCTTTTTCATTAAGAATAGACTGAGATAGTTTATAATATTGGCAGCAATGGGTTCTTGCCTATTAATTTCTTGTATTGAAAGTGATTTAGAATACTACAATGGCTAAATTGCTAGTCAGAACTGCATACTGCCACTACATACTCTTTAGAAATGAAAAAAATCCAAACAACAAAAGCAATTTCAGTAGCCCTGTAACATTCATTCTGGAGGAGGTCACAAAATGATCATACGCTATTAGAGGACTATAAGAAGCCATGACTTTCAGTGTTCCATTTAAATATATTTATTCCTTGTTTCCCCTTTCCTAGCTTATGATTACTCAAATACTCAATTTGTATGACTTGCACTAGGGGCTATATTTTATCTTGCTCCTTGCAAAAACTTATGTRTCTAACCACATCTTTCCTTTCTCTTATGAGATATGTTTGATCATATACAATGCAGAAATTGAGTATCTACTTTAAAACATGTTTCTGCTACATATAACCATCTTTTATAGTGAATAAAATTATAATCAATTTGTTCTGATCCCTGCAAATACTATACAGTCCTCCAAGGTTGTTTGACAGAGCAGACAAGCCAGTTTAACTGTTCAAAATTGAAGAAACAAGATGCATTCCAGGAAGTCATGACACATACATTGCCTACCTGTTGTGAAGAAAATCACATTATCTTTAAAAACTCTTTCATATACTGCAACATATTTTATTACATCAATGCAATATTGACAGCTGAGATGGCACTTGCATCATGCCCTGATTTTCAGTTGCTTAAAGCCACTTTAATTACATTTTAGGGTAGAAAGTCTCATGCTTGTTCTTTAGTACATGGTAATATTTTGGGAGAGTTTTGGTAAAACTGCATTTTAGGTTATTATATTTTTGCAGTACTCCTATCTGGGTAATTCTGTAACACAAATATAGTAATAATGAAACAGGTGTCTTTATAAGGTATAACCTTTCTAAATAAAAATAAAAAACCCATTCTAGATCAAGTCTGTGAGTCACTACTGTGAAGAGAGGCATCTGGACTACATGTAAATGAATCTGAAATGCTAAATGAGTTACATGTGTTTATTTTGTTTGTCAAGAGGCAAAGCTTTGTTTCCACGGAGATGAGGATGAATTAAACCTATCTTTAAAAAAAAATTAAAAAATGGTCAATAGGCCATGCTTTAAAGACATTTGAATTCTACACACATGGATAGTATGTGTACTTCTTGTAATTTTGGACAGAAACACATAGTTTCAAGGAAATGTCTGCGGTCTAGTCTTGCTACCATCAAAATGAGTGGCAATGACAAAACACTCATTGTTCATTCTTATCTTGTGTTTCTTTCAAAGGCAATCCAAACAACTCAACTTCTTCACATTTCATTAAATTCTGTTTTAAGTCATTTATACGTGTTTAAAAAAGAATGAGAGTAAAAGACTTTTGATATATGTTTCCCTCTTTCTTTTAATGCCCAACTGAATGTCAGAAAAGAGCTAATAAAACAACTAGTTTGTATTTGCAAGAGAGAGGGAATGTATAAGTATAAAGAAAAGGCCAAGACAGACAAACTTTGTTAATGTTGATTTCCAGGCATTTGGACATATTTGCTTTTGGACTTTTATTTAAGAATAACAATGTTTTGTTTGGAAATGTATGAAGCCTGGACTCCTACACCTGCCTTGTCAGAGTATTCCTTGCTTGAAAGAGCACTATAATGAATAATAATCAGAATTAATAGACTTGATGTTTCAAGGGATACTGGTCTCAACATGAAAAAAAAATGACAAGAGAACAGGAAAAGAGAGCTTTTCAGTACTGTAAATGTGATTCTGTAGTCACAAAGCTCAAAGTTTTTTTTCTAGAACAATAGATTAAAAAGTCCACTGTCTTTCAATGTAAATGCCAGCAATACTAAGACTGGTATCAGAGTAATTTTAATAAGCCCTCTATTGTCATGGAATCTGGACTTAGGTATTTCATTGGCTTTGAAAGCACCATAAAGAGTTTCTTAGCATCTCTGCTTTTCTAACCTTTCAGTTTATGGGCTTCCAGAGAAAAGCCTTTTGAAAGTAGTGTTTAGGTTTCTTAAGGTGTTGTCTGTATAAGGATAGCCTGCAAAGGCTATTATACACCAGGTCCTCATGTGGATGATTTCACTCCATGCCATGAACTCCTCTGTGAGATTCAGTTTGCTCCTTTTGCAACTTACTTAAGCTAATCTACAGAATGGGTGCTCTTGTTACGGAATAACAGTGTTCATACAGAGAACTGATGTGCATTCATTGTTGTACAAGAAATGCCTGCTTTAGTGTGTTTAATGAGGACCTCCCTGCATAGAAGGAAACCTTTGTGACCTAGGCACTTGAAAATTACCATCTCATCCAAAGCAGAAGCAGATCTGTAATTTTCCAGTGCTATAACAGGGCTTATATAAATATTTGCCTCTATAAACTATCACAGTAGTGTTAAGTGTGTGTTAAGTGACAGTAGGACTAAAACTACAACCTGTTTCTTTCTGCTTAGCTATTTTTGAAAGGAATACAATACCTCTTTATTGTCTGACAAATTAAGCCATTTTGATTTGGATAGAAGATTACATCTAAAGCCTATCTGATTATTTTATTGTTATTTTTCAAAAGGCAGAGGACTTTATAATAAAGTTAAGACTTGATAAAAACTCCTTCATGCTGCCTCCTTCATTGCTTCATATCATTGATATTATCTTTTGCCAGCCATTAGGAATTGTTGGTCCTGAATCTAAAAGCAAATTGATTTGTTGTCAGTACACTGCATGGAGGGTAAACCAGATCTGTTTTATCTTGAGAGTACAGAATCTGTTTTCACTCCATTTTCCTTAGACTGGCTGCATTCCCCAAAAAAACCCTCACAAACTCAGCACCCTGCCGAATAACTGAACTCTTCTGGAGCAGCTGGCATATAATTTATAAATGAAGAATAGGAATATCTCAGCAGCACAGTAGTAATCACTATTTCCACTGGGGCTGTGACTTAAAAATGCTGGGTTTTTATTTGTACACCCACATCCTTCCTTCATTTCTGCTACCAATGCTAATCAAAAAGTCAGTATTATTCAGAGCTCAAAAAAATATATCTAAAGTTTTAGTCATGGACAATTTATTATGTACTACCTTTTAACTTCGATATTCTCTCTTAGGTAACAGCTCTGCTCAAAAGGAAATCTCTGACAGACATACAATTCCTTCTGTCCCCATCTCCAGTAATTTTGAACACGATTTTGAGAAAACTGGTGTGAAGGAGCTCAGAATCAGCTTCTATTTATACCTCTGAGTTTTTTTGTATAGTTGAATAGGCATAAAACATATTTTTACTGACTTTATCAATTCAAATACAGGCAGGATTTCCCTTGGCAGAGGAACTAGAAAATTAGCCATAAACAGTCCTACATAAACTGCTCTGAAAATCCCTGGCACTACTTACATGCCTTCTGTATAGCTCATTATTCACAATTTGGATGATGTGCCAGCAATACTGGAGGAAGGAAGCCCCCTCACAACGTTTATGCCACAGTGTTTAAACTGTGAGCTTAGGTTATGAGAGCTTAAGCTTAACATTTATCCACGTAGTGAGAGGAGGGAGGATTTACTAAGTGTTTTTTATCCTGTCTATTTAGGTTCCTTATCGCTCTCAGGAATAGTGCTTGGAATCCAAATTTCTGCAGTAAGAGAATTCTGCAGCAGCATGTTCTACTGTCTCCTCCTCACAAACGCCTGAACAAAATTGTATTTTGATAATGCTTTCCTTGGCAACTTAGTATGAAATAGTGCTTGATTTAGTGTGTCAAAGCTGATTCAATGGCATAATGAATAGTAAAATGTGAGACACTGATCTAAGAGAAAAAGTAATGTCAGATCTCTTCAATTTAATGTTTTCTTTTAGACACCAGTATCAGAGGCAAAGCTTTGTTTCCAAGGAGATGAGGATGAATTAAACCTATCTTTAAAAAAAAAAAAAAAATGCATGACTGACACATTGCATTGACGGAGATTAGTGAAAAGATGAAATGCAATCCATTAGAAGTGGGTTTTGGAAAAAAAAATATTTTAAATAAATACTTTATCTATGGCTGGAAGACATCTAAGTAAAAAAGCAGTATGGGAGCAAGATTAAGAATAGGAAGAGGAATAATAAGAAGATAAAAGGGTAGATGAGGTGTGACTCATTTGATGAAACTGATAAGAGACAGAAGTAGACATTCAGATGATTGTGGTTGTGGAGCATCTATAATGGGGGTGAGAATTACAAGCTTATGTGAGATGTAGAATTATTTTGCCTGCTCTATTCTGGAAAGATGAGAGAGAAGTAAGAGGGAAATTGCATCCAGAAAGAAAGAGTAGAGTGGTAGAGCTGAAGACAGTGAAATCAGGGGCTACCGATCCCATTGTTAAAGCTGAGAGAAGTGAAATTACTAGGATTTGATGAATGAACGGAGAGGATTAAAAAACTGTCCCAAGAGCAATGGACCAACTACACTATACTGCTGGAATACGTGTCCTATTACAGTGTTTCAAAAAAAGGATGAACAGCACAGCATGGAAAACGAGAGCTCAGCCATGAAGCAGGAGATGTTTGTGGAACATAAGACTGCAAAGCACTACCTGCTTTGCTACCACAGGCTTACAACCAGTCCTGCAGATAGCATCCTTGTAACCAATGTTGTGCATACCTGTTCACAAGATAAAATGGAAATGAGCTATAAAACAAGATAGAAATGATCCTTGAAACAAGTGTGTAGAGGAGACACTTTGTAAAATTGGTAAAATTAAAGCTTCCCTCCTTCCTCTCCAGTCAATTTAATCCTCTTTCACACTCCGTTCTACAAAAAAAAACCCCAAACCTACTCCACCCCCCAAAAAAATCAAAACAAAGCAAAATTTTAGTGCTAAATAAATTAAAACCGTAAAGCAAATCAGAAAATCTTGATCCAGGTCATGATAAGTCTTATTGTCACTACCACACTGTTCTTTCCCAAACCCTTTAGTAATCTGAAGTTATATACAGAATTTATAGGCACAAGGCTGTATGAAATAAAGGCAGCAAAGAAACTTAAGTACCTGCAATATTTGTTCTAATATCATTTATATTCTGCCTAGGATAAATTACATATTTGATTTAGTGACTAAGCTTCCTTATTTTTAACACTAATATTCTGGTTATGGGAAAAATGTATTTTTAATGCCAACTGTGGGGTTTTTTTTCTTCCAAAAGAACTAATTCAGCCAGGTCAATTTTAGAGAGCTGATATGCATAAATTACCTCACTGAGTTAGTTAATAGACAGACAGAAGCCTATACATGTTGTAGCTGTGCTTCCATTGTTTCTGAAAACAATATGAATCAATTTCAATTCATTTGTATTCATATGCCCTAAATGCTGAAACATGGAAGACAATGAGATGTCCATCATCCACTCTGACTAATGGTCTGTCCAAGTGCAATTCTCAGGAGCAGAGCATTTGCCTTGCTCTACTCCCACTGGAACAATTACGAATATTGCAGGAGAACAAATGGGGAACAGAAATAGGACAAAACTAGAGATATCCCCATTGTGTGTTCTTAGTCCAGCTTTTGACTAATTCGTTATTATGTTCAGTTTTACATTTGCTAAAAGAGATACCTCCATTGCTTGAAACCAATAACCATTTAGGAACTTTTTCCTACCGTGGTAGACTTCCAGGTATATCCCACTTAAACTTGTTTCAAGCTAACTTTCTTAAATTTCTTTGATATGTTTCAAGAAAATGATTGAGACAGCATTGGGAAAAAACCTGTTTGCAGTATTTTTTTATCCTTTTAACAGTGTTTGTTTCCCTAAGGCTGGGAGACTAAGCTGAAGAAACTAAGCATATATCCTTATATCAGAGTGCTGTGTCATGGGCAGCATCCCTGGGGCTTGAGTATCAGAAGCATTATAGCTATGTTACCTTAAAATGAAACCCAGAGWAATTTATCATATATTAGTTCTCATATCTCTGCTAACTGATTCTGTGGTAATTTATGTGTCTTGAGATGGCACTGCACTGTGCAATATGTAGTCCAGGGTTGCGAGGGAGAGAGATCTACCTAAAATTCTATGTTTAATTATCAAAAGTGAACATTGAAAAAAAGTTTTAGCACAGTATAACTGCTGGAATGGAAAGGGTGCTTTTGTTCATGTTTAAGGCAAAATAGGTTCAGTCACTTTATAATGCTGAAAAAAGGAAACATGAAATAAAAATAATATAGACAAATGTGAATGTCCTATTTGAATGCACTTTCTGAAAACCTAGACATGAGCAAATTCAGCCTGCAATGCAAAAGAAAAAAATCAACCCTGAAAACATATAATTACTTTCTCAAATATTAAATGACATGTCAAACCACCATCTGACAATACTAACATGCAAATAGAGCTAACCAAAACCTTCAGAGCTCAGACTGCCGTGGCAATTTCCCATAACAAGAGCAGCAGAGACAGAGTGGCAGAAGAGTAACATGTCTTTTAGTGTTTCCTTTGTGATAGTGCACAAAACCTAATGTCAATATACCATCAAAGGAATTATCTCGCAACATACCACCAAACTGCATTCTTTAAAAGATAAATTCACTGAAAGATGTAGGTGGTAAAGAGTAGCTCAAATATGATAGGAAATATTACTTTTATACAAATTGTTCCTTAAATGAAGTAGTTGCATAATTTTGCTTCTACTAGATTTAGTGAAAATTTTGCTAAGGACTTGACTGTGAATAGAACAAAGCCTGTTATTAATCATGTACAACTAGAGAATGAGAAATTAGGGCACTGGAAGACATATTCTAAAGAATCTTCCTAAAATAGTGTAAGTTCCCAAACATACACACCCATTTTTACCTTGTATTCAATGTTACTGTCTCCACAGAAGAGTTAGCAAAATGAAGCATCCAGATGCTTCTTGGCCGCTTCAGTATGCAGTCTTGCAGCTTGCCTGAAGTTTGCCTTTTCAGCAATGTAAGCTAAACAATTGATTTTGAGAGGTGTGGGTGAGGAGACAAAAGGTATTCTGCTTCACTCCTGTGGGCAGGTATGCTCTGGCAGAGAGAGAGGTAGAGAAAGAAAGGGAAGGGAAGATAGTAACATCTTTTAAAACACTGAAGATAACTAAGTGAATAAATGTCAATGTCCTTAAATGTTTAACATGGAGCTTGCACTTCAGATGTTAATACATCAAGAGAATTTATCTTTTTCCTTTCCCCATCTAATTTTATCACAAAGATTATTTTGATTTTTATTTGCTGATAAACTTTGAAGGATGACAAAGAATTTACACAAGGAAAGAGAAACTGTTGGGGTTTTTTTGTGGGTCCATGTTCTTCTCTGATGTTTTCTGTGCAAACTGGAAAGAATTTCAGCATAGCTTCAGACATCTCTTTCTCTCTCTCACCCACTAATTTTTCCCTGTGCTTCAAGCTCAGTWTGTCAAGCTGTGCTTTGTATTTAATCCATTAAATTTGGTATTCACATAACTATTGCTCTCATATATTAAATTCCTTGGACAATGGTATACTTCTCAGAGGTGGACAATATTAAGTTTGAGTGGACTGTGGTTTTGTGCATTTAAACATATGCAGGTGACTAAAGCCAGACATACTTTAAAGTGAAAGGCTACAACTTTAGCATAGTATTCTAGGCACTGGTGTCTTGCCAGTGTGGCTTCACAAACTTTCTTGCCCTTCAATAGTTAAAGCAAATTCTCTCCACTTGCTCATAAAGTTGAGTTGATTTTTTTCAGTCTCTTTCCTCTCTCAAGCTTTGTAGACAAAGAAAGAAGTAAGTCTGAGGTGGTGCAAGCAAAATATCAGTTTCTGAATGCTTATGCATTCTAACTTCCTAGCCAATAGCTCTGTTAAAATTTAAATATTTAAAATTACATCTAACTCTACACCTCCATGATACTTTGCAGAAGGCCAGCCTCTTTCATCAGCTCTCTTCCCTTTTGGCTCTGATGGGGGAAAAAAAGGGTGCAAACATAGGCAATGATCAGAGGCAATGCAATCTAATAAATAACTTCGGACTGCAGGGAAAAGAGGTTTGAGAGAACAAGAGCTTCTCAGCACTCCCCAAGATAAAACTGGTGCACAGGTTCAGATTAACAAAGACAGAAGGGAGGAGGGAGGAGGGGCACAGTCACTGTTGGCCAGTGATAAAGGATGGAACGTTCCTTCTACTCTTGAGTTTGTCCTCTTTTTGTCTTTCCCTGGATTGTCATCACTATCAATCCAGTCAAGTTTCCCACTGCCAACTGACTAGTTTTTTCAAGGAGGGCCTGCCTGCAAAGTCAATAGGTTTCCCTATTCCTGTACTCATGGAAATGGTCAAGTGTTCATTTTTTGATAAAACTTTGAATGTTAATATATCCAATTCTAAAAAAGGAAACAGCAATTTCATAATTATTTCCACCTTTTATTTTCCCCTTTCTGCACCACACCTATGTACTTTAACAAGCTAATTTTGTGTAACTCTTTGCATGTCACAGAATTTCCAAACACTGATTTGCCCAGAAGAAAGGAGACCCTTATTTTCTTGCTTTTTTTTGAGTGCTTTGGCCTCTCTTTGATTCTATATGCACACAGAATCCTATACGCTAGCAGCTCTGCAACCTTTCCTACCACATCCTGCAGCCGATTCTAGAGCATGAAGGCAACTGAGAATGACTGAGTAAAGCTATGAGTATCCTTTGGAGGGTATTAGGATGCTGTGCTAAGGGATGCTGGGAAGGAGGTGAGTAGAAAGCAATGAGAAGAAACATTACATTAGTACCAGAGACACAGAAGTCAAATGCCCCCAGAGAATCCTTCTGTTCTACAGTATAGGCATGGATGAAGCTGCAGGCACATCATTGCACTGTTGTTCCAAAGATTTCTGCATCATGTACAGCTGATGTTGCAGGTTTCTAGTGTAGTTAAAAGCTGTTCCTGCTTACTTCACTAGTTCTGGCCCACATACAGTTTGCAAGCTGCACCATCTCTAATGTCCTGCTGTTAAAAAAATAGTCTGCTCAATAAACAGGTAAAACTAATATTGGAAATAGTTGTCTGGGTTGATCCTAAGTCTCATTGCTATTATTGGTGACTCAGAGTGGAGCAGTAATAGCAAGGATGGCCTACTGTCCTTCTTGAAACAGAAACTGACAGTTTGATGATTGTGTCAAATTTACTCTTCCATGCCCGTACAATAAACTGCAAAAGTGACATTTGAGACCACACTCCTGTGGTGTCCACCTTTAGTTTGCATAGGGTTGGTTTTTTCCCTCCTTATGGAAATGATTCTTCATAAAGCAACTGCAAGCTGCTGCCAGCTCCGTGTGATAATGTGCACAGCAGCAAACCATCAAATACTTATATCAAAGGAGGTAATGAGAACAAGCTGAGTAATTGGACTGGCTTGACTAGAAAGGATCTAGCAAAATTTTGAAATGCCATTTTAGTTTGCTATAACTCTACATCATGCTCACCAGCATTCCTTCTGCAATTGGATTTTATTCAGTGTAATTGCTAGGGGGAATCCAGACTTACTAGTGAGGTAAGCATTTGTGACAGTGTTAGAGAATGTGATAATGGTAATGATCATCTATAAATGGACATCAGTTGTAGTGATTTAAAGATGTGGGCATAAGTAAAATTCAGAGCTAAAGGATTTTTTTTTTTTTTTTTT
>JAYKAV010000050.1:47826-124614 GCA_035582835.1 Phoebastria nigripes | reverse complement strand
TTTAGTTTGAGCAAATAGCACGGCTGTTATTTGACTGTATGGTTGCCTTGTAAAAGCTAAATTAGAAGAATTTTTAAGATACAAATTAAAATCTACTGATTTCATCATACAACTAATGGTTGTATGGAGAAATCATACGTGCTCTTGGTAGAGATTGTTCTTGAATTTAGCAGAAATTAGCTGTTTATTGAACCAATGAGTAAAATGTGTTTGTTCTCTGTTATCTGTTCATCTCCCATTATTATCTTACTAAATGGCATTTTAATAACCTTATCTGTGGAATGCTAAATTCCCAAATTTATTGTTGAAAAATGAAAAGCAAAGAAATACAGAAAAGAAAGGACATGAAAGAGAAAAGCACAGGACTAAAAGAACAGGAATCACAAAGAAAGTAGAAAGGCAGTGATAACAATCAAGAGACGTAAGTAATAAGCAAATCTAATTTCAGAAAGAATAGTCATATTGCTGAAATCTTCCAATTAGGAATGCATGAGGCTAACATCCAAGTAGCTTAAAGAAATAATCTGAAACTTAGACGCTGCTGTTTAACATCTTTAGCAATAAGATGAATTTCTCAAATGCTCAATATAAACTGCATTCCCCAGTCTGCTCGCATAACTATTGGAAGGTGCTGCATGTCTGTAATTCAAACCAGCTTTTTAATGCTGAATTTCCACTCATAGAAAGGTCAGCGAGTAGGGGTGACACTGAAAACTTCAGCTCTCGAAGAGCTTGTTGCCTAGGGGCTTGATGGTGGGTACAGCCCAGGCAGCTACTGAGTGCTAGTCCCACTCTTTGCTACTGCTTCTCTGCATGGCCCTAGGCAAGTCACTTAGACCAGAGGCTTAAAGGCATCTATGGAGGTGTCTCACCCCTAAGTCTGGGTTTCTTCTGTCTGCCTGAACACAGAGGTAAACAGCAATCCTCTGCTTCATAGGCCTGTAGTAAGAATTAATAGCTAATACTGACAGAGTACTTAAAAATACCAAATGCTTAAAGCTGATATCTTGTATGAGCTGATCACTGTTTTATTCTTCCATGTACAAGTTCACTGCCAGCTCACAGATTTGTGTAGCTCTAGGCAAAATGGAAAACATCTGCCCGTCATATATCTGCGGTCACCCATAAAATGACAGTCAAAAGATATTTAGCTGCCTCTACTACCTTTGTCAATGGCCAGCCATATATACTTTATCTTGTAAGCCACATCCAGCTTTATGCTGAACTGCTTCAGACTGATTTTTTCCACTCCTTTCTGTGCATATATGAAGTACAGGAAAAGGCTCCTGCACTGTCTTTTCAAATTCGTGTTCTCCGCAACAAAAGCAGCAGTAGGATTTTCTTAAAGGAAGAGCAAGGAACATCTGAAACCACATCTGTCCTCATGTATCATGAGTAAGATTGGAAAAAACTGAGAAACAGAAATAAGGAGCCAGAATGCTGGAGGGAATGAAGCTCTCAAAGATACAAGCTCAGAAAGAAATTAAATTCACAGACATCACCGGAAAGGGGACAAGACTGGGACTAATAGTTGTTAGGCTTATTGATAGTTATCAGAGGGGAAAAAAAAAGCACAGAAGAGAGAAGACATATTACAGCAAGACAATAACAGTGTTTTGAAGAAACTAATTGGAAAACTGAAAGCAACTTTGATGCTATTGGAAAGAAGAGAGGGGCCTGAGGCACAACATTCACATTTGATCTAAAATCCCTCTTTTCATGCTTGCTTCCAAAAATGGCTATTCAGGAAGTGAATTCATCATGTGCATCATTTCTACCTATATTTTTTATCTAGAATATTGTTTGTAAACATCTTTGGAGACATCACACCTATGAAGGTTTGTTTGATTCTTTACAGACAAAATTATAAATTAAAGAGGAATTTCAAAGTTAAGTTGATAAATCTCATATCCTAAATAATTTCTTTTTCATAGTAAAGACTGAAATAGTGATAGGGATATTGAGAACTGCCAGCAACTATCCCAGAACAAATATTGTAAATACTGAAAAATTCATACACAGTATAACTTAAAACAGACTACTTAAAAAAAATCCCCAAACTTTCATATTTCAGGCGAGATTTTCCAAACCTGCTAAAACCTTGTTGTGGTTTAACCCAGCAGGCAGCTAAACACCACACAGCAGTTCTCTCACTCCCCCCCAGCAGGATGCGGGAGAGAATCGGAAAAAAAGGTAAAACTCATGGGTTGAGATAAAGACAACTTAATAGGACAGAAAAGGAAGGGGAAATAATAATAATGATAAAAGAACATACAAAACAAGTGATGCACAATGCAATTGCTCACCACCCACTGACCAATGCCCAGCCAGTTCCTGAGCAGCGGCTGTACCCCCCCCMCACACCAACTCCCCCCAGTTTTTTGTTCAGCATGACATCATATGGTATGGAATATCCCTTTGGCCAGTTTGGGTCAGCTGTCCTGGCTGTGTCCCCTCCCAGCTTCTTGTGCACCTCCAGCCTCCTTGCTGGCAGGGCAGTATGAGAAGCTGCAAAGTCCTTGATTTAGTGTAGGCACTGCTCAGCAACAACTAAAATGTCAGTGTGTTATCAACATTATTCTCATCCTAAATCCAAAACACAGCACTATACCAGCTACTGGGAATAAAATTAACTCTATCCCAGCTGAAACCAGGACAAACCTAAACTTGTAAAAGGAGATGGACTTAGGCAACATTTAACTTCAAAGTGTCCAATTTCCTTATAACACATGTAGGAAGAACTAAGCACTTTAAAAGGAGGTATATGTAAACTAGCTCAAAATCTCCAGTAGAAAATTCTGAGAAGAAAGTTATGTCCTTACGTGTGTTGGACCTAAATTGAATCTAGAGGTTGTGAATACTGCACTGAATCATGTCTTTTCTTGCAGAAAAAGAACATTTTCCTAATATCAAATTTAAAATCCCTGGTTTGCAGCAGAAACTTAAACCATTATCTTCCAGACAATTGAGAATCATTGCAGATTATCCCAAATGCAGTCTAGAATGGTGGGAAATTTTGTGTGTAGAGTAAATACTTTATTGAGGCAAAGGGCAGCTGCATGCTATCAATAAATTTGGCAGAGAAGAAAGGATAAAATTCCTACTGAAGAAAAGTCTTGCACCATCTCTCTGTTGTATATGGGCCAATGTATGTGCATATGGACCCAGGTGTAGAAACACTGTGGATGGAAGAAGCTGATGTGAATTTAGGTGGTTGGAAGAAAGGTCTGTGGCAGGTTATTAAACAGACAAATTAGAACAGGCCAAAAAATCCCCTGAACTGAAAACAAATGACGGATGAGCATTAGGTCTTCTTTCCCTGACCATAGTCTCCATTGAGCGTTTGCTTATGGATATTCTTGGGGACAGAATACTGAACTAGATGAACCATTCAGCTAAACCAATAAAGCTATTATGGTTTGAAAGAGATTTGAAAAAGAACAATATGACTATGTTTTATATATTTACAGGAATCAAACTCAAGGATGGCACCCTTGCAGACAAAATTCAATGGCAGATGGTAGGAAGGGATTTGTCCTGCCTAGACTCTTCTGAGGATCTTCTGCTGACCCCTTTTTCCTTGTGGAACCCTTAAATTGTTTTTTCTACAAGAAATTAAGTAGAAATAGGACTAATATATTGGGCTTATCTGCTTCAGAACCTGAGCAATTCATAAGTGAAAGCTTCTCTTCAAAAGTGTATGGCTACTTCATTAGAAAATTACTTTAACTCCAGCAGGTGGACCCTAACTGAGCTTACTTACTCAATGCAGAGCCCTCTTCTACTACTTTTTTGGGGACTGGATAATTGGATTGAAGTTTCTTCCTCATTTTCTTTTATTTCCGGGTTTTGGATGGCTGGATGTCCCTCAGATCTTCCCTCTACTCCCAGGACCATTCCAGCTCCTGCTTAAACATGAATTGAGTTTTTCTGAAGATCAAAGTGTAGGGACTCATTCAATATGCCTGTAGCAAAAGGCATATAGATTTCATTCTTATTTAAAATATGCAGGCTTGTGCATGATTACTTAGCATGTAACGTGAAGTGTTTGTATCAGTAGGGAGAAGTATGTACATTTAGGATTCTTAAACAATGTTTCTTTTTTGAAAAAGGTTTATTTTAGGGCAGAACTCTGATCATTTACTGTTACTGTTTATGAAATTTCAGTTAGAATGTTCATCCTGCTTGTAGCGCTAAGAGCTTAGGGGAATAATTTGCATTGGTCCTTCTATATCCGTTTATTTAGATTCTGCTCCTGAAGAAATCTGCAAGATGGGAAGTAATGTGTTTCTTCATGAAGGCAGAAAACATAGTGGGTTAACAAGTGAAATTTCATCTGTTACAAAATGCCTCTACAATCTACCTTTGCCTTTCAGTGGTATAAAATATAATCCTTTATCCCTATTTCTTCATGAACTTTGGTTCTTTCTTTCTCTGTTCCAGTCAAATTTCATTGGTTAAATTTGAGAAACTACAGCATTCTACAAGATATTAAATCAGGTTTAGATTTTTAACTATTGAACTCATTTTAACTAGTGTTTTATTATCTTGTGTTACGCTTCTTTGGGGGAAAAAATAGTGGTGTTCCAAATTGCCATAACAACAGGCTGTACTCCTTAAAACAAGATAAGCTGTGTGTCAAAGTAAAACTGTTGCCATGGTAACAGGTTGCATATTTAAAGTGCGGCAGCCTGGTTTAATCAGTCAAATTGCCCCTTTTCAAAAAATCAACTGTATAGGCATTCTTATAGCAGAAACAGTGAAAAGAGGAAAATGTAAAAGTAAATAAAAAAATAAGATCTCCCCTTCATCTTCTTTACCTGAGTGATAGCTTTTGATTTAGAAAGGTCACTCATTCTGCTTCTTTCTCTCAAGAGTGAAAATACTTGATCCTGTCTTTTATCTTAGGATTCTCAGAAATTCCTCTCAGCTGTTCATGATATGCTTCCCCTAAACAGGTTAATAAGATATTATCATCTAAGCATGTAGTTGCAAGTTCATAAAACAGCCTAGTGACAATAATATGTATTTATAACCTCTCTGCTTGGGAAGACTTAAAAAATGGCAGGTGAACTTAAATCAATCCCTTGAATCAGTATCTGCCATTTCTATGAACTTCATGATTAGATGGTCAAAGATAAAAGCTGTTTCATCCCTTTTTAAATTCTTTTTCTTTTTCTCTTTTTTTATTGAAAGAAAATGTTTATGCACTGAAAATTAGATTGTTTCTCTTTGGGACTTTTTTTTAATTTTATGTCAATTATTAAACTGTTTTTATCTCAAAAAACCTAGAGTTTGGCAGCATAGATATCTGTTGTATTATACTTAGTTGTATTGTGTCATGTCAGATTCCTTTTGGCCCTGAAAGTCGATGAATCATCAAGAAAGTGACATTTAAGGCTCAGAAGAATGCAGAAAAGCAAAAAATGTAGCATTTTAAATGCTACACATGCAACTCACAATCACTATATGGTTCTTTCGAGATACTAGTTGATACGACAGAAGGTGAATAGGGTACATTACCTGTACACCACTATTGCACAAATCCTAGCTAACCTCCCAATGTCTCTAGGAAGTGCTATTAGCCTACCTTTCCTAATAAGGATTTTGAGTCAGAGAGCCCGACTCTCAGTCTCAGTGGTACAGTTGCTTGTCCTATTTCTTTTTTAGCCTAGAGAACATACGTTGCATACAGAACATTCCATTGCATATGGAAAAAGACAGATTCTGCAGTTTTGGAATGATTTCCTTCTTCTCGTGAACTGCCAGTCAGTGCTGCATTAGGAATTGCAGCAAAACTCTTAGAATGAAAATGGCCTTTTTTGAAAACAATATTCATAATTTTATTAGACTAAGTAGAATATCACAGATGTCTTGCTTTTTCAGGAAAAGTTAAAAAAAATCTATGAAATTTAAAGCATTACATTCTTTTTGCATTCCCTACAGAGAAAATATATACTGTTTCTATTATGTTATTGTTCTTTCTACCAGTTCTATTAAGCCTTAGTGAAAATAAAAAAGCAGGATTTCAGAGATGCTTTGCCATTTCCTGATGCAGTATCTCTATATAAGATAGTACATATCCTGGTGAAAAATGGGGAAATCTTCTTCAAAAAACTGCTGAAAAGTTATTAATTTCTAACACAGAACAAATGCAGAAAACAACTAATAAAATTACAGAAAACATTCGATTGTACTTCATGCTTGCATATCTATTGCTACTGTGTAATGATTAGTTGAGGGTGACATCACAACTGAGACTTTCAGAAATTGAATATAGCTATCTATCTGCTCTATTTTCTAAGTGGCTGTCAAAACATTTTTTTCCTGCTCATGGTGATAAGCCTCCCTTTCTGCAGGTTTTACAGTGCTACTGAGACAGTGTTTTGTTATTGATATATGAGGGAAACTGCTAACACTAGCTGGCCAAAGATAAATTTGAAATATCAAAGTTAATCATCAGTTTATGATCAGCCCTAAGATCATTGATTCAGGATTCGAAGGTGTTGGAGTGACATGGTCTGGAATCCTTTTCCCCCAGCCACAAAGAGCATTCTTCTATTCATTCACTTGAGTGACCATCGGCTTTAGTGTTTGAATGAATCACGTCACCCTCTGCCACACCACAGCAGATGTCAGGGCCTGCGGGTTGGCTGTCTCGTTGAAGGAGAAATTGGGCAAAAAATCAAACTTTTTTTGGTAAGGGCAACATAGCTACAGCGGCCTGTAAACCGAAGTAGTCACCGCAGCGTGAAAATAGCTGCTCTCAAGAATCCTGGTCCCAAGTACTACTTCTCTACTGCAGGAAGCAGATGGTTTCTGAAAGCTGACTTGGAGGATATTTTTATAATGCAGCCAAGATACAAGTACAGCTTATGAAGACGACGAGCGAATCTGCAGTAATAGGGAGCTCAATGCAGGCTGCGGACTGTGGGAGGGATCCTTGGTGAAGATGCACACAGGTATTTTAATCTGAAGCTCAGATAATTTGCCTGAAGCTGAACGTCACCCCATGCTGTCCTTGTGTTACTCCTGAAGCAGAAATCTGAAACTAGTTTGGAAGTATTGGAATGAGTAGAGGCGTCCTTTAGCTGCGGTGTAAATACCGTCTCAAGATGGAAAACTAACTTGCCTGCCAATTGCCGTAGCGTTCCCAAACAGAGAGAAGGACCAAGACCAACACTGCAGCATTTCTTCAGACTGAATGCTCCTCGAGTGTGACCATTTTTAAACTACAAATAAAAGACAAAACTCCTCAGCATGATGCCTATAAACATGGATGTGGAAGGCAATCTGGGAATAGACTCAATATCTTCAATAGATTGCAATCTGCCTCCAGCTGCTGCAGCCAGCGAGAAGCCAGACACCTCTCCCAAGCCACCAAGGCTTGCTCCGTGATGAGCAGCTAAGAGGTGTCCACAGATTCACAGGAAGATACATGTCCTCAGGAAGGGTGTCCTCTAGAGGCGCCCACTGCTACACTGAGTGCAAAAATGGTTAGTTTGGTCTGGACACCTAGGGTAGATGGTGTCAGTTAAGGGCATCTCCCTTGAGATGCTTGATAGGCATCCCATCTCACGCCTAGGTGACCACTGCACTGTCATTTGTATCGCATCCTGTGTCCCTCCTCTCTGGGGCTCCGGCCTAGAGCCCGCGTGGACAGCCCTGTCCCACTGGTGGCCATGGGGAGAGGCCCAGGGCTGCCCCCCAGGCCTGGGATGGCCCCTGCCACCTTGCCATGGGCCTTGGGCCATCCCCGTCCCCACTGCCCTGCCTGGCACAGGGCCTGGCTGCTCCCCTGGGGCTGCGCCCACCCCAGGCTGCCCCGCTGGTCAAGACAAGGCCCTGCCCAGGTGGCCGCAGGGACAGTCAGTGCAGGCTCCCCCAGGACCAGAGCTGGCAGCGTGGGGCACAGCCTGGGGCTGTGCAGGGCTGGTGACTTCCTGCTGTTCAGTTTTGCAGATGGGAAAACAAAGATCATAGTAAAAATTTAAAAATTTTTACTTTTTGCGTCAAAAAAGGGTGACGCAGCCCTCCGTTGCAGCCTCCTGCCGCAGGGAGGCCAGCACAGAGCCCCGCAGTGTGCCTGGCGTCATGGCTGAGGTGCTGAGCAGAGCTGGAGGCTCCTCGGCATCACGGTGCTCTGGGCCAAGTCAGGCGAGATCCCCTTGGGTCGCGCTCGTTGCCTGTGTCGTTTTGTCCCTGTCACTTTCCCATCTGCAGGTATTTATGTGGTTACATTGTTCATAGTTAAATGATAAATATTAAATAACGTAAAACTTCAGTCTGACATTTAGTGTATGCTACTCTTTTTGTATTTACATATTGAAATAATATTGCTGTACTGGCAGTATGGACATTTTTACTGATGTGATCAGAAATACATATTTGGGCTTGAACTTTTATATTTTCCCAGATTTATATTTCAACAAAATAAGCTCTTGCTCACACAAAACACTTTGTTATTAGTGTTCTGTTCAAGTCTCAATTAGCAGCTGAGCTTTGGAAAAATAACAAGTAAAGAAGTCCAGCCTTCGTAGCAGTTTCCTTCGTGCTAAGGACAGAAGCAGCTGTAAGGGACACTGTGTTTCCTGATCTCTTGGGTTTCTTTTACTGACAGCAGTCTGGTCTGTTTCTCCTAAGGTGCCCGCTGCATGAGGACTGGCTTACAACTAAACCTGCTAATTTCAGCTGGGGCTTCTTCTCTGCTGTTTACCAAACAGCAGCCACAGTTGGGCAGGTAGGACCTAACCCTGTTCTTGTCCTGGTCTTCTTGTGTTCCTCCAGCTGCGACTTCCAGTCCAAACAGAGCCTGGCCTGGGACTGCTGCAGTGGGTAATCTTTGTAGCATCTGTATGAAGGTGCTTTCTGCTGTACTAATGCACCGTTGCATGGTATAGTAGCATTTTGTTGGTTTTGCTTTTTTCTTTTTTTTTTTAAACTTTTTAACCTCTGTAGTGATGTTCAAATCTCTCCCTATAATACAAAGCCAGTTGTTTGGGTTGAGTGCGAGATTTCAATCTTTCACTTTAATCTGCTGCAGTATTTGCTCTTTCTAAATGTAGCTGTTGCATGTACCCTCTTCACACCACACATACTTCTATCTTCTCACACATACTGGTAGTAGCTAGGAATAAAAAGGGAAGTGTCAGTCTCAACATAAATGATTGGTATGACTTGTACAGATTGCTGCTGCATGGCATCCTTCTCATCACAAGCCTAAAGACATTACTACAGGTAAAGAAGAATTCTGTGTAGCCCATGCACAAAGCTGATCTGCAAGGAGGAGCTTGGGTGTTTGTGGTGGCAGGCCTAGCATATGTCAAGAGAGAAAATAAAATAGAAATCTACTGTGCACTCCCAAATTCACTTCAAAATCCTGGTCTCCTGAAGGCAGACAGCACCATTTGTTCTGAGTAAGACACTTTGCTAGCTAGATGAATACATGCCATTAAACCTGGCATGCAATGTTTAACGTCCCTACAATTTCAGAATAAATTCAGCTGCAGTATTTTCCTCCTCCTCTTTTGCTCTTTCCCTTGGGCATTAATTAAATACAGCATTCACAAGCATGGCCCTTTTAGGAATGATTGTTCTTTATATATTACAAATCTCAAGCTGTGAATGCATGGGATAGTTATATTAATTTCTAATCACCATTTTTAACAGGGAGCAGCTGGGCTGCATCTAGTCAGCAATAGATATCTGTAGGAATTTAAATACTTTTGTCCATTAGCATGCAAATGCAGAACCAAATAGAATCTTATCGCTAGAATAGTGAATTTTATTTTTTAGAAAATATATGAGTAATCATAAAGAACTCAAAATTAGGCCATGCTCCTCCTGGAGACAGTTGTTTATCATTTATACTTAAAAACGAATGCCTCAGTGTTTGTGCAAATGCATGTGAGAAGTTCATACAGTAGAAAAAGATACAGCTAAATGTACCTGAAAAGCATATAAAAGGTGGGAAACGCATCAGAAATATACAACATCACTGTCAGAATGTGACTAGATTACAAATCCCAAAGAAAGAAAACATTTTACTTCTGTAAAAAGAAACTATATATGCAATACGGTTTGCATTTTATATTGTATATTTTTATTCTCAAACTGAATTGCCTTGCTTGTGCTTTCTTCACTATTTTGCCTTCATTGGTGCTTGAAAGCACATTATTTATTTAGGAAAAAGCATACTCCTTTATGTGAGTAAATTCTGCTACAATCAGTCCTTGACCTAGATTCCCACAGTTCTCAGAAATTATGTTTCTGAAGTTGTTCAGACACTCCATTTCATATGAGAATGAGTTCTTGGAATGTAGTATTTAGTCAAAGCTGTGTGTGAATCAAAATTGGACAAAACTCATATTGTTCTACTCTCAAAAGCCATTTTTAACATGTTCAATAATTACTTCACAGCTGGCTTTAATAAAATGCGTGTTGGAAGGGAGCCAGGTTCATGCAATATCTAAATATATGTTTAGCTGAAAAATAAATTGCATTATTGCAATCTGATTTTTAAACTGGTAGTCATGAGACAGACAGACCATGATTTCTAGTGCAGCAGTAGAATGCTCAATGAAATATACATCCCTTATTGTAAGCATCGAAATAACATAATGCAGTTTGAGTATTAAGAAAAATCCAATAGCTGGAACTGAAATCTCAGAGCTAATTTGTAGCAGTGGTTCTTTTTGAGATCTTCAGAAAAGGAATACGTGATACTATTTAAAGAAAAGAGGAAAATAGGAGCATTTTTTACCAACATCCAGTCTCAATAATTAGGGGGAAAGATTACTTAGAATAATATTTAGTGCAAGGTAATAATTTCTGTTCTTTTTCCAGTGTTACGACCAAATCAGGAATGAGAGAGGTGCATGATCAGGCTCAGAGATTAGGTGTGCATGAGGTTCCAGGTCAGGACAGAAGCTGCTCTTGCAGTCTAAACGAGCTAAGATCAAAAATTAGGGAGAGTAGGAAATATGACAGTCCAAAGGAAGGTCAGATGGCAGCCAAAAACTGGAGCAAGGGTAAGCATTTCAGTGTATCTATCTGAAATGTACCATGTCTAGAGGTAAGATTTTAGGCTAAAGACAGAAACATAACTGAGGAAAAGAGCGTCTGGAACAGGGAAAAAATTCAGGTCTGCAAATGAGGAGCCACTTTCAATATGGAAATCACAGAAGACAAGCTGTGTATTCACAGAAAGGAGAAATAGGAAAGCAGAAGTCTGGTTCTCAAAGTGTTGAGAGGCTGACATGAGTTGAATTAGTTCTTTTAGTTTACAGACATCTATTCTTTCTTTAGCACCATGCCTAACAGGAGCAAGTGAAAGTGTAAAGCACCCGTATCTATGTGTGTTGTATGGTTCAAGGAGAACACCTAAATTCTATCATGTCTTTAGCTAATGTAAAAGTTTGAATACATGGGTTTCATTTTGTGGATAAGACTTAAGAAGCTGTATTGGCTAAGGCAAAACAATATGAATATCCTTGGTTGTGATATTGGGATTTTTTAATTGAGAGAACAGTGTTTGTTCGTAACGTTTGCCATCTGAAGATCATGTTAGATTGTTAGTAGTGTTCTGAAAGTTCAGAAGGTATTTGTAGCCAAATATAACTTGATTTTTATTTGTACTTGGCCTGACAAATGCAATGTTCACATAGAGGAGGACCCAACTGCAGAGAATTTACTACCGTGTGCAGCATCGACAGATGTATTGGGAACATCTGCTTGTGTAGGCACAGATGCTATTTTGCAAAAGTTTCTAGTTAGCTGCTGGATAATAAGTTAGACATTATTTTTTCACTTAAGAGCTGCACAAGGTTCTATCTACGGTACTGTGAAAGGCATTAGAACAAACACATAACAATGGAAAACTCTTTACTCTGAATTTTTGCCCCCCCCCCCCCATTTTTGCCATAATGCTCTCTGCAATAAGCCGTAATGCTCTTCTGTGAGATGACGTGCATAGTAATAAAAAGGGATAACTGRCATCCTTTTGTTTAAATGAAATTTCTTTGTAACATGCATTTATTGAATGTGTTATGTCACAGAGATACAGTGGCTTCAGCAAAATTCTCACTAAGAAGGATTTTTTTTTAATCCTGAGCCTTCTGGTAGCTTTTAACGTTTGAGAAAATAGAAAAAGAGTGTGAGAGCAAAGAAACAAAGGAAAAAAATGGGCAAATTTGATAACTCAGTTCTTCATAGATATTTCAGCACACCTTTGATACTGTATTAAAAAGTATTGCCTTGCATTCTAATACAGATCAAAAACAAAAAGAAAAACCTCAAAACTTGCCATGAAACTGAGTATTTATCTTCCACAGAGCTTTAGTGTTAAGCATACTTTAAATAGCTGGCTTATTCATCTTTCTGTGGAGAGTAAGAGGAACAGATTGCTGTTAGGGAATTTAAAGGAATTCTCATATTTGGGATCAAATTACACGTACAACTACTAAGGAAATACAGAATATGGTCTCTGAAATCAGAATCAATTAATGAACTGGAAAAGGAGACTGAGCATGAATTTTATTTCTCACAAACATGCAACTTGCTCTTCTTAATGATTGACTGTAGATATTTTTGAGAGGATTGGTTGATTATGTATTAAAAAGTTCAACTTTGTTGATAGTCATTGTGAAGACAGTATGATGGACAAGAATGGTTTCAAAGGGAAATCTTCTGGTGGTGGAAACATGGAGATTAAAAACTTACACTAAATGATCTCTATGATCTACAATTGAATTTTTAAAACTTTAAGATCTGTAATCATTTATTAACACAATGGCTATCAATGGTTTATGTTATCTGGCAATTTGTTAAGAGCATTTAGTTTACAGCAACTTAGAGCCCAGTTCTACCAATAAGAAAAAGCAAATAAGACCTTTACTGATCTGTGATAGGAATTGCATAATTTTGCTGGCCCTATAGGTGTACTGAATCCAGAAGAGTTAGGCCATGACAGAGAGAGATTCCTGTTGTAGTGGTTAGGAAGGGAATTTAAAAGCAAAGTAACTTGATCTGAAAACACACAGATAAAGATTATAGCAGCTTGAAATTCTTGATTGTTACTTTTTTGAATTTTTCAATAATTATTTAATTATTTTCACATGCACTATACTTCTATCACAGGATAAACATTTGTTAGCTTTGAGAAAATTATTACATGTCTCCCAGAGTGATGGCAGGATATTTTTGTCTCATGTACATGCACTTTCTTACTTACACAACTGGTTAAATTTAAATATATAAGCACCTTAGCAGTAGTTAAGCATGTATTTGCTTACAGGTTTCCTTAGTTTTTTGTTCTAAAAGAATATGTGTTAACACAAGTGAGTTCTTGAGTATGGTTCACTAGAATTTTCAGCCTATTTCAGATCACTGTTTTTGCCAGCACTGCTTACCTTCCACTATTACTTATTCATCTACGTCTAAACTTCTTTTCTTAATTATGTTGATGATTTTATATAGTATTTTGAAAGGCACTGCATGTTTTCTTGAAGTATTTCCCATTTTTTTCAATGCTTTTAATCTCAGCCCATTTCAACTGGCTGATAATATTTTACTGACCAAAACAAACAAAACCTAATAGAAAATTACATTTCTTGATGTAATTTTTATGAAGTCAATTGAGTCAAAGTACAGAAGAATTCTTATCCATGGCTTAGTGAGACTAACTTTTCAACTCTGAGTCAGGGTATGGTAAATAGCACTTTGTAGTCTTTCTGGTTCAGTTGGACTTGGTAAGATCTTGTCTCCTTTGATGCTCAGGAAAAATATTATTCCATGTGTAATTAGATCACTCTCACATTCATACACAGCACCTCTGCATATAGAGATACCAGCTGCACTGCTTTAGAAGGGGTAAGTAGTAGTAGATCTAGGATGCAAAAAAGCTTATTGCAATTGTTTCAGAAGGGGACACCTGAATTTACTAATTATTAGTCTCCTTGACAATGTAATTAATCCTAGTATTGCTGTTGAATCTTTCAAAGTAACTAGTATATTACTCTTTCCTATTTGTCCAGTGTATACTCTTGTAGATGACTTTTTAAACTGTGATTGAATTGAGTTCTGAAGTCAGAAGCTGATAATAAATCATTCTAATGAGGCTCCTTCTATTTGTCATAGAACATGACTATAAATGGAAAAAGAAAATTACACCACATTTATATTTTGTTAAGTAGATATTGGGTTTTTAAGTATTCATCTGACATCATGGGCAGGATTTCCATGCACAAGGGTTAGGTGTTTTGCTCCTAATTTTTATTTGCCTTTCTGGCATTCCTTAGAATGTCACACGTATCACAGGAATATTAAAAAGCTTTTTCAGTGTCCAGATGCACTGCTATGTTTTGCAAATGCTCAATCCAGTTAGGGCACTTGAGGTCCTTGTATACTAATGGTAACTGTTTGACCAATTACTAGTCAAATAATACAGGTCATCTGTTGTTGAATAAAGCTCTGATGATGTCTTTTGAAGCACTGTTCTGGGTAAGCACAGACATTCTTTTCAAGATGGTACCAGCAACTTAAACTTTTGTGATCACTTTCACCTTGTAGCTACATTCTCTAGCTATATTTTAGTAAGTTATCATGGCCCTGTGTGATTAGATCACTAAACAATCTTATAATCAATATATGGAAGCTGAAGAAGATAACAAAGAAAATCCTAACTGGAGATATATAATGATGACACAATCATTTGATTTATAATCACATAAAAAAATTAATCATTGATCAAAATCTAATACTATCCATCTGCTACACAAAACTGTCCTGACTAGAGACTAATAATATCATGGTCTTCAGTACCGCCAAGGTTTTTTGGAGCGGAAGTCGGATCTKTTTACTCTTACATAAGATTAAATATTTAGCTTAAGTTGTATGTGTGCAGTCTAAGGGTCTTATGTCCTGTCTTCTCCTATATACTACCTCTTACTCAGTACAGATCGAATTAGACCCCCATCTTCTGCTGGTTCAAAATGCCAGTCTACTTCATCCACTTGTTAGGCTTCCAAACAAACATATGTGTTCTTGCCATCTTATTTCAGAAGGAACTCTACACAAAAATGCTCAGCAGTATCTTGATATCTCTGAAAACACTCCTTAAAACAAAAGTTGTAGTAGGACCCGGGCAGGTTCCTGGACATCTGACTTTAGGAACTGTTCAGGTTCCTTTTAGCCTTAACGATTTAGTCTTATGGCAACAACAGCTGCCCAGGCTCAGAGATGACCCAGAAAAGGTAGTCCACACTATTTGGGGTATCCTCAGAGCATATGATGTAAGTTGGGCAGATGTCCAACAATTATTTTGTGCTGGTTCCAGCTGGGACAGAGTTAACTTTCTTCCCAGTAGCTGGGGAGGGTGTGTTTTGGGTTTGGTATAATAGGAGTGTTGATGGCCCATTGATGTTTTGTGTGTTGCTGGGTGGTGCTTGCACCCGGCACTTTTCGGTCTCCCATGCCCTGCCAGGTACATGGGAAGCTGGCAGGGGGAGCATAGCTGGGGTGGTTGACCCAGCTGGCCAATGGGGTATTCCATACCATGTAACGTCATGCTCAGTATAAAAACTAAGGGTGTGTGGGGGGTCCCAGGCTCTCGTTCGGTTTGGCGGGTGGTGAGCAATTGCATTGTGCATCGCCTGCTTTGTATATTGTTGTTGTTGCTGTTGTTATCACTGTTACTATTACTGTTCTACTTTGTTTTATTTCAATTATTAAACTGTTTTTATCTCAACTGCGAGTTTTCCTACTCGTGCCCTTCCGATTCTCTCCCCCATCCCACCGGAGCGAGGGGGGTGAGCGAGCGGCTGCGTGGCGTTTAGGTGCTGCCAGGGTTAAACCACGACATATCTGAATGAGTGTTTACCCCGGATGGATGTATATGAATCCGGGAGCATAATCCAAGATGGGCTACAGAAGCTGCTGGGAGAAGACCGTGGCCAATGGCCAACCCAGGGTGGGATCATAATACAGAAGCAGGACTTGTTTAAAAAGTCCTTTCTCCTAATTCTGTTTTGCATCTTTTAATAAACTCAGTAAAGCTATATCACTTTTTAATTTTGTATTGTGCATAACTGCCTGACTCACAAAAAGCAGAAACTAGTTGTGGCATACCACACCAGGTCAGGGTATAAGTTCTGAAACCGCAATTATTATAACTTCATCCCCAGGTAGTCCATGCCTCTTTCTAAGTTTTACAGGTGCTAACAAGTGACTGAAGTACCTATGCAAAGAATATACGTAGAAAGTAAAATAACTGCTATGTTTCTGTTCAGAAATAAGGAAATTAAGAAAACACCAAATAAGCAACCAAATTATCAGATAACATCATAAATGGCCAAGCGAAGCATTCACATGCATATTGGGACATCTAGGCAAATGCATGTTACGAAGAGCTTCTAAACCTGCCTGTTATTTACGTGGTAGATATAAATGATCACTTGAGAGCCATTATGGTCTATTATGTAAATAAGCATTTAGGGACTTTTGAAAATTTGTAATTATGATGGTGCAGTAGCTCTAAATTGATTTTCCATAAATGTTTTATGAGGCATTTGTTAATAGCACCATTAAGGTAAATCTCTTAATTAAAACATTCTACCTTTATGTCACTAACAGATTTTAAACACACTGGAAGGATAATCTGTTATAAAGTATTTCTCAATTTAGTTTTGGATTCTGATACAGCACTTTCTTCAACTGATTATTCAGTGGAAAAAAAAGTGTCAGAACATAGGTCTAACATCAAGATTGAATGGCTGTTACAACATGAGCTTTAAAGGTCCAGCAGTTTTCTCTTCTTGTTTCCCTGTTTCTAGGGGAATATGTAAACATATTTATTTTGTATTGAAATCTCAGGTGGTTTATTTGGGAGGGGTAGGGGAGGAGAGAGACATGTTTTACATTTTCACCTATGCCATCTTTACTTAAGGACAATCTCCTTCAGGAAGAGAGGTCTGAACTGGGGTGTCTCCCTGGAAAAGATATTCCTGTAAGCCACAGCCTGGTCTGTAATGTCTTATGTAGACCAGCTGTCTTGGAAGGTTTGGGTTCTGATGGAGCTGGTGAATAAAAATTAAATTGGGCTTTCTAAATTCTCTCCGAGAAAAATAAGCACAGGTATGTCATGTTCACATGCTAACACTGGGTAGTTCTCACTGAGAGGAAGTTAAAGTGAGGCCTGAGGGCATGAGATGTGGCATTCTGCAATACAGAGTAAATGATTCCTCACCACAATTACAGAAATGCCTGTACTGCTCAAGAGTCCAGTTTGATCCTTCTTACATCTCTTATGTCTGATTCCATCAGACAGAAGTAAAATTAAAATATTGACCAACTTCTTGAAATATATTGTCTACTTACTTTCCTTCTCTCATCCCTGAACTAATTTTGAGAATATAAGCCTTCTACCTCTGCTGATCTCTTATGCATTATGCGAGGACCAAGATACCAGTTTCAGTGCAGTCAGGAGATTATTCTGTTTCTCCAATATATGGAAACGTTTAAGTAGGGAGGAAATATTACTTCACTGAGAAGATATATTATTTATTATTCTAGAACTTTTAAATGTAGGGTGGATCTGTTATGAAGCAATCATGACATCATAAGTTCCTTAGAAAGGGTTCACCTCTTCAGAAGTGGGTAAGAGAGTTCCAGAAGTAGAGATAAATACAGACATCACAAGAAATCGCTAAATGGAACAACGTATAGAAGTTCACAAAACTTATCTGATCACATCAGAGAGATACTGTGTAAAATCCTCTGCTATAGTGGAAGTTTGCATTTTGTCCAAAACTAGAAGATGGTCATTCATCATCAGTTTTATGTGCTTTACTCAGCTCCATCTGCAACGTTTAGATTTGGGGATTTTCTGAACAAGGTGGCTCTTTATGCCTTTCTGTCATTCTCTTAGGTCTTAAAGTACTAGAAAATCATTCTCCTCTTGACCACTAAGAGCTTATTTGTAGCATAAGCAATAAATGACTTCTCTGTCCATCACTTTTTCATGCTTTTATGTGCAGACAGGGGGGAGACGAGATGTGAAAAAGCCCATAGCTGAAAGTCAGACCTCTCAGAAATAACTGCAGGAGTAGCCTCCGGATTTTACATTTAGAGAAAAATTGGGAAAAGAACATTAAGAGGAAGGGAGCAAAGGACACACACGAGGACACAGAAAGAAGACTGGGTCACTTGTCTATTAATGAATGCTGTAGATAACCAGACGAACAAGCTTTAATATGTAAAACTGAGTTTAACTGATATGGCTATCATTTTCATTGTGTGGGGTTTGCATAAAGGCTTGTTTTCACTGAATTCCTTTCTGAAACAACAGCGAGACCCACGAAGTTCTCCTATTGATGATATTTATTTGTAAATAAGCTGTGGTTCTGCATCACTGTGATTTTTCTTCCCCCCCTGCCTTTTTAAAGCTGGTTGACTAAGAAAACAAGGTTTCAGCAATTGTTCTGGCATCTCCCCCTTAATAAATTTTTATCTACTTTGTCACCTTCACTCAAAGTTGTCAGGTGCAGTAGACGTTTTAAAGTAATGAACTTCCTACAAACTTTGAGAAAGTAGACAGCAAAGCTGAGAAAGAAGGTCTGTATTGTAGTAATGGGAGGCAGTAGCGTGAGCTCAGCTGCTTTCAGACAGTAAAGAATCCTCACTGGAAAGACGCACTGTTCATGGAACCACCTTTAAAATGTTTGTATCATGTTTTTGTCATCATATTTATGCTTTTAGAAGCTATATCCTTTCAAAAAACAAACTCTTTCATTAAGTCTTACATCTATATAAAAGGCAATTGATACAGGTTTTCAGGGGAGATGTTGAAAAACAAGTGAAATAAGGAGTATTGGATACTGTGATCTCCAACAGGAACCATATGTTTTTGGATAAGGGACACAGAGACATGATATATTTCAGACTAAATATCTATAGCACTGTAAGTAAAGAAGAGAGGATGTTTTTAGTAAATAGCATGCCAAAATGATAATTCTTCTTGTATTTTAGCTTAAATTGCTGTAATTTAATCACACGTTGCCCAAGATGCAAAGCTTATCTGTCATTCATTTTTACAGCTTACATACTTTTTGAAAATAAGCAGAAACATTGCTAGAATTCTAATGACTGCTTTGCTACCGCGTGTCATGAGAACTGTAAACTGCCCTACATTTTAAATCTGCTCTTTGGCATTGCTTAACCAACACGCTTGAGACCGTGTATTGTACTCACTTTTACTAATTTCCCTGAATTAATATATAAGACTATCATTCACACTCAGGCTTCTCGGAACAAACAGCTCCCAGGAAATGCAACAGAAACTATTCAACAAAAGCAGATGGGCATCCTGGGAATCTGGAGTGATAAAAATAATATAACAGAAAACATTAGCAGTGCATATAGCTGGTTTATGCAGCTTTGTGATCTTATTACTATTACTTTCATCTTCTCTCTGGTTTTCCCTCTTCTCTTTAAAGTCGCATTTGGTATGGAATTGGTATATTGCATTACTCCTCCCCGCAGGCCATGGAAAGTAAAGGAACCTCAAGTGTGTAAAGAGCAAAGGTGGTTTAAAACATTAGAGCTAAATCCAAGCAGAAAGTCAGTGGCTGCAAAACCCAGCAAGCACATCCCTTCCAGCATCTGAAGAACGGAGTTAACAACCCAAGATTTCTACGTAAGGAGAAACTTAGAGATTTGAGAAGAAAAGTGATACAATCACRCGTGTGCTTGAGGTGGTGTGAAGATGCAAATCACAGGGTGTAGCAAACAGATTCCAGCCACGTTTGGCATGGGGCTCTCTTTGTACCTCCTGTTCAGCTTTGAACAGAATAATTAAATTCAATGGACCAGAGAGAATCTATAGTTTAGTGGTTGGGGCACTCATCTGAGATCAGACCTCATTTCCAGTCTTAGCTCCAGTCAATATTGAAGTAATTTATGTTACTTATTCCTTGTGACAGAGACTGGAGGACAGCTTCCCCCCCAGCCTGAGCTCTCTAACCACGAGACCATATAACTCCATCTAGTTGGCTGGTGCCAACTGGAGCCTGGACACTCTTCTGGGAAGCATCCCAGATGACTGTGCTAATCATAAAGTAAAAGGAGACCCCGCTTCAGAGTACATTAAAACACCTCATCAAATAGGTACACTGTGGATATTATAAGTGAATCCAGTCTTAGAGGCCCAAAAAAATACAGAACTGAGTTACTTAATCCAGCTAAAGGAAGCTGAAGAGCCTATCTATTTAAACTTGAGCAATGCTGGGCATGCTCTGAAGCAGAATTTTAGGTATAAAACAAGCCTTTCTGGTGAAAATATAGATAGCTGGCACCTTCTGCTTAAAGTCCAAAAACGTATAAACAAAAAGAGATGAGTAAATTTCTGGTTTTGTGATTTCAATTTGGATGCCTACTTTCCATTTTAAGCCTTAAAATCCAAGAAAGTAAAAAAAGAAAGAAAATTAAATATTTACCCTAGGAAAAAATGAGACAAATTTTTGCATGCTCAGTAGAGTTGATCAGCAAATAGTCTAATTAAATATATTAAGTAACTATTAAACATTAAATATTTATGAATATTTAGTATATGAAATATTTAGAATAGTGTATTGTAAATACCAACATTTTAATAAAAAACATTATTTTAAATATATGCTATGATTCGAGAAACAATGATTGTGTTATGTTTTTTGATGAAAATATTTTTGAGCAATTTGGCATCCTGCCACTATTAATTTTTCCTACAGTAGGTTAGCACAGTACTTTATCTATAATATATAATTTCTCTCTACATATAATACATAGCAACCTTATGATAATGAAGAATCCATAGTTTTATTAAAAACAGGGTAAACCCAGTAAAATTTATCTTCCTTTATATCAAGGAAGGATAATTAAGAAAGATATCAAGGAAAGCAAGTCTGTGCTATGCTATCAAATTATTGCAAGACATGTAATATCTCATCTACCCTTTACCAAATGAGATGAGCTTTTGTTCATTTTCATCATAACAAAACAATAAATATGTATCAATTAGTATTGGTACTTAGGGATTTGTTTCAGTAGACAATTATTGTGGAACTGGAGATAGAAAATGTTTAAAAACTAAAGGGCTACATAATCATAACAGTGACAAGAAATGGAAGTGCACTCAGAAGTGGTTTATTTGCACATTTATATTCAATTTAAACACAGGCAGAATTTGAAGTACTAATGTCTCTTCAATTTTTTTTCCCCATGCCTGTGTGTATATGCATTTTTATGTCTTGAAAAATTGATAAAGACAATGAGGAAATTAAATATTCTTAGGAAACTGTATTAGGAGTAGTATTCTAGGCAAATTTTGACACAAGGTCCTGCCTAGATAGTTACTTATCTGATTTTCATGTTGACTCTCCTGCAGTGCTAGCATAGCCAAAATTCCCCTTAGGATCACTATGAAGTCTAAATGCACAATAGCAAGAACAGTCTGACTAAAATCAGATACTAACGTTAGTCATAATTTGACTTACTAAAATAGTTTGGTGGATTTCTTTTTGTAGTTCATTAAACAAGCTTACCACTATGTCAGATGTGTTCAAAGAAAAACAGGGGATGAGAAATGGAGTGCTCAAAACAGCATATATGTGTTAATATTTATCTTCCTATTTCTTTGGGGCCTCCTTTCTGCTTAAGGTTGAAATAAAAAAGAAACAAAAGCAGGAGGGGGAAGTGTACACCATATTGCACTTTTTCATCACAGTCAATAATCCGTAGATATTTTCTCCTGTTATTTGCTACTTATCCTACTGTTGAATCCCTGACAGTGAACTCCTCTTGCAAATGCCATTATCTTTTAATTTTGAAGTGATGATATTAATCCATTAATTATCTGCATGTTTACCCAAATGACAACGGTTACCCCTTTACCCTTCTAAATTGTTTATCCCCAGTACAATTTCAGAGAAGTGTTTGTACAGCTAGCAATTTAGTACTGAACACTCTTCACTGTTAAAAAGTAACTGTCGTTTCACTCCATCACTGCAGCTAGATTTAGTTTTTACTCAGATATTCAGGTTTAGATTAGTCCAAGAAAGGAGACAAAGGATCAGAGAATTTCTACTCTCATGTCAGTCAGGGTAGGATTCAAGATACATTGAACCAGTGAAGTGGAGCAAGAGGAGCCTCTATGGCCTGACAGTTTAAAGCCATCAGCCTGGCAAAGAAATCCTACCTTCCAGCCCTGTTCTGAAAACTGTTCCTGTGTATTATCCTGTATCTCCCAGAGCAAAATATATCAATTGCCCTCATAATAAAGGCTAGAACTGATGAAGGCAGCAGAGGAATCTATTTTCTGGATTCTGATTAAATTTTGACATCAGACAGATGTTAACCTAGTCAGTCTGGTCAATACTAAGATGCTGTAGTATATACTGAAAAGCAAAACTGTAGATTCGAGATGCTTTAATTAAGACATATAGAATTTAGGGATTTCCAGAGTTAGGCAACAGCTTGCATAGATATTTTTACAGTGCAGCCTTTTCTGCCCATATACCTATGCTTTGCTTACATTTCAGCTTTAGCCTCTTCAATCCTTCTGGATATGACCATTGAACGAACTTATATTTTCTTTTTAAATGGGAGAGAAGAATATGATTTTTTTAATGAGGGTAGAAATAAGAGAAGAGTTTCCTGTTAGTTTGTTGCCTGTTAATTCTTTATGCCTTTGTGTATGTTGAACAGAGAAATAGTGGAAATCAAAAAATATAGATTTGATGCTATTAATCACTGAAGTCAATGATAAAGCTCTCTGATCTGAAGGGTTCAAAATGAAATCCTATAAGCCTCTGGGGTATCATCAATAAGGGTATAATTTCCCATTGATCTGAGAGGATCAGAATATCTGATGAAAAAATGGTATATAGCACACAAATTCTTGTCAGGCTCTGATGCTTAGATAAAGCCTTTTGGAGAGAATTAAAAATTTAAAAAGTTGAAAGGGGGGGAAAAAAGCTAGTTACTCAACAAAGTATGAATAGATATATTGTATTCTCCAAGAAGGTGGTGTTATTTGAGAAGACTCCTTGAAAGTTTGCTTTAGAAAGTGTTAGACATACTGAACGTACCCTGAAGCTGTGAAGTGGGACTGTGAATTTGCAGAGGAATAAGTCACAGAAGAGGTACCTGCACAACTGAAATGGAAAACCATATAACTGAAATGTAATTACCCAACATCAGAAACCTGGTTTTCATTAGAAACAGCTTTATCTGAGCATCTGTGAGTAGCAAAGTTATGTATACAAGTATCAATATTAATAAATTGGTCATAATTCAAAAGGTGGGGGTTTTTTTGGACACAAGTCTGTGTATGAACTTTGCTTTTGAAAGAAGAGTGCACAACATTCACTAAGCAGATTTCTTAATTCTAGTTTATATGTGGTATAGGAAAGAATGCTAGAAATGAAACACATGTTCTGTAATAGTACTTCCTACTTCCTCTTTAACTTCTTCAATCTCTCAGTTTTTCCCTGTCTGCTACTCACTGCTAAGCCCATTTCTCTCAGCTCTTATTTCTCAGTTTAAATCTATTTTTATCTTATTGATGAGTCACTTGTCAGTCTGTAGTTTAACACATCCTGTGTTTCTCCGGATGGTCTCACATGCTTTTTATATAAAGGGAGAGGAGGACTGTGTAATTGCATCGTGACTCTATTCTGTTTCACTCTAAAAGGAAATTAAGGTGGTATTTATTTATAGCCTGAATTATTCTTGATTTTTTTCCTATCAAAATTTCCATCAGGTTCCTATGAGTGTATTTACCCAGGTCTGCTACTATGTTTTTCCTCACTCATAGCCTGTATAAATGCTGATGTTTATTTGGTTATGCTACTTGTCAGTTCAGCTGCAGCTGAAATTATTAAATTCTCATATAATTATAGTGGTGCCATTCAAACAGCTAGAGTTAAGGTTGTGTCAGCAATTCCATTATAAATCCTTAATTTAAATGGTCTGCAATAACTCAACGATAAAATATGTTTTGAGCTGAACCTTGGCTTGTAAGCTTTCAGGCCAGGAGCAACTTCCTCTTCAAACAAAACAAAAAAAAAGAAAAAAAAAGAAAACAAAAGAAAACAAAAGAAAACAAAAGAAAACAAAAGAAAACAAAAGAAAACAAAAGAAAATAGCGTGCTCTAATCATTTCAAGAATGAATTTAGTGCTTGTGAAAAGGCTAAGTTTACTGTCCTAGGAACTGAGCTATGGTAAAAGTCTGCAGTGACACAAGAGGCACTTTACAGGTTTCCTCTGTTTTGCTTCAGTTTGACTTACAAGATTCTGATCCTGTAAGTTAAGAGAATTCTTTGGACCCTGTGTAAACTGACCTCTGCTTTAAGGCTGGTAACAAGAGAGTCATTTGATGACAATTTTGGTAGTATATTAAGGGACCAATTAAAGGCATCCATGACAAGCCAGCACAGGGGACTGGTACCACCAAACTGCACTTCACATGCTTTCAGTCACCAAGGGACCATTCAGGGTAACGTGGGCTGAATCTGAACCATGACCTGGAGGTGAAAGGCCCTCATTATTTCATTCATAAATAATCTGGCTCTCCAGTTGCTTGAAGCCTAATAGGGAGACAATAAAAAGGGACATGGACTGGGCAGAGGCAACACAACCATAGAAGTGTGTTAGTTCAGATACCTTTCACATTCTTGTTCCTACCATTTTTAAATGGTGTCATTTTTTCTGGATTTCTCAACTGCACCAAAGCACACAACCAAAGCAGACGCTCTGTCTCTATATTTTGAGATAATCAGCTGAAAATGTCTTCCTAGAAATCTCAGCAGTGTTCTTGATCCCAGGAGGACAGGCTCACTCAAAAAAAAAAAGCCCCCAACTGTAAAAACTCCCAGTGTACCCTGCCAGGTGATAACTCACAAAACCCCACTTAACATATGAAAAACAAATAGCTTGTAAAGTGCTGTTGATATACAGATAGTACAATCCAAATTTAGTCTGACATGAACTATAGCTGGCACAGTTCAAAATCCATCTAGAAAATAGATTAATGACAAGTTTTTAAAATGGATTGAGGATTTTCCTAGTGAAGTGCTTTTGTCTATGCATTTCAGCAAGTCTCAGCTGATTGTCTTGGGAATTTGTACAGAAACTTTTGACCTTAAACTACTGTCCCTATTACAATCACTAACAAAACTTCTGTTATCAGTGGGTCAGGATCTTACTGCATGTATCTAAGGATGAAATGAGAGATATTTAGTCTTTATATTTATTATTGGTGGCGATATTGCCTAGAGAGACAGTATAAAGGTAAAGACTGTGCTATACTTAACCCTAAGTATCAGATTATAGCTGTTTCACACAAATCTGCTCTCATATCAAATCTCATTAAGATGTGATTTTCTTTTTTTTTCTCTTTTTGCTATTTTTTTTCCTTATAATTCAGTTGAGCAGCCTTCAAAATTAGTTTTATCTCATTTAAGTTTGTTGCACTATATTTTTATTTTCTTCTTCATCTCGGTTTTACATAGTGCATTTGGATATTAGCAGTATAAGAAGAGTCCATCACTTTAAAGGAAAAAACATCAGCTCTTAAATTTATTAGCCTCAATTAAAAATATTTTTAAAGTCTGTTAAAGAATATATTCCATAAAATGTCTACCTTCTGAAATATGACTGATTAAGCTCTAATTCTTCCTGGAAGAATGTTATACCATAAATGAGTCCTTGAAACAGTAATTGTAATAGAATATAGAACTAGACCTCATTAAAATCTAAAAGTGAAACTCATGGTTTTCCCTTAGTGTACGTATACTCTGCTACCTGAAAAGACATCCAAAGCTGTTATATTTCATGGAGGGCTTTTGTTCAGCAATTTTCTACACCCTTTCATATTGGTTAGCCTGACTGTTTTTTCAGTGATCGTTTTATCTCCATCTACATTATCTAGAAAGTAATACAACCATATTTAGGATGCCATAGAAAATGAGGAATGTTACAGTGATGCTATCTACTAAATGTACAGGAGGGAGATAGATAAACTAGCGGTTCAGTGGTTATCGATTTCTTCCTTACAGTGATCTGGTACTATACTATGAAAGAGTTTTGACATCCCTAACCGGGGTGGACAAACCACCACAGAGCCACCACAGTCACACAGATGACAAGCAGTGTCACTCTGGGACCAAAGACAGCTTAGTTACACCCACAGAGTGCACTTCTTGTGTATGGTACTGCTGTAGTGAGGCTTTCATTTTAGGGCTCAAGACTGTGTGTCATCACAGCATCAAGCTGTGCTGTGCTGTGTCTTCTGAAGAAAGTTCATGAGTCTCTAAAATTCAAGTGCCTTGCACACGGACATATCCAAAGGAAAGCATGGGTGGCTGCAATCTTGGGAAAGCAGTCAAGCCTTCTAGCTTTAAATCTCTGCTACCATTTTACAGTAAGTTGGCCAAGTAAATTACAAGATCTATATAAAAACTGTGCTGAAGTTCTAACTCATATTTTCCCAGTTTCAAAATTTTGAATGCTTTCCTATGCCAGCAGCTATGATAGTAAAAGATGGGCAATGCTGAAATAGCTCACGAGATTCTTCCATCTTGCAGCAACTCTTCAATTCATAACAGTTTTGCAGTGATGTAATTACTCACTTGGGTAGGGCAGCTGGCTGATTGCACTGACTGAGCAGTTTTGGTGCTCATCTTAACAATACAGAGAAAGATAATGAATGGCAGCTTATTGATGTGGACAGTGCCAGTTGTATTTGTTCTGCGGATCCTGGGATCATTGATTTTGATGAGGGATTCTACAATCATTAGAGAGTCGTTCCTTCCTTTCATAAGGGGTGAAAAGTATCATCACATTATGACATGGTGCATGAATAAGTAGAAACTTGTGCTTTAACATATTCACTATTGTGACTCACTGCTTCAGGGAATGGTTGTCTTAAAACTCACAAAGAAAACCCAAGTATAATCAAGTTTCTATTCTTTCCTGCTGGCAAGGAAAAATGAGGAAAAAGTGACAGTACTTGAAAACAAACCAAATAAAGTGTTCAGCTCACATGACCTGTAATACTTAGCAATGAATCAGTTGTTTATCATGGGCTACCTGCAAATACTTGCAGGGTTTCCCACTAAACATTGTTCCCAAACACAATCAGCTTGAAGACTTTTGCCACACCTCATGAGCCGAGATGCTCTTCAGCTTCTGTCACACAGAACTCTTAAGGTTATTTCTGATAAAGTGATAGCCCTGATTTCAGTATAAATAAATAAGTGCAAACAAAACTATTTCATAGAATCATTAAGGTTGGAAAAGACCTCTAAGATCATCGAGTCCAACCATCAACCCAACACCACCATGCCCACTAAACCATGTCCCTAAGCGCCTCATCTACACATCTTTTAAATACTTCCAGGGATGGTGACTCCACCACTTCCCTGGGCAGCCTGTTCCAATGYTTAACCACTCTTTCAGKAAAGAAATTTTTCCTAATGTCCAATCTAAACCTCCCCTGGCGCAACTTGAGGCCATTTCCTCTCGTCCTATTGCTAGTTGCTTGGCAGAAGAGACCAACACCCACCTCGCTGCAACCTCCTTTCAGGTAGTTGTACAGAGCGATAAGGTCTCCCCTCAGCCTCCTCTTCTCCAGGCTAAACAACCCCAGTTCCCTCAGCTGCTCCTCGTAAGACTTGCTCTCCAGACCCTTCACCAGTTTTGTTGCCTTTCTCTGGACACGCTCCAGCACCTCAATATCCTTCTTGTAGTGAGGGGCCCAAAACTGAACACAGTATTCGAGGTGCGGCCTCACCAGTGCCGAGTACAGGGGCACCATCACCTCCCTACTCCTGCTGGCCACACTATTTCTGATACAGGCCAGGATGCCGTTGGCCTTCTTGGCCACCTGGGCACACTGCCGGCTCATGTTCAGCCGGCTGTCAACCAGCACCCCCAGGTCCTTTTCTGACAGGCAGCTTTCCAGCCACTCTTCCCCCAGCCTGTAGCGTTGCATGGGGTTGTTGTGGCCAAAGTGCAGGACCCAGCACTTGGTCTTGTTGAATCTCATACAGTTGGCCTCAGCCCATCGATCCAGCCTGTCCAGGTCCCTCTGCAGAGCCTTCCTACCCTCGAACAGATCAACACTCCTGCCCAGCTTGGTGTCATTTGCAAGCTTACTGAGGGAACACTCAATCCCCTCATCCAGATCGTTGATAAAGATATTGAACAAGACTGGCCCCAAAACTGAGCCCTGGGGAACACCGAATTATTTCTGTGTGTAATCACAAGTATCTGGCTGCTTGTACGATTTCTTCAGTTCCACTTTCGCTGTTCTTTACTACTCGATCAGGCTTTGAGACATTAGCATATAGAATATGATCTCAGGTTGTGGGATTTCTCCCCTACCCATATATAGAATACAAAATTATCCTGGCCAAGGTAACATGAGCTAACTTGTGTAATATTCAGAATGGTCTTTGAAACAACAGAAGAAAACTTTACAGTCTGATCCAATCCACATGTTCTTCCCAACAACTGCCTTACTCCTTGTGAGAGGTTTTATCTGAATCCAAAATTGCTTCTCTCCCTCAGATTCTTATTTTTTACTTTCTGCAAAAGAATCACTAGCAAACCTCTTTTACTGCTAATTTGATGCGATAAGAGGAAGCTGAAAGTTATCATGGCCTATATGTGTGCCTATGCCTTAGAGATGCATTCTCTATCATTTAGCATCTGAGTCAGTCAGTAATTACCCATTTCATCAGCACAGGTCTGTTTTGTTACCTTATGGAGTTTTTTTAACCTTGTTTATATCAAGAACTTTATCTTTCTTTTCAGGTGTCCTGTTATTCACAAGATGTTACTTAAAACTTCTTGCTTTTCTGTCAGTTATTCACCTCTCACAGGAACATTTATTTATTGCATGTTAGTTTTGCATGGGCTTTTGGTCAGCAGCAAGGTTTCAAGTTAAGTCTTTTCCTCTACAGTCAATGGAAATAGGCTTGATGTTATTTGCATAGTATGTCATGACTATTGTACATTTACATTATACATTCTTGCAGGCAGAAATGTTTGAGTATCATTAGAGATAACCTGCATTCATTCTGGGGCCTTCCCCCCCCCCTTAATCCTAGAATGTTCCATTTGTAAATTTAGATTATTGATCCTTCCTAGAACCCTAGAAAGGATCAATAACTGAAGAACTAGATTTCCGAGGACAACTGGAGATTGTAATAAATGAGAAAAACAGAGAGTCAGTAGTGAGGGGATACTTGTCTTAACACACCGCTAGGAACTTAGGTAGTGAAACTGTGTGTGCAGACAAACCTAGCTACGGTGGCTGCTACTTGTTTTAGTTCTTTTTGCCAATTTGGGAAAGGGCAGGATCAATAGTGCAACTTGAGGCATTACTATCCAGGTCCTCAGTGATACCTTGCTCCATAATTTATGTGCCTCTGATAGTTTTGAAACAGTTGTTAATCTGACACCTGTCTCCATATTTGCCCTAGCACTTTCCGTGGGTTCTTGTAAAAAAAATTTTTGAATTTTAGTATCAGACCACAAGTAATAAGCTCGTCTGCCAAAAACCTTGTAGTTAAAAAAGATATTCCCCTGATTACATGCCTAAACTAAAATAACGCTGTGGCTAAAACACTCATCCCAGTACTGGAGCAGCCTCAACAACAAAAGAGGTTCCTCTTACCCCACCTGCTCCCAGGAACCAGGTCCTTCTGTCTGGAGGCAGATCCTAAGCCCACATCTCCCACTGCCTGAGAGGGGATCCTCACTGAACTCTGTCTACCTTTATTCAGATTGTTTCTCTGTATGTTAGCTGTGCTCTGAGAAATTCCTTCAAAAAAAACTAAGGAAAAAAAAAAAAGAAAGTCTTGTTTATTGACTGCAAGAGGACTTAAGTATGACAGCTGAGGGCAGTTGCCAGGTCCAGGGCTGAGGAAAAGCTAAACTCCTGCAGCTGGGGGAACCTCAGTGCTGGGAAATGCAGCCAGCAAGCTGTCGGGGAAGGAATAGTGGATTTTTTGGGTTGCATAATGCGCACAGAATCTTCCTTTAGAGAATAACGTGAGGGATCTGAAATGATATGTGGCTGGAGATTAAATGGTAACCATTGTTATCAGGAAGTTTGGCTCATTACCTGAGGAGCAACTTTTTTCCAAAAATGCTGCTTCTGGGAATTAGAGCAGATTGTACACTGAAGAGCAGATGAACAGTAATCACACGACCAACCCTCTAGGCAATTTAAAAAAAAAAAAAAAATTCTTCCTTTTCTGCTGTATAATTAATATTTTTTCATATAGCTCATGTGTTCTGTCTGTCTAGGTAGTGCAAGTACACTGTACTGCTTAGGGTTCTTATTCTTCAGAAAGTTTCACAAGGAATCTCAAAATGGGGAAAAATGAATGCTCTTCTGTTAAATAGCTTTAACCAACTGGTATTTATACTTTTATAGATCCTTCTTACTTAGAGGAACTGATAAGTTGAAACAGTCTATTAAATATAAATATTCCTTAAATGGTAAGGTTATAGATACTCATGCAGTAGCAGATTTCAGAGATTTGGAGAGTATCGTGAAAGCTTGTTGATGACGTCTTTTAGTAAGATACACAATCTTGTCTTGAAGATGCCATACATCTGCGTTTACCAGCCCCTGCAGTAGGCTGTTCTGATACTTGCTTATATATACTTCAGGTTTCTTTCAAGGTTGGATTTCTCTGATTTTTTCTGCAGCCGTTGAGCCTTGTTAAGTCTTTTCTGCAATGTCTTTTTCATGTGCAAATAACTATGTACTGTGATTGAGGCACGTTTCAGCCTCTTAAATAAACAGAATATTTAAGCCTGATCGGCCTGACATCACAGATTTATTTTATAATCATTTAATAATTACAGCCTTCTCTTCTGTGCTTTCTCAGTGTTTACCTGTTTTCCTGGGGCCATTCCAGAAATGCATTCTAGCACTGATTTTTGCCAGTGCTGAGTACAGAGGCATAAACGCTTTCCTACTTCTATTTGATACCACTCCTTTTCATAACACTGTAAAGAATTTACTTGCCCATTTAGCAAGACATTGCAGGAAGAGTTCACACTGAGGCAGCTAGCTATACAAGAACCTGTAAGTCATTTGTGAGGGACTGTTTTTTGAGACATTCATTCTATAAAAATAGTTGAATTGTTCCTTTTTTAGATATACTGTATTGTATTTAATTTTACTGGAATACATCTGACTGGATCATGGCATTCAAACAGCACCAGCCCCTTTTCCTTGTTTTCTTTTTTTCCAGGAGTCACCTACAAAATTTACCATCAGTGTATTAATATCATTTTTTAAATCACTGTTAAAAAAAAAATGAATATCACTGACAGAAGAACCAGTAGCCAATGGACCCTCTAGTAATTTGCTGACACCTGCCTGTTAGAAAACATTTATTTTGCAGCAGTTTTTTAAATCCAAATACTTATTGAAGAAAACCACGAAATTTAGACTAGTTTTACTTTCTAATAGATTCTGGAGAAGACTTTTTTGTGAAACTGAAAATACCCAAGGAGATAACTTTAGTTTTACATCCCTTGAAATTTACTAAAAATCCTCATTTTACTGGTATTGCTCTTCACATTAAATGATGTTTCAAATAAACTTCTTTCAGAAAGTGCCTTTCAGGGTTCAAATGACCTTTATTCTTGCTGGAAGCCAGCTCCCTCTCCAGTATTTTATACATGCACAGCAAGGAAAGAGAAATACTGCAGCACTGTGTGGAATCGAAGCAGTACCAAGAGGTTATCATACACACTACACTGAAAATAGGATCAAAGTTATAAATGCTGATTCAGTTATCAGGGCACTGTGGGTTTGTTCTTATTTATAAAATGACAGAACAAATCACAAAAGCCCATAGCAATTATTAAGGGTGATGTGGTGAATTTATATGTCCTGAAAGTGGGCTATGCACTGCTGTAATACCCAGGGAGTAGGTCAGGAAGGAGACTATGACTGAGTTACAACTCTTTGCCTGGTTCCACTTACTTCAAGCAGGGAGCAACCTGTTTCRATCTCTATCTGTAGAAGAGTATCTTTAGCTCTGTGGGGACTTGATTGTGCAGGCTTGTTTTTAGTTGTCAGAAGTAATGGAAAAGAACCAGGAACAAAATGGGGATTTTGCTTGGGTTTAGTTTTTGCTTCAATTTAACCTAAACCAATGATAAAAAGTTTAACTGAAAATCTTCCCCTTAGGACCATGTCCCAGATAAAGGATGGTACTTAGGTAAAATAAGGGAAGAATGGACTAAGGAGGAGACTTCACAGAGAAGTAAATAGCTCCTAATTCTTTCTAGCATACCAAGGCTCAAGTCTGGGGCTCTGCTTCAATCAGAGCAAAAGACTGAAACCATGTCTTTTTCCTCCTAGGCTAGTGCTTCAACGTCCAGGGTGTGTCCTATTCTGGATAACCTTATTACTTTTGTCTATATAAATAAATAAATAAATCCTAAAAATTGAATTAAAATCTTAACTACCTTAAGCCCTGGCAAGCAGGCAGAGTGCAGTTAACATTCTCCATTAAATTTGAAGCACTTGACATAATGCGGAGAGTTTGAGAACTACAGGATAGGCACATGTTTTATTCAGAAACCAATAAGAGTTTACTGCTGTGCCAAGTGACTGTCAGAAAGCTGGCATAAGATGTCCCTTGTGATCCATTCTGGGATACCGAAAAGAATTAAAACACAAGAACAGATATTTTGGGTTTTTTTAATGCTGCTTCAACAAGTACTAGAGAATCCTGAAAAAGCAGAGGCCTGCTAAGGGTAGAGCCCTCCTTCTATGCTATCCTAAGATCAGAGCTTTTGGTTTAGTGTTATGATTTTTGGATTTTAAAATCAACCTTCACTTACAATTTCAGTTCACTTTCTAGAGGCTAGGCCTTGTGCTATATTCAGTAAAGTATGTAACACAAAGCTTTCTATAGGGGAATGATACAAAATACAGGAACTACAAGATTTGTGCCAATCTGTTCTGTCTACTCATTCCACTTTTTTTTTCCTGTTTATGTTCACCATTTCTTTCCACAGAAACAAAATGTTGCCTTCCAGATCTTCTGCTTTTTATGCAGCATTTTACATTTTTCATGACTCCAGGACCACAGGAGTGCTCTCAGTGTGTAAACTGAAGCATAGTCAGTGCGTAAATTGAAGTCACATGGAACAAACTCTGCTAGTGTCCAAGTGAACTGTGGAGGCCCAGTGAGACAAATATCTCTTGTCCTAGTGTATTCAAGCAAGAAACAGGTGTAATTTAGGTGACTTTGCCTCTGAAAATGGGAAACAATTTCCAATATCCAGTGTGGCTTGCAGAGCCATCTAGGGAAAATAGACCACAGCTTGGCCATTGCCCCTCAGATCTATGCAGGGGAGATTTTGAACTGAACCTGGGAATTCCAGTGCACTTATTGCATCCAAGGCTGGGGACCTTAGCTCTGGTCTGTGCTTTGCACTCAGTCTTTGTTTCCATGGAAACTAGTGGTAAAAATGGTGATATTTGTATTTTATACCCAATACAAACTCAGGGTCTGCCTGGGATTTGTACCTTCCAGTCTACAAGCAGTCTTTGATGCATCAGACCTCAGCTTCTGGTTTCACCAGTACTAGTGTCTTCATAGACTCTGTTTACAACCCTCCATTCTCTGCCACTGTGGCTCCTTCTGCAAGAACCTAACTTTGACATTTATGAGATACTGTGAGAGTACAGATCTGCTAAACTGATGAAGCATTTCTGCTGATAAGTTTCAAGTTCCACAAGAACTGTGATATCTTGTACAGTCTTATTGTGACATTGTTGGCTGAGTTATTGCAAAAGACAACCCTAAAAAGACAGCTTTAATTAGAAAAGAAACAAGTCTTAGCCTATAAAGTGAAATATTTCACTTTATGATTGCAGAACAGACTTATGGTGGAGGGGAGAGGGAATGAGTTTTTGTATGCCAAATGAACAACCAAACAAGCAGCATACAGTAACCATTCATCTCAGTCTGGATGGACCCTTGTGGACAAGGGAAGGCAGAGGTGGTAGGACTGGGATATGGAAAGCCTTGCTCCAGTTATTCTGTATTTTGCCACTCTACAAATGTTTGAAGCACTCCTTTAAAATGTAAATATTTGTGACCTCTATTTTGATAGCAGTTGTGTAGAAAGGAAAGCAGATATGGTACAGGCAAATTTAAAATTCAGTAAGAGATATTGTGAATTGTCTGTGTATTCTGCCTTCCCTTCTGCAGTAGCATTTGCAGTATAGATTAGAATTTCTCAGGATTTTTCTGTAGTTATAAAGAACTTTACCCATGCACTGCTTGAAAGTTCACTAGAATTATTTAGTTAGGTCTTGAGTAAAAAAGTACTGTTTATGGTTCCTGACTGGATTATGTTTCCTAAACTGGAATCCCCTTCCTATTATGGGAAAGCACACATGTATAAGGAAAAAGAATGGTACCAATAGAGGCAGAGCAGAAAGAAAAAACCCACCTGTTTTTAAAATTATTTTTACAAAGTGATTTTTTTGTGGATTTTCTCTGAGATGAAAGACTAATTTTATAGAATATGGCCCATAGGGAATTTTAAAATTAAATCAGAAATGAGCATCCTTTGCTTCAAATTAATATTCTTCATGATTTATTTATAGTGACCATAATTATATTCAGAACCTGACCTTCAATCTGCTATTCTCAGATTTGCATTACAAAAGTGATATTCCAAAAACTGTATTCAGAAATGAACATTTCTTTCTGAGTATGTATCCTTGATTTAAATGCTTGAATTCCATGAATTGAGGATACAGGAGATTCATACTTATATTATCCAGCTACACACTAAATCAATCTGCAGCAAATTAACACATAGGTGTGAAAGTTCCACTGCACCGTTTAAAGGCAGATCCTTCTGTTTTTAAGGTTAGTGAAAGCTGGATTCCTTTGGACATGTTATATACCTAAAAATGGGGGTAGACATCTAATGAGATTTTTGAAAAGCCCACCTTCTGTTAAACTTCCATTAATAAAAAAACCAGTCGGTTTAAAGCAAAGCACCTAGCTACATGCTTTCCCGAGTTTAAGCAACAAGCGAGTGGCCTGAAGCATTTTTTGTTCTCAAAAGTATTGAGACCCATCACCTTCCATTGAGATCCATTTGAAATTCTGCTTAAACATAAGTAAAGCTTTTTTTACTGTGAGTACTGGCACAGGTTGCCCAGAGAGAGGAGTCTCCCTCCTTGGAGATATTAAAAATTTGAGTGGGCTCTATCTGACCCTGATCTGAGGAGGGGGTTGAACTAGACAATCTCCAGAGGTCCCTTCTAAACTCAACCATTCCATGATACTTGTTGGAAAAGGTCATCAAAGGGGCTAGATTTAATCCTCTCTGAATAAGGTAAAAGCTATCCAAAAGAGTCTGGCATTCAGATAACTATCTGAAAAGACTCTGTCTCAGCTGGTTTTAAGAGAGACGTCTGCAGATATTTCAACTTGTAATAGCTCGCCTCAGCTTGAGTGAATAGGCAACTGGAAGCCTAGGAGTACTATTGCTATGGTACAGTACTTCAAGAAGTGTTTGCTAACAAAAAAGGCATCTCTATTTGCTCTTTTTAGGCCAACCTCACTTCTACTATCTGCTTTAGTAAATATAGAAACATTAACAGAAGTAACTGCTGTACTGACTAGATAATGATAATAAACAGACAATTGCAGTTGAGTTTAGGAGTTGAAATTTAGCTCAATAAAACAATGCAACATACATGCCTAGGAAATAATTCTGACTAATTTCTATTGGAAAAGGTGACAGAAGTATTTACAACAGGGTGAGAGATCATGGAGTTTAATCAGTTTATAATCACAGAGTATGCTGTCGATTAGAAGTGTCATTTGATAGGTTTTTAAGCACTGCTAATTAGCAGAAGCGTAAATTAAGTGCAGCTGTTGATGAACCAATCAGAATCCTTGAAAGTTATTACTTTTGCTGCATCTTAATGCTATTGCAAGAACTGCAAAAGCTGTTTCATCCCTTCATTTATATTGTAAACATGATCTTCACAGTCATAGCTCTATTGAGACAGGACTACAAGTAGAATTTTCTACTACAGCTGTATGTAAATATTTTAAATCTTGTTCTCATTGAAATCAATTAATGCAGTATGAGACTCACAGAAAATATATGTATTCATATTTGAGCCTAATGCAAATAAAGAGAACATCCTAAGGGTGCTAGGATAAATGAATAAGTTATAACACCTCTATAAAATAGAAGACATGAGCATATTTCTAAAATCTGAGGGTGATATTAGTTACATTTTTTTTTTCCAATCTGTATTTGTAGATGTTTCCATGAAGACTTAATGAAATTTTATAGGAGGATGGAGTTTCTTCTTTAGTTTAAGATACTCAGGAGAGCTATGTATAGTCCACTTAAAAACCCATTAGCTAGCTGCATCAAAAATCCCAGTATTTCTTTTGACTTTGACATTGACAAAATAATAAAATATTATTGTATTGGTGGGTACTTAGATAGCATTTTTATAAAAGCATTATCCTGAGAAACTATATTAAAAGAACATTAAGGTTGCAGAGACCAGAATTCACAATGAAAGGAAATGTCGGAATAAATGTTGCCCTTACAAGCTTAATTCAGTATTTTGTGCATGTTGTACAGTGTGCAGTGCCATGCCTTGTTGACTACACATTGTTCAAACACTCTCTGAAGGGAAAACTGGAAGTTTATTCAGGTGCTCTTCTGTATTACCATAGTACTGGAGTGCTTCACTTGAGAAAGCGGTTAATTCACTGTGGCACCTTGTGTATGAGGACAAGAATTATATTAATTCCTTTATACAGATGCAGCCCCTAAGGCATAGAGACTGCATCTATCTGTATGTGTAGTGCAGAAGCTGCCTGCAGCTTGTCTGGAAGACAAATCTGCTAACCTGCTGGAGACTCCTGGGGGCTGACCTGCATGGGCGTCTCTCAATGCTCAGAGAAAACATTTTAGATGTATCTTGTGCTTTAGAGGACAAATGTTCTACAGTATTTACCGGAGATGGGACTAGCAATGATACTTTACATACTTTACGCCTGGTCTGGTTACTTAGATGTTTTTCGTTTACCCTAGAGGTGATGACGTGTGACCTTTTTCAAAGGATCCCAGTGTTGCTTGCTGCAACGGTAAAAGGAGTTTCTGCAGAGGGGCCATAAGAGCAAAAGGGTTGTATGCAGCTGGACAGCAATGAGGGTTATGAGCATACATAAATGTAATGCTTGAACTTTTACTTGGTTCAATTTCTTTGAGCCTTACAACACTATGTAATATAACATCTTACTTTTCGAAAAATAATCTGTCAAACCGGTGTCATGTAGGAATCCTGTGATAGAAGGAAAGGTAGGATCCAGTTCCTCAGGGTAAGTTTGCTGTCTTAAGTATGACACTATCTTTTGTACTCCTGCTTTACTACTACTTTCTTTCCAAAATCTGCAACAAGTAAAAGTCCTGTAGGCAGGCGCCTTCAGCACACATCTTTGATTTCTCCTTAGAGCAGGTCTACTTTCTGCCCTGATTAGGGTGCCTCATGGATAAAAATAGTCTGTGATCTTGCAGTTAATGACTTTTGCATTGTTTAAATGGCTAAATTAGGGTTGCATAAACCATCCTACTACTGAGCCCTTGACTTTTCAAACTTAAGAATATTCTTTTAGCACAACATGCATGCATGCATTATTTTCTAGGAACTGTGGGTGGGGCTGGGGTGTTCTCCTTCTTCCCAACCTTGCCCCTCTGCAACCCTGAACGTCCTCTGGTGATATTTGATCCATGAACAGAAGGCAAAAGGCATTGTGTGGAATTCTGGTACTTGAACTGACAGATCATTGCTGGTGAACAAGTGTTTTGCCCATGGATTTGACAAGTGTTTAGTGATGCCAAATGAATGGTGAGGCTGAGGAGTCTGGGATTTAATTCTAAACTCTGGAGGCAAAAATGGACAGTAACAGTTGCCAACTCTTCTGTCACTTCTTGTAAGCTGGTCTCTTGGCTCAGTCTCTTACACCAGCCCACAATTCCATCAAGCACCTTTTTCCCTGGCCCACTATCATGGTCAATCTCCTAACTCTAAATATTTCAACCTCAGTTCTCTGCAGATCTGGTTTAGGCTCTTCTCTGATGCTCCACATCTCTTTGCTCCAGTCTTCTTATGCTTTTTCCCCACATACTACAGTACATGGGCCTATCACAAATGAGTGGTTTAGAGGCTGCTTTAAGAATCACCATCAACGGTATTAGCAAAAAGTGATTTTAATAGAAATTTATAAAAGTGCGACTTAACAGAGTTCGATGGTAAGGTTCACTCTGTCACTTACTACATGGATGAAGCATACAAAGGAAAATCAAGTTTGAATTGAGCTAGAATGATTTATACAGAGACTGAAGATGCAAAAATGTAAGGGACACCCTCCCGTTGAGTCACGAGGTTCAGAGAAGACCCCCTTGCTTTCTAAACTCCTGATGGAGCTTAGGTGCGGCTAGATCCAATCTTAGTCTCAGACTTGGACAACGGTTTATGTCTAAGGGATTAGATGTGTCTAGCAGCAATCTAAAATACATTCATAGTTTTAAGCTGGATCACAAAATTTTAGCAGCACTTGATCATTGATTAATTTAAGATTTACAAAGTGAGTTAATAGAATTTACTATAATCACAACAGTGGCTTGATTACAGATTGCACTTGCTGTCAGTTACCTAAATCAATTCACACGCACACACACACACAAATGTACAAAAAGTATACCTGTTAAAAATTCCCCTCGAGTTCAGTGAAATATTCACTTCAAATGTCTCTGCATTTCTCAATGGGCGATGGGTTGAGGCTCGAGGAGTGTTTCAGCCCAGGTCCCGTCGTCAGCTTTCAGCGATGGTCCTCTGAATAACGCAAACTCAAGAGTTCGCGAGCTCTGAGTGGCGTCCCACTCAGAGGGAGATGCTGGGCCCAGCCTGCTGTGGTCCAGGTCAAAGGGCCTCACTTGGGAATGCTGTTTATAGGGTCGCAAGATGATTGGCTTTAGTCATCAGTAAATTTCCATCCTGCTCACAATCCAGAACCATCTGGGATAGTAACAATCGTATCATTCCACAGTAACAATGGTATCATTCCACTTGAGCTATGATCCAGGTAGGGACTGTTTCAAGGCTGTCAGGGATGATTAATTATTCCCGCTTTCGTTTCCTACCTTGGTCAGGCAATAGGTGTTCCTGGTACGGTCAGTGCTGCTCCCCACCTTAGCCATTGAAGAGTGCCTGGTACAGTCAAGGGACGCTTCACCGCCCATTACACAAAGGCTAAGGCCTAATGGGAATTCCTGAGATCATAGAGTGGTCCATGGGAGGGAGGAAACGCACCACCACAGGGCCCTACCTTTGCTATTTTTGTCACAGAACATCCTTGGAGTAAATTTTTTCCTTCCATCAAAATGGAAAAATTCCTTCCATCAAAATCACRTCAAAGAGCAGACTGTCTGGGCTTCTGGTAACGAACAAAATTGTAAGTTTACTTAATTTTCCCCCTTGTACCCATCTCATGAACAGATCTACTATTTTTGCTGAAATACTCAAAAATCATGTGTCTGAGACACACAGGAGGCAAAGTTGAGTTCAAAATTGCCTGAGTTTGTCACAGAAGACCAAATTTTCAAATATTTGTACTTTAGGAGAAGTATTGTGGAGGAATTCACAGTAAATGGCTGTGGCAGAAATATCTTGGAAATTACTTAACACAAAAGTAATTACTTTTTAATTCCATGTCTTTTTTGAAGCATTCTGACAACAGTTTTCCAATGACTTCTGAAGTTGTGACAGCAATTAACTTGCTTTATATAGCAGTAATTATGCGGAAATAGCTGTTCTAAATAAACAGGATTACCAGCTATCATTTATACAAATTATATGTGGTACATTACCTTATTATTATTATTTCAAGACAGTTGCCTTTCACTCCCTCAACTTTTTTTTGCTCACCTGCTAGAGATTTCCATATACTTATAGCACCAAAGTAGTACAGGGACAACTGATACACAAGATAATAAGTCAGAGGGTGCAGGGCACCATCGTTTTGTGGCAGGGAGCTGCCATTTTGTTAAACATCATAACCTACGTCTTTTCACACTGCTCTGTGATGGGCTGACAGCCATTTCTTGACACCGTCATACCCACATGTTCTCAGGTAGACCTGTGACTGGCTGCCTGCTTCCTTTGGCCCAGGAAGTGCTTTGATATAAAAATACATACCTTTATATGCAATTTATATACAATATATACATATATAGAAATATATATAAAAAGGAGTGTATAAATATTTACAAATATATGCTTTCTTTATTTAGACATAGGTACACTATTATATATATACACACTGTATATATATAATATATATGTTATATATCTTTATGTATATTTACATACATATATTTTTATACATGTATATGCATTTATAAAGATATAGTAATTAAACATATATATCCACAAAACCATAGGTATAAAATGGATAAAACATTCTTTATTAAGAGCTAATGGAAGCAATAGTTAAAGTTTAAATCTGAATAGAAATAGAAAGTAATTAAACAAAAGTAAAGGGCACATTTGGGACCCCCACTTTACCAGGCTGCAGACCAAGCCCTGACACATCTGGGGTGGGGGAACTTCAAGAGGGCAAAAGGGTGTCAAAAAGGGGAGATAGGGGGGCATGGACCCCTTCAAGGAGGCAACCAAGGGGTGCCCTGCCTCATCCTGTGAGCAGGACCAAGAAGCACGTGAGCCCAGCCCAACAGGGTGGCTGGGGCAGGCTTGGGCCTTTGCGCAGCACCTGAAGACACAGGAGAAGCTGCCTGCCAAAATGGAAACGAGAGCAAAGTGCTGGTCATGCCAGCTAACCACAACAGACTACGTGACAAGAAAACGGGCATGGCTTCCAGGGCTGATGGCCCCTGGGGCTGCTGGTAGCGGTGCAGCTGCCATCTTGTACATCAGTTGTCCCTGTGCTACTCACCGTGGATGGGACTCCAGCAGCTGGAGGTTAGGGCCACTTTGCTGGGGCAGGACGTAAGTGGGGCTGGGAGGGCAGAGTGCAAGCAGAGCTACTGGCAAAAGAATAGAGGCAGATCTGCCTTAGGAGGTTGCTGCCTCTCCCTTTTCTCTGTAGCGTTTTCTGACTTCTCTGCTGGGGCGAATGTCAAATGGGGTTGAGCTCTGGGAAGAGTTGGCATCTCGGGTGGAGATGAGTCTGATAATCTGCCAATCTTTTTGATGTGGCTTTTTTTTTGGGGGGGTGGGGGTCTGGTGCTTTCAAAGCAAAATTAGCTTCTTGCACTCAAATCAGTGAGGTATTTTCTTAAATAAAACTATTCCAGGTGATTAAAGGATGCAAACACTATTTCAGTCTGCTCCCTTGAGTGGTTGTCTGACTTCTTAACAGTTAGTAATACCAAAATGTTTCCAATAGTAGTGCATACTTCCTGCATTTTGTCCATTTAAGTCAATGAGTTAACATATTTCCTTAAAAACTTCTGTTTAACCATAATTAAAACAACATAATATTTGGTAGTATGCTTAAATTCTGAATTACATAGATTGTGTTTCAACTGATAGRAATTCTTGATGTTAAATGGTGGCTTTAAGTCCTTGTGTACAGCAGAACACTTTATAAGGAGTCAATTCTACTTACAAGTCAGGACATGCAAGAGTTTTCTGCTGGGGAAGTGATCAGCATGATAGGTGAGGCTAAATTTGTTTTACTCACAAAATTTGGCTTGAAATCAGATACTTTTTACCATTTTACAAAAGCTGAAAACTATAACTGAAACCAGGCAAGAAAGAATAGTCATCACTCTCAGGGTGCTGAATTTGGTTGAACAAACCAATCAAGCTTATTGTTACTGCTGATGCACATCATTGTGCATATAAAAGAAATCATGTGAATGGCTAATTTCAGCTGAGATATTGTCTCTAGTAAGAAGATAAAATTCAAAGTACTATATACCACTGTGGAAATACATTTTAAAGAGAGACTTTTATGTGTCCTAACGTTTCCTGTTTGAACCTGGCCTTGATTTGCTTGAGCCGGTAACTTCTATCAGTCCAAAAAATAATTGTTTGCTCTGTTATTTGATGTGTTTGGGGTCAGAGAGTATATTTCCTGAGTTTTCTGCTCTTTATCCTGTTCAAGAACAGATACTGCCTACATATCGCAATTCAGATTCATAGTCCAAATTTTTGAGGCTATTCTGAGTTGGAAAGAACCTGGGAAGCACTGGGAAAGTGAAGTTTTTTCAGTAAGAAATGTCTTTCTAGAAATAAGAAGCAATGGGCTACTCTACAGTCAATCAAAGGGTACTAAGAACAAAAAAAATTAAACATGACCAACATGATAACATACTGGGAGTGATAAGAATAAGCTGAAAACTGTAAATGAGTCCTTGCTTTAGGAGTATCTAAAAAACCCATTTGTTTCAGTGTCATAGCAGGTGTTTTACTAGCCAGCAGGAGTGTTAGCCTAAATTCTCTCATATTCCTGAGAAATACGCAGGTAGTCACATAGTGGATTGAAAATAAGATGGAAATTAAATAAGTCAGCTACTGTAATTCAAAGACTGCCCCTTAAAAAAAAGACAGGGAGCAACAGCTGGAGTGTTCCACACATGCTTCAGGGAGCCTGTGTATGTGTGTGCATACATCATATCAATTTTAATAAAAGATATGCTATTCTTCTTTGGACTCTCTAAACATTACCCAGTTCTTCTTTTAAGCGATGGAATAAAGTGAAGTGTATGATTCACAGTCATTGTTACTTTTAAGTTTACCTTAAAATAGGTGAATGACCTTAATGTGCACGTTATTGCTTTACATTGTAATTCATATCTAGTAGCATCTCAGCAGATGCTTTGGATTTCTCTGGAAACTAAAGAAATAGGAGAACTATCTGTAGGAAAGGAAAACTTCATAGAATGGTGCTGTTGCTCTCCACCCAAACTTGTACTGTCACTGTCAGAAGTGGTTTTCCCCGCAACAGACATTAGTGTAATGTTTATGGCCAGTGAGATTGTTTAAGAGCACTGAAATCATGAAGTACTGTATGTGCTCTTCAATTAGAAGTGTAATATACTCCATCTGGAGTGACTCATTTTTGCAGTCTTTGTGGAGCTTGAATTTCCCACTTCCCCCTGCAATAAAGAGAACTGAAGCTTTTTTAGTGACTTCACTTTTAGTTAGATCCTAGTTAGCTGAGTAGTTTGTAGAATTTGTTCATAGACTGTAAGCTGTTTCCTGAAGGAGCAACCCATGGTTCTCATTTCCAAAGTCATAATGAAAAGCGTATCAGTGCTAGTAGAAATCTGTAGGTTTAATTCTCTCTGTATTGACATGGGGGCATTTGAACACTTACAATGTAAATCAGCGCATGTACAGTATATACATTCATCTCGGTTGTATTTTAGAAGATAAACAGGGATGTCTGAGACTTTAGTTCTGAATATAAAATGTCTTCATTTAAATTTTGGAAAAAAAATGTAAATCTACAATTTTCTTTTGGTGGGGCTGTGTGTAAGTATGAGAACTAACCGAAATGGAGGACTGTATTCATCAGAGAAATAAACTATCTTTGATTCTGAGTTTTATAAGGAATGAAGATTTATCCTTTATTCTAAATCACCATTGAAATCCCCTTTCTCTGCATGTAATGAAATGCCTACTTGATGTGTGGTTCAGCAGCACATGCCAAAGAGCAGAATCTATCAGAAAAATGGCTGGTTAATTTTTGTGGAAAGAATAAATTTTTATTAAGAGAGAGTCACCAGATGATGCTGGGGATATAAGTAATGAAGCCTCCTCAAAACTTACCAGTATTTCTGATTGCCTTTAAGGGTTAGCATGAAATATATTGGTGATCTTGCTGTTCCTGGACTGCTGTGCAGAACACAGCATATTTGGAACCTGGCTGGCAGTCTAACTATATACATGTATAACTGGTATATATACATATATAACTAGCATAAGTATATACTTATACTATATAAGACTAGTGTCACTGTTTTCTTTTGTCAGTGTATTTGACAGGTTAGTCCATTTCTTTTTTCATGGGCTCCATTTACTCAATTTTAATAAACAGATTTTCTGAATTTGGTAGTTTTTCTGTTACTGTTCTTCACACAATGCAAATAACCATGTTTCCTTATGTAGACTTTTTTCTCCCAAAACATATTTATCTAGAGCCTAATCCCATCTCATTGAAATCAATGTGACTCTTCGATTGGCTAATTCTTTAAATCCTGACTTATTTCTGTTAGTAAGCCTGTAGAGGAATGTATATTTACATCGCCTAACTTAAAGAACTTCAGTGAGGGACAGACTGGGGACTCCAGCCTTCAGGTGTAACACTAATGAAAAAGAGATGCCTCTCCAAAGACAGATTCAGAGAAGGATGTATTTCCCCCATTATCAGTACTGATGCCTAGGGACAACTTCTGGTTACAACACCATAAGCTGGACAACTGGAGAGAAACGTATTGCATACTAACTCTGCTGCCAACTGATAAGTTTTGTTCACTGACTAAGTCCAAAACAGGCTTTCCAATTTTTTTTTTTTAATTATTCCTTTTACTGATACCTCAAATCTATTCTGATACAAGCTGGAACAGGTAGTTAAGGCCTTGAAAACACCTCAGTAGAAGAGAAACAGGTGACGTACCCTTGTTTTATGTCTCTCCTAGAATGCACGTACTCAGAATGGCACACAAGCAATTCAGTCCTTCTGGGTGTTCAGCTTAACAGCAATGATCAATTCACATAGATCTACCCCTTTTCTTGAATTAGCTCCAAATGGAAATGGAATACAGAGAGAAAGTCCTGTTGTTCATACTGCCTCACTTCTACTAGCTACTTCTTTAGTAACCCTCCCTCCTCCAAAACTAATAGCAGACTGCTTCTGTCTATTTTGTGATACAATCAGTAAGATTGTACTTTCTGGTACCATCTGATGACTTTAACCGCTGATTAAAAATCTTGAATGGACCCTATTAACAATCACGTCTGCTTTGACATTCTTTACTTAGTGCAAAACCTTAATGTACCTGTAATGACAGAGAGTAGAGAGAGGGAGACCGGTCCTTTGTCTTGTATAACCTATTCTGTATGTCCTAGTGTAAATGTATGGAACTAAGCTGATTTTCATCCTAACTAAGATTCTGTCTCAAAATGTGCATAGATGCAGACATTTCTTTTTGATTTGTCTGCTTGGAATCCAGTATGACTYTTTCTTCTAGTATCAACTCTCTCTTCATATTTGAATATTTTAAGCAGCAGAAGAAAATGGCAAGGGGCAGGGAGTAGCATAAGAAAGTATTTAAAACCTCTAGTTCTACCAGCACTGGATTACAGTTTAGAAATCAGAGAATCTGGAATTTCGCGGGAGAGTTCACTGAGACTGGAGTTCACTGGCATGAATTATGGATTACATTGGCATTTTCAGTTCAGAAGACTTTGAGTGTTTCAGGAATGAGAAAGCTTTCCATCAGCTTCAGGTAACAGTCAAAAACAGTTGCTCATTCCTCAGGTAGGGATGAAGTGAGGTGTCAGAGGTTGATAGTGTTCTTCCCAGTTTGCTGCTAAGTGATCACAAGCAGACACAAACTTGCCCTCCCTTTTCAAGGAAGAAATTATATGAAAACAGTTCACTGGAGAGGCAGGAAGAGCAAGAGAAAAGAAGAGGAGTCAAATTAAAATGTCAGGCATTCCCTTGTCCACAAGCCAAACAAACAGTCGAGATACAAAAACCTTTCAGAACTATAAGGGAAATAACAAAACATATGGATTAGCATTATCAGCATAAAGCTAGACCTGGTTAGCATTTTTAAGTCTTGGTGTCAAAGTACCCTTCTGCAGGTGTATAGAATGTCATTGCATTGACCCTGAAGTGAAACTCACCCCTATAGAGAAGGTCAGGAAGGCAGGTCTCATCATCATTTATGTCCTTTTGCTGACCCTTTGCACAGCAGAGATTTCATACTTAAAGAAATGGCTTTTGCTATGTTTCTAGGTCAGTTTATGTAATGTATAAAGCTTCTGTTGAAAAGTATTCATGCATTTCTGCAGCTTTTTTTTTACTGCTGTTTTGTTTGTGGGGGGTTTTTTTGATCTTTGCAGATTCTGAGATCTTCAAAACAGGATTTTGGGTCACAGAATAAAAGCAGTAATAACAGGACACACGTGATAAAGATGGGCCACTGATTGTTCAATTAACAGATCAGTAAGTCGCCTCTCACACAAATGGTTGTCAATGGTAAATGCCGAAAGGTTGGTTAAATGGCATTTCCGAATGCTTCAATGTAAAAATCAATGTCCAAAACACACAGTGCTAAGCAGATAAAACAGCCTCTCAAATCTGTACCGTGACAATGATATGAGCCCAGCAATCATAAAAATATGTCTTGATCCTATTTGTAGCTCTTATATGTTGCTGTGGGCCATTTCTGTTTATCCATCCACATGAACCGCAGAACATTGACTATGCTGAATAAACAGCAATGATCTGGATGAAGAAACAAAACGGTCTTTCAAATTTCTGATTTTCTTTTATGCTGCCAGTGCAGTGACTGCTGAAAAAGCAAAGGAAATTGGGTTGAGTGTTCAGTTGGGAGTGAGCGAGACCACAGTTTTGTTATTTAAATGCAAAGGACATTGGTGGGCACCTAGCGTGAATTCAGTGAGGAAGGAGAGGGCTGCAGAGCACGTCCTGTCACTGCAGTCTGTTTAAAAATGTGCTCATAAAAGGGATGGAAAAGGTTTGGTTGCCAACCTGGTTTGCTTCTGTTAACACTATACAGTGAAGAGACCATGGATGATTATTCTTTTCAGAATTTGCTATACATTTAATAAGCATACATACAAGTAGACTGTGAAAGCTTTGCCTCTATATTGTACTGCTAGGTGAATGTATCTATGACAATAATCCTTTCAAATTTATATTGCAATACCAAAAAACACCTTCTCTCTCTACCCCCTTAAATTTGAGGATAGGCAAGCTTATTTTAATTAAATTTACATGTATATATTTCTGTCATTTTATTACTTTGGAATTAAGTTTTACAACCTATGACTTACTGTAAGAGTCTGGGGATGTTTTATAGTCCTAAGCAAATGTTGGGTATACTTAAAAGCTACACATATACAAATAATTTCCAAAAACTTCTTTCAGTAGTAAAAACAGTTTCCAGCAGCTGCATCTTAGCACCACAACTGCATGTGGGCAGCTTTCTGATGAAAGCTCCTACACGCATCATTTTTTTCCCCATTCAACAAAGCATTTGAATGGATGAGAAAATTACTGCATTTGAAGAAGCATAATTTTCATCAGATAATTCCTTCAAGAAGAGAGGTGCATGGATTTTTATATCCTTATTAAGGATAGTGGCCATCCTGTCTTCAAGACCACACCAAGCAGATCTGGCCTATAGCTCTTCTGTCCGAACGCTGCAATGAAGGGATACAAACAGAAGGATAGAAGCTATCCAGTCCTGTCTGTCTGTCTTAAAAATACAGTTTCTACTGTCATTTCTATTGTTGGGGTTTTTTTTGGGCTAAAGTTAGCCTTGACTTTCTGCTCCAGCATTGAAATGTTCCAAAATGGTCTGGGACACTTCAGTACTGTTTCGTATATGTGAATAATGAATTTGCATATGATTCAGAAGTACATGGACTAAGATCTAGAAAGCCTCTGAAGGCTGAAATGGATAGGAAAAATACAGTATTACAGAAAAACAAACACAGATTACATTTAAGATTTTCTTCAATAAATAAGTAAGCAAGTTTTCAATAAGCAAACAATGCTTACCAAGACATAATCGGGATTGTGAGTAATAGGTATTAGGTCATTTCACATTGTGATTATTACTGTCTTAGACATGAATTATTTAATAAGATTGCAGCTTGTATACTTTGCAATTAGGGGAAATCTCCAAGTTCACTTCATTCCTTCACCAATCTCTTTTGATATGGTACAAAATTAATTTCTTTTTGATCTTCAGAAAAGTGGGAAAAAGGCTTTATGTAACAGACTTAAGAAACAGGGCATTTAAATAAACATACTGAGGCCATTTACCATTCTAATATATGCAGCAGTCTCTCATTACTGTTATACTGTAACTAGAAAAAGAGCCAAACATGAAAACCAAAACACTTAAGAAAGGTGTATGTATTGATTTATTCAGCCTGATGCTGCAAAAGACATTAGTATACCTGTCCTATTGCAGCCCAACCCATTGATACAGATATATATTTCTCTTTTCATTGAATTCCAAATTTTATTCATGCCTATCAAAAATGCACCTCTCCTTGTAGGTATGCCAAATGGCTCTATGAAAATGTTGCTACCAGGGATTCTTCATCCTAACAGCAGATTTATGTAGTTAATCCAGTGGAAGGCTCTTCTCACAGATTGCCAGTTCTTCCTTCTATGGTAAACTAGCAAAAATTCCCATTTTTGGGAAGCCTACACTCATCACAAAGTTCAAATCAAAGCTTAGGATGTGAACTTAAGATTTCATTTATTAAGAGTGTACCCTACAGTTGCTGAACTACCTTTAATTAAGCTGTAAAAATATATATATTTGCCTATACTTTTAAGGGTTACTATAATAAAAATCAGCAGAAATCAGAGGAATGTTACTGTTGTAACAAACTATGGCTATAGATGTTCATTTCCTTACATACACAAACTAGATTTGCATTAAAATATACTCATTTACTTGTGATGTCATTTATGCTTAAGGAATTTTGTTGAGTGTTCCTAGCAAAATGTTAAGTATGAAGAATCATGAACTGAACTAGAGCAAAAGATCCTATTAAAACCAGTGGACCCATTTAAAGTTGATTCTTAATCTTTCTGATATACGCTGTTCTAGAACCACAGATGGAACTGAAAATAAAGTAGAAGGTGGAGGAAAACCTTAAAGAAGCAAAGAAACTGACTCTGAATGTGTACTCCTAAATCCTCCTGATTGAGAACAATATCTTTCTGGGAAAGACACTTACGAGTCTGCTTAAAGTAAGGCAAGTTCTTGTAAAATTATAGTATTGGTAATAATCCATTGATTCTAATAATAGCCTTAGTACTACATTGGTTGCCAAAGGAATTGAGACTATAGTAGAAATATATTCTCGAATTTGCCTGAAGTAGAAACATAACAAATATTTTGAAGTGTTTTATTTACTGCAGTTTTCCTCATCTGCCCCAATAAATGTCCATGCCTTCCAAACAGCTTCTACCAATCCTCAGTTATTTTGGATCTGGATGTAGGCAGAAGACTGAAGTGAAGGCAGGAGAGTGAGTGGCGCTGATCAAACTCTTTAGACTGTTATTACATAGCTTTTTAGTCCTACCAATGATTCTTTTAAGATATGTGTACCAAGTTTTTTCATTTGTGCATTGGAAATGCATTTCTTAAAACTTACATATGTCACCTGGACATGAAAGAAACCTCAGAATGCAGCAATTTTACTTAAATAAACTGATCTTCCTGGTTGTAAGAGAACTGTTTTCCAAGCTCTGTTGCTTGGAAAATTATGGGTTATACCTGTATGATTGCTTTCAAATAGAATGCCCTAGTGAAATCAACCTACTCAGCTTCTCTTACATATCTTGGTCCTTAGAACAAATTAAGAAGTAGTATTAAGATCTTCTGTTTCAGYATAGCTTGACAACTATAATGATTTAAACTGTCATTTCAGCTGAGGTTTTAAAGAATTAATCAGTGTTTCTCATACAGTTTCTCTCTGACACTTTTATTTGAYAAAAACATACATTATGTCCAAACAATTTCTTTTCTCCCTCTCCATCAGAAAAATTGTATTTCAGTACATTTATCCTGGCATTGCTGCTGAGCTGAAACAACATGCCCACATTAGAAAGAGAGTTGGTATTTGTAAGAGGGGAGATTACATCTTGAAAGACATTGAAGTTTTTTTTCAGTTTGGATATTATACAAATGTCCTTAGTACTAGAGTAAATTGCTCAGAAACTTTGGGARTAGTCAGCTTCTGATTTGAATAACTAAAAAAACCAACATTCACGTGTTCTTCTGCTAGTGATTATGTTCCTCATGGTTAACATTCCTTACAATTAATGGTAGTATCCCACTATAATTCATAGAACAAGACTGTAAGAATGCCTCCCAATAGGATTTTTTCTCTAATGTTAATTTGACCATTTTAAATATTTGTTGAATCACATAGATTCCCTTGCAGTGGCTTCTTAAATACTTTCTAGTTATAATGGTTGTTTTTGCAGAATTTTTTTTCTCATTGACTAAATTTTTTGACTTTTTCTAAAAATTATTTAAATAAACAGCAACTTTAAAATATTATACTTTCATTGAAACAAAGTTGTACAAGGAGCAGTTGGGTCATGCTACGAAACAGAAGAGATTGTCTAAAGGGTGTGAAAAGTGACATCCCAGATTTCAGGCTGTTGAAGGGAACGCTCTAAATTACTGCAGTTTTGTACCAGCTACTACAGGGCTGCTTTGAAACCAGGGCAGCCAAATTTAAGAGAGCTCCGATTACCCTACACCTCCAACACAAAGCTCTCAGCACTTCAGCAGTACAGTGGAGCTCCAGACCCAGGCAGTGGGGTTCACTAGACATAGCACAAGAAGTAGGTTTCTGTGGTTAACAAGCAATTACTTCATAGTGTTAGGACATCACACAGACTATTAACTAATTAAACTTCAGATAAGGTGATGCTGGACGATCTTCCTGAGTCCCATGATTCCATCCCACTCATCCCTCCCATCCCATGCCAATCATATTGGGAAGGAAAATAAACACTCAAATAGATGGTTAGTCTATGGTCGTCTTGGCTAATTACAGAGGAAATGAAAAACGCCTAGCTGGAATACAGTGCCTGTAGATATGAGCATCCTTTGCAGCTTTCAGCACTGATTTATTTCTACTACATTATATCAGTATCAGCATTATCTCTTAAAGTCTGAGATATGTTTCAATTACTTCATTAAATCTAAAATATTCTTGCTGATGTCACCTGGCTGTTTGGTATATCCTGCTAAATGCATAGGAAAAACAGTTGTCAGCAAGGTGCTGTAACCATAGTCAGCATCTTGGCAGTGCTCACCTTTCCCTCCTGGTTGGTCCTGAGGAATATTTGCATTTCCTATGTAATGGCTGTGAAAAAATTCCAGCAGTGGAAGGAGAAGATGTTTTAAATGCAAGCATTTGATTGATGGTAAATTGGCATCACTTGCAGGTAAAAGTTTATAATATAATAGAGAAAATTTTTTTTTTTTTTTCCCCAACCTTATCATTTTTAGATTCCTAAAATAAGATCAGGGGTTTGAAAACAAAAAATGCAAACTAGTGGTTAGGGTAACCATTGGGAAACCACATACTAGTTTCTGTGCTGAATTAAAAAAAAATCAACCCAAAGTAGACCTATCTGGAGGACTGAACTTGTGTGATGTCCCTTTTAGATAGAAGAAATGGAACTGCAGCCAATTTTTCAAAGCTGGTGTATGGTCCATAAGATAATTTCAAACAAATAGACAACTGGATTCATCATCAGTTTAACTTTGTTTTTTCTAAGAGTGCATTTATTTTTGAAATGCTATTATACTGAAAATGTATAACCTCTGTGTGGTTTTTCCCCTCTCAGATTGATATATCAAACATGCAAAGTTACAAGGCAGAGAAGTTCCGCATATGTTTAATGTTAACCATGAGGCTAAGCTCTTAATTGGATCAAAGCTGCTATACATAATTTTCCTCCTACAACGTTTAACCTTAGTGACCCAGTGTGAGCTCTTAAGAGTCAAGCTGACTCCTTTCCATCTTGTTCACCCTTACCATTACTAGAAGCCAAATTAGAGCATTGGTGACAGCTGTGCAACAAACTCTTTGTTATCCAGCCAYGGTCTAACAGCAGATGTAAGTGGTAAGGTGTAGGAAAAAAAATCCCTTGAAAACGCACAAGAAAGAATAAAGTCTAGTTCAGTCTTCTATCTGTGATGCTGCTCCAGGGCAAATGGGAACACAAAACATCAAACAGCTATTTTTATTTCCAGACTCAGCATATTCAGAATATGCATAGAGACAGATTTGGGTTTTTTAAAGGAAATCCAATTTTTACCAAAACATCTTTTCAGAACAGAACATTTCTTTAAAATTTCTTGTAATATTGCTTCGAGGAATTTGTGACGTTTCTTCTTGCATTCAGAGTTACTGACAAACATGTCCAAGTTGCTGCATCGTCAAAAGGAGCCATTTCAGAGCTGTCAGCCCTAGACTCTATCTTTGGCTACATGGCCCGTCCGATCTCCCTGACTGTCAATCAGGCTGGGAAGAAACCAACCCTACTGGGATGGAGACTGGGAAGATGCGCATTACAGTGACTACAGGGCCAATGCACAATTGTCATAGATGTCAATCAAGTTGGGCAGTCTGAGCCTCTTCATCTGAGGAGGAGGAGGAGGTATCTGGAGGCCATGGAGGTGTCCCAGTGAAGCAGGGGCTCCCCGTGGAGGCAGGCAGCACAGGGGGCAGCCAGGGGCAGCCTCAGCCCAGGGCATCAGGCAAGTCTGTGGTGAAGAGGCAGGTCTGAGGTCAAGTTGGGAAGTCAATCCACTGGTCAGGATCAGGCCCAGTGAGGGTAACCAGGATCAGACAGAGCCTGCTGATCATCAGACAGCTTCACAGGGATAAGATCAAGCTAGGACACCAGCTGGCAGAGCTGGAGACTGGGGTCCTACGGTATCATTGGGGCTAACTGTATTAAGTAGACTGGGCATGTATAAATAGGTATCATTTATGTCACTGAAATGATTCCTGAAGAGAAGATGTTAGTGACTGCAATGTAGTCTGTTTACAGTACCCACGAGGAACAGTTTCTTTGGATACTGGCTAAAAATCATAATTGATCTGTGTATTTACTTTTCTGGCTTCCTATACGTTTCAGCTACCTAAAATATCTCTATTAATAGCAATCACATGATACACAAAAACTAACCCATTTCTGTTAGATCATATCTGTTAAGTAAAATTATTTAGCACTCAATAGTAATAATAATAACACTTTTATATGTTCAGTTAATGCAATGATTATAGTGGATTCATAGGGAAAGCAACCGAGAACAATCTAAAAGGACATTTTGAAAATGCAGCCATCTATAAAATGAACACTTTAGATGAAGAAACTTGCATTTAGCTAAAGTTTTTTAATGTAATAAAATATCCTTATTCTGCAATTCTTTTCCATGTGTTTGCTTTTGTGGTCCTGTTTACTTCTGAGGTACTGTTCACATCATGTACTTAAATGTACAAGAATGCATTTTAATGGGGATGGAATCATACGGTGTTTTATCTCTGTGTGTTTTGTCCATCCTTAGTCTCAGCAGATGGAGGTCAAAGTCTGGTAGACACTTAAAAATTGCGGTGGAGCCAGGTGGATTTTTTTTTTTTTTTAAAAAAAGGAAATATAATGGCTACACACATTTGAAATTATGTTTATAGGACTTGTATGTCTTTAGCTTTCCAGTTTCTGAAATCCAAGCCATTTTTATTTTTGGAGCTTTAAATACCCTTGAATATGTCTCTAGTTTCTTTTGCTCTTTATTTTTGCAAATTTTCCAGAACTTTTACAATGAATGTTTATGTTCTTTTCATCATGAATTAATATACAGCCAAGTAGGCATGATGGCACTGAATATTCCTGTTAAGAAGTTTTGCCTGTATTTTGAAAACGTCTATTTTTTAATGCATTTGGTGAAGGCAAACCTCTGCCACACATACTACTCTGCCTGTGAGGAAGAAGAGGGAACCAACAACAGATGACCATGTGGTGCACCACAACGAGGAGTGGAGGCACTATGTGTAAGAGCAGTATAGGGTAGAATACAATCAGCCCTTCAGCGTTTTCTACAGTCTCTACAATGTTCTTAGCTATTCCTACATTCAAAGGGTCAGAAATAGTTATGCTTYTTGAGTTGTATTGAAAAAGCTGTAAGATCAAAGTTCTTGTGTGATTAGAATCTATGCCCTTCTCACTGAAAAAAGGAGTTCTGTGAATGAGCCTTAAAAGTGCAAAATTGACCTTGAAAGCACTAATTTGATAGACTAATACTTCAACAACATTAAAGTTTTGCATTTTTCAAAGTTAATATATGTTCAGCTGTCACCATGATAGATTGTCACAGACTGTTTTTTTGTGCAGGTGACAGAAAGAAATCTTTCAACAGTGGTCTAGACACAAAATGTACTTTACAGGACTCTTCATCCATCCGTGAATTGGATAAAAGAAGAAATAAGAAGTGGGTGGGAGATAGATAGATAGCAAGATTAAGGGCATATGACAGGCATTTTTGATGCATAATTGCTAGATAGCTATTTTCTCTGTCCTACAGTAACAAGTTCTTCTGAAAGTAAAGTATTTTTCCCCACTATGCAGGCAGACCACTTTTTGCAGATCCACGTTGCAGAGCATCTGCCCTGGATCATCAATCTTATGCTGGGAAATAAGAAAGACAAAATAAATTAGAGATTAAAGGTATTTTACTACTGGTACCTGACAATTTGGTGTTATTCCTGAAGTTGTGCTGTATCTTCCCTGGAGTGTTTTCTGAGGAATGACAGCAAGGTATCCAGCAATCATAGCTTCCCAACAGATCAAGGAAAGAGGCTGATGTAAATTCTGAAACACGGTGATTTCAGACTTGAAATTAAGAATATATAACCAATGTGTTTTGAGATTGTTTACTAGCTGCTTTTGACAGTGAGCATGATTAACTCCTAGTAAACACTGAAGTGCATTCTCTATAGTTGGTAACTTTAAAATCAAGAATATAATATGTGCTTTCAAAAATTATCTGAACAGGATGGGGCCATTATTATTCTTATTCTAAGYTGGGTCCTGAAAGAGATTTCTTACAGTTGAAAAGCTGAGAAAAATGGAGAGGGTTAGGTTCACTTTGTGGGTGTACGTTACTCTGAAATCAATACTACTTTTAAGAATAAAAGTATGCCTTATGCCATATTTTGTTTGTAATAGCGTATGTTGCTGGTTGTGTTCACCCTTAATTTCCACATGTTTAGAATGGTAAGCCTCTGGTGAGAAATTCTGTGAGCTGAAAAGGAATTTCCATGATACACTCCTGTTTTCAAACATTCATAACTTTGTATGGGATTCTTTGAGATGAAATTTCAGATTTAGGCCCAGTAAAATTCATGAAGGTTAATAACAAGACTGACATAAAACAGCATCTTTTCAAAGAGGCAGCAACAGAGGTGTTCACTGTCCCTGTTTGTTATTTGGTTCACTGCAAAACACTGCTAAACAATTCTGTTGTATGTAGTCATTTTTAGTATAGTCTGAAATTTTTCATTTTATGTGGCTGTTTATACTTGCTTTGTAACATTCACAGTGTTCTATTTCTTTGCAGAGAAATAAAGTGTGCATTTGAAGATGTTTCCTTTAAAGTATAAATGTAAATACATATTGACTGTCTCTTTCAGTTATGTATATGAGACTCTTATGTCCTGTCTGGCACATGATATAATAACAGTCCTGCCCAGGGCAGTATAACACAAAATACCGACTAAATCCCTTCCCCTCCCTTTTGCTGAAAGGGAAGGGAAAATGTTGTTTCCTACTGAAAAAGGAAGGTAACTTTTCTAACAGGTTAGGTTTGAGCGCATTTAGGAAGGCCCATTTTTTGCATGAGTAAAATCTTTGGTGAGGAATAATGCAAAATGTACTCTGATACAAATGACTTACGATTTGACTGAGAGCTTGAATTCTTCCTGCTGCCAATGGGCCTTGGAATACCTGCATGCACAGCAAATTTCTCCTGAGTTTATTAAGTGTTTTGCTTATGAACTGTGCACTCTCTGCATGTGCAGGTTGTGTACTGTACTTCATGTAGAACCGTCAAGCACTCCGATTGTCTTCCAGCCAGGCACAATGGCTTTATGGTTGATTTAGGAAAGTGATCTTGTTTAAAAGGGCATCATTAGAAGAGAGCTATAAAAAGATCATCCTGCTCTTCTGGGAGTCTACCAACATGGTTTTTTGGCTCAGGAATGTGCCAGAGGCTGAGCAATAAGAGATCCTGAGATCTACTCTGACTGGCACTGATAAATATTACTTACCCGAGGTGGTGACTGTAGCAGTACCAGATCACTTAGGAGGCCTCAGATATTGACAGGGAAATAGGATGAATGATCTTATTAATTAAGGCATCAAAAGGCTGAGAGCAGACACTTTCATTTCCTCACAGTGTGGCAATTTAATGTGTGAATTTAAAAATCAGAGTAAGACCCCATAGTAGGAGAACAATGGGATCCAGTTAGTATATCCACCCGTCTCTCCTGTAGTCTCACTGGAAGACTGCACTGTGGAGCCAGTCAGAAAGAAATGGGTAAATTATTCATCTAGATTTTCACATGGGAAATTCATCCTTGAATGGATTGCTTTTGCCCATGGTGATGTGCTTTTTGTACCAATTTACTTCTCCCCTATAGTTTCTGTCAACTTCCAACTTTGTTCCACTCCTGTCCTTTTAATCTTTGCTCCTGTTCTGTCCCTTTATTCCAGTTTCTTCCTTTCCTTCTTTTTAGTTAATTTCCCCTAACAACCTCCTATTCCCAAAGAATGCAACTGGCATTACTCACTGGGTTTGAATGTTCTTCCATTCCTTCTTTTCAGTGAGATTCGGTTTGAGAATAAGATACCTGCCTTTCAGCATCTGTGCATGAAGTAGGTGGTTAAATTCTTAATTGCAATGTCATGCTTATTTTGTACTCAGTCAGTGGATGATCACAAACATAACATTTGCACATTAGAATAAATAAGCAGTAGGATTTGATAAACTCTGAAGAATCAGATACTGTTCCCTTTTGAAAGATTGGGATGTTTGCACTTGGATTTCAGCCATTTGTCATATGGCAAGAGTAGCAGAAACATACTGAATTGGGCAAAAATTCCCAAAATTACTTCAGTTGGCCAGGCATCCAATAATGTGTTTTCTTGGTCTCATAGTCACATCATCTTCAAACACCTTTAATTTCAACTGCCCTGTTAAAGATTCACCATTTTCTCCTGTTAATTTCTATGAACAGTTATCTAGGCTGTACGATTTTTTTATTCAGCACCACAAAAGTATCTACTACTGAGCTTATTAACTCTCTCATTATAAAACTAACAAGCAATTAAAATTAAGATGTTGCCTTATATATATTTTTAGGAGTACATTTCTACCATTAGTTTGACCATGGTTTTAACACATTTTCACTTAGATGTAGTAAAAGATTTTTAAAATACTCTGTTATTATGAATGGCCACAACTGCATATAGAACAGGCTAATTAGTGGGAGAACAAACCCCCATGAAAGTAGAGCTATATTTATTCCATTAAATCCCTACCATCACATCACATTATATTGATAAACAATTAATAAAACACAAAGAATGTTGAATGTCACATTAGTACAATATTCTGACCTCTCGTTCCGTTAAGTACAGTAGTAGTGTAAAGAAAGTAACAATTCACAATCACTACATCAGCCTGGTATGAACCTAAGAAAGTAGCCCTTTCAGAGAGCCACAGTTCCTTAACAGTTTTAGGTATATTTAACTCTCTGTCAAGCAGAGATATTTCTTAATTCAGTTTTACTACGCTAGTTTTACAATAAAGTAAATAGTGTACACTTGGAACAGCCATATGCAATTACTTTTGTTATGGAATTAAAAGGGTGATTTTCTCCCCTTGATATCTTTAAATAAAGAATTAAAAAATTATAGAGAAAACAGAATGGTAAATGGATTTCAGGGAATAAAATACTAAAATGTCACTAAGCAATAATTAGGCAGCTAATCATACAGTTGGAAAGAGCACAGGTACAAGAGTTTCTGTTGATATGTATTTACCATTAAATAATTAGTGATGGGTAAGTAGATGAAATACTTTGCTATCATGAGCTGCTACAGGTGTTAGCAATATGGTCAGAGGTCATTGTGTAACTCAATCAGTTGGGTAATGGTGTTGTCCTGGTTATATGGTAAAAAAGAGAACCTCTGGAGCATTGTAATTTTTATTTTAGTGTAACAGTGAAAGACAAAATGCAAATGGAGAGGAATTATTATGCTGTGAACTTTCTTACCCTAAATTAAACATTGATCTCTGAACATCAACCAGAGCTGGATTAATGCAAGGGGAATCGTTTTGGCGGCAGAAAGCTAACAAGCAAYTTCCCGTACCATACTTCTATTTACTATTACCCTCATTCTGCTACCACTAAAAAATATGACCAAAAAAACCACCTATTGTTAGGCTACAGTGATCCATATTGATGTTTTTTGGTTCTTGATGTGGTTAATAGCCAACATATATGGGAGAACCAAGTAATTAGATTTGCTGGACATTCAGAACTGACCAATACATTCAACTGATCTTCAATTCCATATGCATTAGAACTGAAAGAATAATTCCTCGCCTTGCCTCTAAATTCTGCAAAGATAATTTTCTTTCTTTGGAATTCTGCAATTGCCCATAAATTTTGTCACAGAAAGAATAAAGGGAAAAGCTCCCTGGAGCCAAATTGTTTTCCACAATCCATAGTAAGATGGTATTTTTCTACTACCAAGTCTTACCCTTATTTTGTGTTATCTCTAGCAAGTTCAGGTAGCTGTGCCTTTAATTAATTCAATTTAATATTATCAGCACATAGACTTTCCATTCTGTTACTGTAATTGATTCTGAACTTTGCAAATAGATTGCAAGGCAAGTTTTCTGACAATGTGTCTACAGCCTTATAATCAACTCCTTTATTCACTTTTATGGGTTTTTTAGAGAAAGAAATAAGTCATGGCCATAAGATCATTTGATTTATATTAGTTTGGATATATTTTTGAGTGGTTAATTCATCTGAGTGTTGATATCAATTCAGCCAGCAACCTTTTTGTTGAAGGAGATGGAGACAAGTCATGCTTTTCAGACTTTTAACTTTGTCACCAGATATATTATTCCTTTAATGAATTTGCTGTTTTCTTCTGTCATTTTAAGAAGCTTATTTTCTGCAGATCTGTTAATGTGCTCAGCTTGGTCTCGCATCCATAGATTTTAAATGTCTTACCTGTGTACTAAGGGGGAGCCTGAAGTGTCTCATATGGCCATTTTTGGAGTAGGTTCATAGTTACCAGAATAACTTCAGCTTTAAAAAATCTCTCTGATTAAGAAAAGTAATTTTTATATTTTATATTATGTGGAATTAAATTTTCAGACTACTAAAATCACAGGAAAACTTTGGTTGGGAAGGACCTGCAGAGGTCATCTCGTTGAACCCCCATCCTCAAAGCTGCTTTAATTAGATTATGTTGACATGCCCAATTGAGTCCTGAACACCTGCAAGGGTGTGGAGATTCCACAACCTCTCTGGGCAACCTCTTCCAGTGCTGACCATCCTCAAGGAGAAATGTTTTTTTTAAATATGTAGTTGGAATTTCCCATGTTCCAGCTTGTGTCATTACCTCTTGTACTAGTTGCTATCATCAGATTACGTGAATAAAGTGTCAAAAAGCAACAAATTGTGTTAATAATTTCTAATGACTTTTTTTTCTGTTGTAAAGTGAATTCATTTTGTGTATTATGGCAACCACTAATGGTTGTTTTAGTTTGCTTAGGTTTTACAATATTCATTACCACAGGTCCCCAGAAAGAAAGAAAATATTATGAATTTAAGTCAGTTTGACAATCTTGTCATTAACATCCTTATGAATTTAATAAAAATGTAAAAAAAAAAAAAAAGAAAAAAGAGGTAGAATGCTGACTGTAAATAGTTTTCTCAATCAAAGGTCTCTCTAATGTTTAGAAATATGGGATCTCAAAGATAGTTCTCTCTCAATGTCTTTGGTACTCCAGGTAGAAGGATCCCCTATAAAACAGCTCAACTTGTGTGGCAACTGGGAGCTGCAGAAGGGTGGGCATGGGAGAACTGGCAAGCAAGCATATATTGCCGAAAGCTTTGGTTCACAGGAAGGTTCACATTCGACTTTTGGTCAATGAATATCTCTCTCRATTTTTTCCTCCTTTTCTCTGGATTACTTTAGATCACTCTCTGGAGGACAGCCTCACAATATAAAGAACAGACATTACATCCTGAACAGGGACGAAGAAAATGATAACTGTCAACTGCAGGTATCAATTTGGTGAATGATCATATCAGAAACAATATGAAATGACAGCATTTCTTCACAGATATGTAACTTTCTTTTCAAGGCTGTACTGATGCACAAATTTAATTCTACTTCCTTTATGTAACACTGGGAAAAATGGCCTATAAGTAGTTCTCGGAGCAGAGAATAAAGTTAGATCTCCCCATGTCAGGTTAGTGCCCTCACTGCTGAACTATGGAATCATGATCCCGCTTTCTTCCTTCTTTTGGTCCAGAGGAAGAAGATCATGATTGATYTTATTTTATTTAGGTAGTGCTATACCTATAATATTTATTACCTAAAATAGTGGTAAATAATCCTCATTTAGTGCTAGCTGGGGGCTTAGGACCTTCTTACAATTCACAGATTACATGGATTTGAACACATTCAGTTAAAGAACCTGGCTCAACCATATGCTGAGAAAGGTTTTCTAACCAGCAACTCCTACGGACAAGGGGATGCTGCTGTTCCCAGGGGGGGTGAAGTAAAAGGAACCATATATTGCCATGTTTCTTGGTGGTATTTATTAAAAGTGAACTGGCAGGCCTCCAAAGACTTCAGAAATACATTACTCAATTGCAGTCCTTAMTATTAATCCTAAATATTAAAGGTTAATTAAGCATTGAACCGTTCCTTCCTGAAAAGATAGAATCAGCTTGGGGAATGCACAGAAGCAAATGCATGTGCACCATGGGAAATTGTCTGATGGAAATATAGCATTTCTTCTTAAATTCCACCTAAGTCCTCTGTACATGCCTAATTTCTTATGCTGATCAAGGCTTAAAAGTCCAATGATTACTGTGGCAGTGAAGGACATACTTTAAATGCACATGTGATTTATTTCAACCAAAACTTTAGCAGTTTGGAACAACCTGAGGAATGCACTTGTTAAAGAAAGAATAGGTCAGAAAAAACACCGTTTCCATTGCCAACTATCCATCAAGATTCAGCTGTACCAGCTTTCAAACTGGTTACCTGGTAAMATCCAGGTAAATTACTTATGTGGAAATAGGGAAAAAAAGGTATTTCAGCCTAAATTGTTTCACTTTATATGTTGAATGTTATGGATAGCATTATATGATAGTTTCATATCAATAAGACACTCTCTACTTCTTGACTGTTCTTCACTGTCATGCCGCTCTAACAGGCAAATGGCTTTGCAGAAGAAAATCTGATCATCCCTGTGGTAAAAGAGATGATCTATGTCTTCTGTACACTCATTTGGTGTGGACTAATTTTGTTGTTAAAGTAGATATTTCATCTAGGTAAATATCACCTCAGGCCATGTGTGGGGCCAGAATGGCTGTATGAGAAGGTAACCAACCTTAAGGCACTTAAACAGCCCAAGTTTTGACAAGACAGTATTACACAGCATTGTGTTGCCACAAGGTCCATGCATGGATACATGAAGGACTACACAGACCTGTAGCTGTGGAACGAGATGAGGCAGCAGGGGCTGCTGGGACAAATGCTATATTCCAAAGTGGGCAGGTCCTTCCAGTTCAAGCCCATCAGGACCTTTCCCTTTTCTCAGCTGTCCAACATGTGGGATGTGTTGAGACTTTTAGCCGTATGCAGATTTTGGTGGCTGCGGAAAGGATGGATGATGATGAGTTGGCCAATTATAAGATTGCTGTTCCAATACAGTATAGATAGGGATAATGGCAGCTGTAGTCTAACCGTTTTGTCAAATCCTAAAGTAATTCAATTTGCTCATTGTATTGGCTCTCCCTGTCTTACAGTATTCCATATGGCAGACCACAATGTGGAGTTGATGATAGATTCTTGCTAGCTTTGGTCCGGCAGCAGGCAAAACACAGACAAGCAAAATGGAGCTCAAGACCACTTTATCTGATTCTTGGAAGTTTAACATTTACTTGGGTAACTCTGTGCTACATTGGGAGCTATGCTGTGGACCTACCCTAAAAGAAGGCTAAGAAAAAGTATTGTTTGTGTATGGTCTGCAGTGGAGAGAAAATTTCTGTTCCACAAAACCAGCTTCAGACCATTAGGGTGTCAAAAGGGTTGAGTAATTCTGTTGCATGTGTATTGAGGAGATGGGACCTACAGCAGATTAATTGAAGGTCTCATGAAGGGGTAGGCAGTCAAACAAAACAGTGCAGAATAATAGCCGCATATTCTGACCAAGGTTTTTAGTCTCATTTGCACTGATTTTACTTTAAAAAAGAGATTGCAGGAGATCAAGTTCTTAATGGGTAATCAATTGTTTGTTTCATGTTTGTAGCTAATAAATACAACATAATCCTTGTTGAGCATGAGATTCTTCATTTTATGTGCTTAACTAAGATTGATTTGATGATGAYGCAGGAAAATGTCAGCATATGTGGTTCCATCTGGGTATTTCACTCAGATTTTCATATGTGGGTATGTGGTAACTATATTTACTTTTTAAGTGATGCAAATGGTAAATTGTACTGTTGAAAAGATTGCGTTCATGGACAGAATGTTTATTGTCTCCTGTGATATTTGTAGGTCAGAAAAAATCATTCTGAACCTACCTCTGTTTGAAAAATAGATATACTGCAGGTAACTGCTAAAAAATAAGTAAAACAGTGCATGGTTTAGGGCACTAGAGGTGGCAGAGAGATAAGAGCTGGAGAAAAGAATGAAAAGTAGATTTCTGTCACTGGTTGTTGACTTGGTCAGAAAAATGGGATACTTTTCAGCTGTAGGTCTACTTGACTGCTTAAGAAATGATTTTGCTGAGCACAGAAATTACAGAAGAGCTAGCCAGTTTTTCAGCATTTGAAAGGAAAAAATGAGTGGTTTTTTCTGCAAGTATCTGTGTCCTAGTAGCTACGGAGGTTTTTATGACTGCATAAAACCCTGATAAAGGGCTGATCTTTACTGTTTTTTCCTCACTTATCTGACAGAGTTGAGAAGACTTTGGATGGCAGGATGTTGTCTTCACTGCATGTAATTACAAGCTGGTGACAKTAGATCATCAGTAGAGGCAGCAGAGAGGTCATTGCTGGTCAATGCAGTGTCACTGCCATAACGCTAAAAATGAGTGGATGTGCCCAAGTGCCCTTTCATTACTGTTGGACTCAGTTCTATTGCTTAAGAAGTGCCTTCATCCATTCTGATCCTTTCTTTCCTCTCCTGATGTTACTTAGCCAGGAAGAGATGAGGAAAATGACACAAATCATTGCAACACTTACAGGAATCTAGACCTTTTCAGCATACAAAACCACATCTAGTCCTGTATATGTTAGCTGAGAGAACAACACTGCATCAGAAGAATTAGGTACATTGAGAATGTTTTCAGCTCCAGACTTATTAACGCTCTAGGGTCTACTTTCAAAAAATGATATAGCTGGGTCTTGACTGAGAAAGACATTGTCAATAGGACATCTCCACCTGACATTTAAGCAGTTTCTAGCTATTCTGTTAGGTGACTAGATTTATGAAATTTGCATATTATTCTTATGGTACAGACCTTTGTTCACAGGAGAAAACCAGATCACTTTGCTTGTTTTCAGCAGTGATTCTTCCTGATTCATGCTGAAAGGTGACTCTCTTGACATTCCTGAGTGATAGCATAAGGAGCATAGGCATATTTTACTATTCTTTGGCAGGAGACAGATGGAGGCAGGATTTTCAGTCTCAAGCTGCTAGACATATCTCCCAGGCAGCTTCCAAACTACTGTAATGTTCTTGAATCCTAATACTTGCATTTTGACCTTTGTTGGCAAACATGAGCAGCGGCTATGTCCATCCTGTGACTCTACATCTGAAGAGGCTGATATGTTCCTTATGAAGAAGGAATAGCCTTTAGCTTGAACCGGTATTGACTGAAGCTGTGTTAGAATCCCAGAATCTGAAATAGGGCACTGTAGGTCTAAGAGTGGTATTATTTGTCATTTGTTGCAATGAAATAACTAGGTTAGTAATTCAGCTATTGAACAGCAACTTAGACAGGAAGGGAGATCAATAAAAAACATAAAAATTACCAAGCCTTGCCAAAAATGTAATATCTATTGTAGCTGACCTGACCAATGCAGAATGTTGCCTTCTTACTGAGATCGATACTTGTGTTATCTTCTAAATGTAATTTAATGATATTAAAACAGAGAACAGCCTTTGGGCATGAACCTCTGCAGAGCACATCTTAGAAAAAAAGCCTCTATAATATCTATCTAAAATAATAGCTGAGGAACAAAGTCTCAGTGACTTTCTTAAAGGCAAGATAATACATTAAAACAAAACCGAATCACATGTCTGTCTTACATTTTTTCACACTGAGCACCAGTGAAGTTAAGGTAAACTTAAAAAAAAAAAAACCAAACAAAAAAACCCGCCTAACTGGACAAAACACGGAGGTTATATTTCCAAGCATTGTTGCAGTTCTTTAGCAAAAGCTATAATTTCACAACTTAATCTGTTAATCTGATATATTATAAAGGTGCCCCACCTCTCAAAGGTGAGGGAATGGATTCAATGAGAGACATTTCCTTTTGCCATCTGCAGTGATACAACTAACTGCCTCTACAGTGAAGGTAGCAAGGAGTTACCTTTTATCTCTTAAATAGTTCAAGCTGGTTTAGGAAGCCAAACCAAAGTTCAGACTGCATAGACACAATTTTGCTTGTCCGTATAGCATGACTGCTTGATTTAAAAAAAAAAAAAACAAAACTGAGGATTTTAAAGGTGTTTTTACTTTTTCTCATTGATATTAGTACTTACCTGTACAAATTTTAGAGACTGATTTACATACTGATATAGTTATTTCAATCAAGAATGTGATTTTTACCAATATCATTTGACAATAACTATGAACAGCTGCTAATTCCTACTAGAAACAGAATTAGGTGCTAATGTGGCTTATTCCTTACCTTGCGTTAACCATAGGTATAAGTACCAGTTTCAGTATTATAGAGGACTGTTGGAATACGCATGTTTGTATACATTGTTCAGCCAAAGTGTAACAGCACACCTGAATGTTCTTCTTTCTTTCCTTACCAAGCAATATTTAAGACAATGATTTTCCCCCTGAGCTTGGTAATCCAGCATTTTGCCTTTGAGTATGAAGACCTTTCCTTTCTTTGACTGGAGTCACAAGTGTTTGTCATTACTGGAGTTGACGAGTTCATTATTTTACTTTTTTAAACCATTCTTTAAGCACTAAATGTGTATTGAAAAGTGCATGAAAAGCACAATTACATACAGCATTCCCACTGCCAAGATAGTACTATGTAAGAAGACCAGAGAAGGCAGTCTTGGAAAATAAAATGGATAGTTAGAACCTCTAAAAATCCACCCATCATAAATATATCTTCGAAGTTTAATGACCAATTTATGACACTTGCATCAGCAAAGTGAGGCAGAAAAAAATCAGGGGATGGAAATGGGCTCAGTAGTGTAGGAGGGTGTGGAGAGTTGTGAAGTTATTTTGATTAGGGAAGTTAAAACCTGTAGTGCAATATGCATCAGAGGTCTGGGCAAGTGAAGGACCAGGAAGGCAAGAATAGTAATTCAAATGGCAAAGTATGATGAAGTAGCTAAGGTATTAAGTGGCGATGACATTTTGGCAGCTAAGTTCATGATCAAATTGCTTGATGCATTGTTAAGGATTGTCAGTGTTCATTGTTTGGGTTTTTTTTCAGTCTAAAACCTACCTATGGCCTTTCCACTTGATTATTTCAGCCCGTGCCCTTTCTTGCTTTCATTTCTTTTCTGCCACAGAGAATGAGGAAGGAAGCATGGAGTTGAATAATAGAGGACTTCAGGTCTGAATTCAGTATTCAAGGCATTATGTGGTCTTTTTCGAGGAAATTCACATGAAAGGACTGACAGGAGAAAGTAAAGGTCCTTATACTAGATCGTTTCCTGATCACTTATTACTGACAACAGCTACATCCTTGGGGTGGGGACACTGGCATTCTTCCAGAAGCCCYTAAGCCCTGACTTCTCAGGAGGAGAGCTCAGGCATTTGCAGAAAGGCCCTAGACCTTTCTTCCCTTTGCTGTGTGCCTCAGAGTTTCAAAGTTTTCCTTTCCTTGTAACTGCTTCATCAAAGTTTTTTTTTAGAGACAAAATATATGGAAATTATGAAGTGAGGGAAAAGCATTCCCCCCCCGCCTTCTTTCCTAGGAGAAACAGAAGTCTGATGTGAAACTAAAATAGCCTTGGGAATAGATTTATTTATTAAAAGTAAACTCAATTACATCATGAGTTAGAAAAATGTTTAAGGCATATGCCGTTCTTCATTATGTATAATTAGACAACGTTAGGTAAAACACAGAAAGGCTTACTTATATGTATGAAATAAATATAGATCCTTCGCTTTTCAGTAATGAAAAATATAGATGATATTAGAGATGGAGACATTCTGCATACAAAATATGTATCTATATTGGTTAACAGAGGGCATTTCTCTAATTTTAAGAGAAAATACTATGGCTGGAAATGTAATATCAGAATTGTTGACTTGTAAACAAAAAGCCTTTTTTTATAGGTCTCAGAATTAAAATGTAAATAGGCACCTAACAATGCAGGTTTGGAATTTAAAATGTTAGAAAGCTGGAAAATGAACAAGATATGTGTTGACATAGTGAATTTAAGAACTGAACTTTAATTTGGCAAAATGCACACAGGGACTGTAACTTCCTGCAAGTGCAGCTTTATGAAATGAAGCGACTTTATTTCCTGTCCTCATTATTTACAGAAAAGATGTTGAAGGACAGAACAGCAGAACTTGTAATGTTATTATTAATATAGTCTGTTTTTTTCATTTTGAAGAATACTTATGGATTAAAGGAGAAATTGTTTAAAAGAATAAATTTTCACCTTTCTTAATGGTCATGTTGGCTGATAACAGAAAACTGCTGGAAAAGCAGGTGGAAGTATTTTAGGCATAGCCTGTTGAAGAATCCACAGATTGAATAAGGAGGCCTTAAAAGGGATTTGGCAGTTGATGGGTCATCAGGGTGTGCATGCAGAATTGATGGGATTCCTTCTGTTCCCCTCRCCAGTGGGAAGGGAGTGTCTGCAGCAATACATCTTGGAGATCACAAACTGCGAACTATGGCGTCTTAATTGGCAGCCAGAAGGACCGGACTGCAGCATATTTCTCAGTCAGATGGAAATACCAACCTTTAAATTTCACAGAATTGCCTATTTCCTCCATATTTATTAACATGCTTCTTATTTAATATTTTAAGCCAAAAATTATGACAGGTAAAGCATACAGACTCAAGACGACTTGGCGAAACAGAGGGTTTGCCCTCGGGCTTGGCCGCGCTCTGGAAGGACGGCTTCTGCAGATGCTGGGAGCGGGCGAAGGGGCTGCGGCAGTTCTGCCAGAGGCAACTGCATTAGAAAGCCCTGCTGCTGCTAAGACACACATGCTGTCTGCAGCATAGTTGGACCTCGTATTTAGTTGGGTATAGGTGTCTGTCAGCCTGAAATAGAAAGAGCATGCTCAAGTGTTCAGTGAAGGATAAAGGGTGGGCTTTGGGTAGGAAGCAGTGTTTTCTCCCCGGTTTTTGCCCTTGGTTTGCTGTCCTCCCCCTCAGTCCAGACTTGCTGAGGATTTAGTAATGTTACAGCCATAGCTGGAAACACACTCAAGTTCTCTGGAGTGGGAGGTCCAGGAACCACAGGACCAGTACCCTTTTGTGCTTCCACAGTGAAGGCTGTCAAGGTATTGCTGCTTTTCACCTGGAGAAAGACTTTCCTGTTTTTCCTCTGCCCTCTCTGCCTCTACTTCAACATCTCACTAAATAAGGATTTGATTTTTAACCCAATTCTTATCAGAAGGTAGCTCATGACTGCCTGTAACTTCCGTCTGTTGTCCATCAAAAATTATTTTAAGTTTTGGGGCATGACTTTTTAAAATCATAGGCATATGTGTGCCTGTGCACTCTTGTTCATTGAAAAAAGTGTGAAAAATTAATTCACCAATAAAGTTCTCTCTTGTGTTCAGAGAACCAGAATTCAGCAATGTCAGGAAAATGCTGAGAGAAAATGCAGTTTTTAATATCTCTGTCAATGATTGCATTGTAATAGAATTCACTTTCATCCTTATAAACAAACATTAAATATATGCTTACGACACAATGAAATGGCAGAATAAAGTCAACCTCTAGAAATGAGAAATGTGTTTCAGCTTCAGGCAAAACTGAAAGAAAACTTTAATCAATATAATCACAAGGAATTTGACAGAGGATAATTATAAAGAAGCAGAAAGATGTCAGGACTCATCCTTATATTTTTGTTGCTTCAGATTAGGTATGAAGCAGAAGACTGCACAATAAAATAAAACAATATCTTAGGGGCTGTTCCAAATACAGTATATTTATATTGTAGCATTAGATAGCATTTAGTTTCTCATGTTTATGAACTCCAAAGAACGCCCTATTTCTCTAACAGGATTTAGATGTATTAGTCATAATCACTGCAAACTAAAGCCATAGCTGGGCACCTGAATAAAGAATAACCTGCTTTTGAGACATACTAAATACCACCAAAATTCCTTTTATTTTAAAAAGGAGTGAAGGTTGCTTAACAAATATGAAATTAGTCATTTGTATTTAGTGTTTAAGCATGAATTATACTGTACCAAGTCACGTACAGCTAATTTCATGACCCTTTTCTGCCCCCATTGATGTAAAATTGTGTTAAATCAATAGAGTCACACTAGGTTAAGTGATATCAGTATTAGGATTGATTCAGACTTCAGTGCTATAGGGAAAATTACTGTGCTGTTTAATAATCAATTTGGGACAGGGTCAAAGTTATGCTTTGCTTGGTGTCAGGTTTTCCTGCATCTGCTTTACATAACCTACGGCTCTGCATTGCACAACGGGACCTTCTGCATTGCTTCCCTGAAGTAGCAGCAAAACCTGTACACAGATAGAAGGCCTGGCAACAGCTGCTATACCGCTCATGTACGCGTTTTTTTCCATAATGGGTTTCCTTGGTGTTCATCACTGCAGTGTCTGAACATAGTATGTCACACGAAGAAAGTACTTTTCACATGCAAGGTAAGAAAATAGTAACTCAACCTGGGGAAGCGAGGTACTGGAGGACTGTCAGAAGGGCTGTGCACAGCCTGACAGTACATCCTGTCTTTCAGCGAAGTCAGTGCGCTTTGAGGAGTGAAGGATTATTGGCAGAACTTCTCAGATTTAATTGCTGTCGGCGTCAAGTATGTTGCTGAAAGATGCTGTGATTTTGTAGCTCAGGAGAGGTCCGAGAAGGGGAAGCATGTGAAATTAATGAGACTTTTTGCAGAGTGAGGCATCACTAACCTGAGCAAGAGTGACAGGATTTGATCCTTGAAGATAGCCCAAGAGTAATGCCAACCAATTTTATGAAAATGTGTAGGAGTTGTGTGGGAGAATATAAAATATTTCAGTGAAGTGTGGTCATTTGTAGCTTGGCATCTAGCCGATCTTGGAATAAGGATGTTTAAGGGTAAATGAATGCTAGTAATTTTGGGCAAGTACTTCAATACTGTTCTAGTGAGCCCCAGGTAAGATATTACTCAATAGATTTTTTTAAAAATCATTTGATTTGATTAAAAAATGCCCTCTAAATTATGTCATATCTATTTGCATGGTCTCTCAGCTTCTCTAAAAGGCATTTTAAAAGCACAACTAGGTTACAATTAAGTCATCGGAAACTCATACAGATCCAAGACAGGGCTTATGAACCTTATACAAAATTTGGTCACACATTCAAAATCCTCCCAGTCCACTACCCCTGCAACACACAGGCTCCATAGATACCTCTGTTCCTGATGTGCTCTTGAAGCCTCCTTCCCTGGACACCCAAAGGCATTTCAGTTTTGACGTGGTTGCAAATCTTTCCCTCATCCTCCCCACAGTGCAGGAAAGAAGTCAGGGTTCCTGGGGCGAGAGACACCCAGCAGGACAGCAGCCTGCAGGTTTCTTCTGGGTCCTGCTTACAGACTTCACTCTGAAACACTGGTTTAGTATTTAAGAATGAAGAGCAACTGGGTGAAATGAATGATCAAGCCTAGCTGCTGGAGCCCATCTCTCCTCTTCTTTCAAATGAATAGCCAGCCAACAGGCTGACACATTTTTCCTGCCCAAAGCAACCTGAATTTTTTGCAGTGTTAGAGTTTCAATAGGTGAGGAAAGCAGTATCTCTCAAGCCTCAGAGCAGCCTTTGGTCAAGGGGTAAGACTACTTTCCAAGAAGACAGATGTGCACTTAAACCCTCTTAAGGCAACTGAATCTGGATGTCCTGGTTCTGGAATTAGAGCTATGCCCTAGCTGCTGAATTATTTTATAAAAATGTTGTTTGCTTCTCCATTGTGCCTTAGAAGGACAGAATTACCTCTTGCTCTTCTATTTTCTTTAAATAAAAGTTGGGCTGCTATATTCATAACATTGAGCTGTGACTTTCTTGTCTTGGGAGTAACACGGAGGGGGTTACACTCAGAAAAGTGCTTAAGCCCCAAAATGGGCTTGGATTTATTAAACACACATTTCATTGTTTCCCTTGTTAATGGAGCACTGGCATCAGTGGCTTCTTTTCTAACTCACCCAATTTATCATGTATCCAGAGTTCACAATTTTTCTCTGACAGCTCAGAGCTGCAGAAAAAACAATAAGGACTGGAGTCAACCCTGGTGCATTTCCACAGCTTATAAATATCATGATCCATATGTAAACCAGATATCTACTCACCAAATAATTCAGGAATTCCTTATGAAAAAAAAAAATCATCAAATAAAAAGGAGTAAAATTAAAGTTTCCAGAAAGCAGGAATTTTCTGTTTCAAGTATTAAAGAAGCTAAGTGATGTCTCAGATAATTCTAACAAATCCTTTCATATCTCCATCTGTCAGTGCTGAACATTTTCATACTGCACCTTTACTAATGGCTCCTCTAGTTAATTGAAAAAAATTATASGAAAGGACTGAAGTCACTATTTTTACAGCTATTTATCCTGAATTTTCTCTTTGCTGGTTTCAGTTGGTGCTTTTATGCCTCCATTAATAAGCTAAATAATGCATTTCCTTCCAGAAGCAGAGCTTCAGTGTTTCTTCTGAAAACCCATCTTTCTTTCTCAGAGGAAATTCTGAGCCGTAATAATTCTTCTAAACCTCTCTCTATGTATTTTTGGGGTAACTTACTTGAGCAGAAGAACACAGTCCTTTATATCATTTTTACTGACAGAAGAATTACGAATTGAATCTCTTTTAGATAGACTCTGGTCCATGCAACACAGTCCTAGTTAGCTATGCTATATAACTCTGCAAACCACTTTGTCCTGACTGTTTGCAGTTTACTGAGTGATTGTTTCAATGGAAACACCATATTCTTCTGCTGAGTAAACAATTAAAAACCTTTCCCTCCTAGGTCTGCATACACAATTGTGTAAAAGCAGATGGAGTGGCTTGCAGCGTAGCTGCGTGGTGCATACGGTGAYGAGAGAAACCCACATCACTCTGTTATTGACCTGCTCTTCCAGAGAGTGGAAAAAATATTTAGTGATGCTAGCTTCTATTGGTTGTGCATTTAATCTGGGGTTGGAGATCAAAAATATTTGTGTCTACTCTGGAACCTGAGGTTATAGTCTTCCTTAATGTTAGAAAGAGGATTTCTCAAAAGCACTCAGTGTGGCTGAATTGTCCTTCCCATGGTAGGACCCTAGGGAGAGCAAAGCTCAGTAAATAYCAAAGCCCAAATCTTCAAAGGCTATCCAGTTTCCTAATAACATTCCAGAAACGTGATTTGCCAGGATGAAGTTAATTTTTAAATTTACCTCCACATTTCAACCTTGAAAAATAATGAAAAGCAACATAATCAAAAGCACCAGAAGATGAATTATTAATAAGCATGATGATGTGGTATTTTAGAAACCTTTTTGTTCAGATTATATGCTCTTCTTAATATATCTCTCAATAGCTTATTATCTGAGGCAGAGCGATCATGCAGCAAGCCCAGGAAGCAGAATGCCTGAGGCTAATCTGTAATCTTCACCCATAACTCATATTTCGACTTGAACAAAGAATCCTGTTTGGACTGGGATTTCTGTGGTGCTATTGTAACTCAGTTTTAATAGCACTACATTAGTAATCTGGAAACAGGTGCATCATATAAGTACCAAGTACTAGAAAGAAAAAACATCTCAATTACAAGAAAATGTATGCAAAGAATAAAAGATGGCGACATACTTGGAAGAACATGGTGACAGAATATCTTAAAAAGAGGCAGAGTGGAACGTAATAATATCACAACCAGCTCAAGAAAGAATGGCACAAATTCATTTTAATTTGCAGCACCTTCTGGCTCATCAGCTTGCATAGGTTCATTGGCCCTGCACTGAACCAGGGCTCTATATGATCCATTTTAATTCAGGACACCACAGGCAAGATCACATATATGTTGAAGGATTGTCACAGCTGGCAGACAGTGATAAATATTAAATTTAGAAAGCTTACTAGTTTTGCAGACAATCTTGCATTGTGCTTATTTGGCTTGCATTACTGTGCTGCCATACAACAAGTGGCAGCACAATTAATCATGAACATCACAGGGTAATTTGTTATGACAGAGAGCCATGTGGGCTCATTAAAGACAGCTTCTCTTTTATCCCTTTGTGTTATTATGTTCCTCCCTTTGTGATTCTTGTCAAGGAACTGGATTATACAACATACTGAAGTATTTCCAGGACTACTTGAAGATGAGGGCTCATGGGTGGTGGTTCAAGGAGTTTTAGACCATCTATCCTGCTTAGCTTGCAGGCGATGGAGGAGCCAGAGAAGTTGTACACTGTCATGCAGAACAAGGATTAAAAAACCCCGAACAGTTGTGGTGATCAAGTCTGTGCTATTTGTTAGCGCAGGTTCTGCTACCAACAAGTAGGCAGCCTGTGGTGACTCCTTCAAGTTCAAGAGAGACCAGACCACCCCCATTTCCCTGCCAACTCCACCAGAGAGGAGGTCAGTTTAGCAGATGATGTGTGGGATACATGCAATGAATGTGTGATTTCCCACATCATTACCCTACTGATCAGCCACTGCAATGATCAAAGCCATTGATCAGATGGCTTTTCTGTCCTCTGTGAGAAAGTTTTGTGGCAGTCTTTTCTTGCTGGCATTGCATTACTACTATTTAAGGCTAACGTAAAGATTTTAGCTTGTGCTGTTTTTCCTTATAACCTTTATGGCAAGCTGGGCTCATGCACTCATCCCCTTCAGCTATCTAACTGCTGACCTCATTTGCCAGTTAGGCTAAATATATGTTAGGCATAAACTGTAGCAATCTAACCACTCACCTTAAGCATCACAGTACTAACAGACAAAAGAAAACACTTATGCCACTTCACCTTTCTATATAAATGTAATTTTTTGCAAGCTTTTTTGACATTAAAGTTTGAATGCCTGAGAACTGAATGCTTATGCCAATAATAAAGACTAGATCTGTGATGCAGTTGCATTATATAGGTAGGCAACAGCATAGAGTATTTCTAGCAATTGATTTTCTGGGTTCAACAAAATGCAAAGGTGCCTAAAAGGATGCACTGTTTATTTAATTTACTTGTATTCAGCAGCATCTTTTCTCTAAATAACTCAAAAGAACAGCCTAAAAGCTTGAATGAGCCAGTAATAAATTAAATTTTTTCTGATGTTGTGAGGGACTAAACTGTGGCAGAGACAAATAACGCTGTCCAATGCCCACTTTATGTCAAAGGGTTATAGAGAACATAGGGTTTTCAACCTCTGATTCCATACTTGTAATTTCTCAAAAACACTAGAATATTGTTAAAAATATCTCATCGTTAGTATTCACTTTCTAAGAAATTCTTATATTTATTACATATGAATAAACATGTTTAAAGGAAAGCTTGAAAAAATACACTTACAGTGGAGCCACTTAAAATATGTAGAGTTCTGTAAGAATTCATTTTTAAAACAATATTCTTGCTATTGGAAAAATCCACCAGAAGTAGGAGAATATTTCAAAATAGCAGACTTTTCAAAACCATTTTTGCACCTTATTTTCTTGTGCTTTTTGTGRTAAGTGATAGAGATCTCCATTTGCCTTTCTCATCCACATCTCCTTACTATTTGTTCTTTCACCACTAGCCCACCTCCTCACAGCTTATTTTAGCATTCAAAATGCCTGACAGAGGAGCTTCAGACACAATAAACATCAAAAAAACTCACATCAAGCTGACAGACCAGAAAAAAAAGTGTCCTCTGATTGTTAATCTGCCCTTTCAAAAACATAGCTTCCACTAGTCTGAGACCTGCAATGAGTAATACCTAACCCTCTTCCAGGAATAGGATCAGCAGAGMAGAGTATAATACATCATGTTCTGCTGGGCTACCTGGGCAAGCCTCCTCCTACCAGACCACCCTCCTCTTGCCTGCCTAGCCTTTGGATATTGAAATTCTTGAGATTTTGACAGGCTCTGCAGCAAAATGCATTTGCAGGCAATATGGAGAGCTCAAAGCATTATTAGTTGTAATTTTCCTTAGCTAAACGGTTTCACTGTTGCCTGGAGGGAACACTGTTAGGTTTTAACCCTTTTAAATCCTGCATGACTACTGAAGGTGAAGAGAGAAAAAAAAAGAGTATATGTTTCAATACTGATGAGAATGGGTTCATCCTCGTTTGCTGTAAAGGCTTGGTCAGACATGTTGTTCTGGAGCTGGTAATTATCAGGATAGTAAATATTCAATTGCCGTTATATAGCCTTTTTTTTTTCCTCATAGTGATAGTGCAACCACTTCATGGAAGTGTGTGCTTCTCTTCTCTGGCTAGCCTTTGACACCAATGCTGCTTATATTGTAGGAAAAGGCAGAGAAACAGGAAGATGCTCTTGAAATTCTCGAAGCTGATTTATGTATATTTATATTGAAATTAACAGGTAGATCCCTGAAGTCAGAGGCAGCTCTTACATTGGGAACTGTGAGCTCCATCCCCTTTGGAACGTTACAAATATCACTAAAAATCTTTGTCTGTCTGTCCTGATCTTCAWGGGTGGTGTAACACAACAGAAGTAACAACAAACTTTGTACAATTTGTTACAGTGTGTAACGAGTTGCAACACCTAACAATTTCTTACAGAAAAAAAAAGTAATCTTCCTCCCAGCCCCCCCGAGTGCTAAAACATTGCAGTCATCAGACATTCCTGTGCGCCRCCTTTGGGGATTTCACTGACCATCCCTAAAGTCATAAAGACTGGCACATGGCAACTCAGGCCAAGCATGAAAATAAGTTTACTGGGAAAAAAATTACAAAGTGCTTTACAGATTAACAACCTTTTTCTTTTCTTTTTTTTTTTTTTCTGTTTTCCAGCATATCACAACTAAATTTTCTGTCTTGTTAATATTACCTTACTAATAAATGAACTATACTGGCTTTGTTTTGTAAGATATCATTCCCTTAGACCTCCATTGCATTATCTGTGCGTACATGCACACATACAAATACACACAAAAGTCCACTACCAAATTTTCTGTTGAGAGCCCCATCAGCTGATAAACATTAGAGCCACCACTGTCTGAGGTTATTGGCATAAGGTTCTACATGTTATTGCATCAGAAAATCTATTGTTTAAAAGGAGAAATTAGAATATTAATATTTTTAGTGTTTTGATATCAACGTTGCATATATTTTCAGTTTCTTTCTCTGCTAGTTAACCTTCTTATATGAAATGGGTTAGCTTATGTTAACCCTCTAATCTCCATATTCTTGCCATAAATTACATCTGCTTTAAGGTAGTACCATAATATTTTTGAGAGAATCTCATGGTTCAAAACAGTCTTCTGATAATTTTGACTACTAACACCAGTATATTAATGTATTCTAGCATACAAATAGCAGAAACATACAAATGTACAAACATATGGAAATCACATAACTCTCTCATTTCTCATACCAAATTGYAATGAAACACTGTCACAAGAGTAATGAGAAGCGATCCAATCAGCCAGGAGAAACTATTATTGGAAAATAGGTATTTAGGTCTAAAAAAAACTTCATGGATGTGTTTTCCTACTGCACTTTTGTTTGTGCTGCATGAGACACGGGTATTTTTGCAGATTCAGGGTCATAGAATGAAAGTGTCAACTTACACTCTTTCAACAGCTGAAAAAGTTGATCAATATCTGGTTATCTAAAAATAAAAATTAATCAAAGTGTGCCTTGGCAATGAGTAGCACATCTATATTTGCAGATGTGTGAGTGGAAGGGAAAGAGAAAGAGTCTCACTAACATCTTTCCTCTTACTTGTGGTGTACTCCCYGGCATGTCATTGATTAATCACAAAAGAGATGTGTAATGGGATAGGAGGGAGGTATTTGGCTATGGTAATGAGAAAAGATGGAAACGCTAGTGAATGCAGAGACAAAGCAATGGACTTTGATCTGTGCTGGCTGGAAAATAGTCACTTTTTTTTTAAAAAAAGGGACATCTGGGCCAGAACCTTCACAGGGGTGTCTTATGCTCCCAATTTTTCCTTTTTTTTTTTT